>PYAF01002174.1:15218-62932 GCA_007407185.1 Glycine tomentella | reverse complement strand
GAAATACTAAACCAGAACTCCGATTCTCCTTGTGCCTTGGTTGGTTCCTTGGATTGATTGGTGATTTAGCCTTCCATGATCATCATCAATGAAAGCCCCATGGATTGAGTGCACGAAAATGGAAGAACAGAAAAACGAAAATGAAGAACAAGGAAGAACAGTAGAGAGAAAATGAGAGCAAGGGTTTTGATCTAAAAAATTAAAGGAAAGGAAAATAAAACTTGTTTATTGAAATTGTAAAGAGTGTGTCCAAGTCTCACTAAAGTCACTAATATGTAGTGACTGAGTTCTAAAAACGAAATGGGGCACAAACAAGCCCAACAATCTAATTATTTGCTAATTACAACCATGAAAGTCAAATTCGCAGCCCAAAATTACAAGTGCAGAGGCGTTAACTTCAAAGCTAAAAATGACCCTCTAAATGATAGAATTGGCCTCGGGCTATTTGTATCAAACTTGTATATCTTTTCGTTATCTTTCCAGGGACTCCTAGAACGCTCCATTTGGAGATTGGTAGCTCCCTATAGGTCCTGCACAAGTCAGATACGTTAAGTGAGCAAAAATCCAAAAATACGCAACAATTAGTAATTAAGCCCACTTACTTGCCTAGGCCCAAAAACTGAATTAGAATAGGAAAATAAGGGTCAAAGAGAGGTCAAATAAGCTAAGAAGGATAGAAAAATATTCAACTAAAAACCTTCTATCAAAATACAAAAGGTCTCCCTTGTCAAACCCAGACAATGAATCAAAATCTAAACCCTATAAATTTCTAAGACCAAGAACCAGAGAACACTATTCTGTTCTACCCTCTAGAGAACCCTTCTCCAGAATGCTTGATAGAATCAAATTGATTTATCACAAGAGAATTATAGAACAAATCATTAAACTCTTAAAAAGAAAGATTCAAGATAGACATAACCTGGGATCCTTCATGTATGAATGAATGATAATGAAATGGATTGCCACACGTTCCAGGTTGAATGAATTCTAATGCTTAGAATCACTATCTTGAAAAACTCTTTTCTTCAACACATTTTCATTAGAAAAAATCAGA
The DNA here is from genome assembly GCA_007407185.1 of Glycine tomentella. NCBI lineage: Eukaryota > Viridiplantae > Streptophyta > Magnoliopsida > Fabales > Fabaceae > Glycine > Glycine tomentella. The sequence continues at coordinate 61,878 of PYAF01002174.1, read as the reverse complement.
AATCTTGATCTTCACAAGATGTGTTTTTCACTCAGAAATCAGTCTCTTGAACTCTTAGAAATTTTAGTAATTTTTGTGTAATTTGCTCATGTATATTAAATAATTCGTACAAGGTCTATTTATAGAAAACAGACTCACCAAGCTTTTTATAAAACAGTTTTAACTAACAATAACTGATTAAATCGATGATGTAATCGATTATTATGCTTATGTAATCGATTAAAGCTTCTAAATAATCGATTTAATTGTTCCTCAACTTTCTGAAAAATGTTTATGAACAGAATAATCGATTATTACGGCATGTAATCGATTAAAGCAGCAATGCATGATTTTGATTTTACACTATGTAATCGATTACAAGAACACTATAATCGATTAATGTGTTCTTGATGGTTTTTCCAGATTTAAAACGAAAGCATGTAATCGATTACAATATTGAGTAATTGATTAAAATAGTAAGTTTTTCATTTTTCAAAAACTTCAACCATGAGAACATGAACTTTGAAAAATCATTTAAACACTTTAGTTTATTAATCAAAGACATGTATGCATGAGGATGAGAATGCAAATGCAATGAAGGATCATAAGGAAATACACTTGAGCCACTTAGATAATCACAAATGTCATCAAAATGATTGGGCATGTAAAAAGCTAAAACTTCAAGTCATCCTTGCTTCAATCTTCTTGCAGCTTCCTTTAAATCCAATAGTCTCCCCCTTTTTGGCTTTGAGCATACCAAATTTCAATTGTTCAATTGTCTATTTTTTATTGCATTTGAGGGATGAAGGATAGGAAAATTATACTTGATAATCCTGAAATCAAAGTCAGCCTTTTGCAAGAACAAGCATAAGCACAATTCATTCCTCATAAGTTCTCCCCCTCACTTGGGCAGCCAGAGTTTTTTTATTATTGCATTTCTCCCCTTATCATTATTACTAATAAAAAAACAATTATTTATCCCCCTATTTGTCTTATCAAAGACAAAACAAATACTTATAGAGAGAATATAAGGAGGTGAGAAACAAAACTTTCATTAATTCAAAAGATGCATTACATTAATCAGTAATAAAAAGAAAACATAGTAAACTATAGAAAACAACAAATAGAAAGAAAACATAGCAATCCTAAAAGGATTCAGAATCATCAAGGATAAGCCTAGCCTTTATGTTTTCTAATCTAGATTTCATCTCTTCCAAAGATGAATTTGTTTCAGCCCTATGCTCATGATGTAGAGATAGTAGAGCATCCATCTTTTGAATCATAAGTGGTTTAAAAGGGTTGTAGGATGATGGAGCAGAGTCTTCAGCTTCTTCTTCTTCTTCACCAGCTTCATCTTGTTCACCAGTAGGAGGGATTTTCTGACTAGCCATTTGCCATCCATAGGGAGTCTTGACCATCGCAAGCTTGGTAAGATGTTTCTCTTTGATGAGGTTGTTGCTGGAGTTTGTGTTGTCAACAACCTCATTGGTTACATCTATTTTAAAGTAATCAATGAATCTGGACACCAACACAGCATAAGGAAATGGATAATTCACCAATCTTTTGGATTTCAGCATGGTTTCCTCAAGAATGAGGATCCAGTTCATTTGAATAGAATTTTTTATGCCATACACAAGTTGTATGTCATCATCTATGGCTTGGGCATGATTAGTGGACCTTGGAGTCAGATGTAGGTGATGATATAATGAAGAAATCTATCTTTATGGGTCATAGGGCCAGTGCTAAGCCTCAGCTTCTGCCTCATGTGAGGATCAAGAAGCATTCCTCTATAGGTATCCACCCTATTGTAACCCCCAGCTTCCTTCTCAAATTTCCTTTCTCCTACAAAGGAAATGCTAGCCACTTCTTGCCAAACTTCAGGGGTGATTTCCATGGCTACTCCATTAACTTGAGACAAGATAGTCCCATCCATTGAAGCCTTGGAAAAGGTGTAAAACACCTTTACAAGTTTAGGGTAAAAAGTACCCTTCATCTCAACAAATTTCTTCAAACCCTGTGCTTCAAGCAAAGTAGGGAAATGAAAACCTTCTCTAGTGAACCAGGTAAGATCAAGGTGTTTGGGAGGGTAGACAAGCTTAGTAGCATTAAACTGTAGGTAAGTCATTTTGTCTCGCTCAGCAGGAAACCAATGATCTAACCTAATAACTGCAGGGTTAGAAGTTTCAACAGCTTTTCTCGTAGAGGTTTTAATTCTTTTAGATGTGGACATGGTGAAAACAGAGGTAGACACTAAATGGCAGAGTATCTAGACTCAGAAAGAAGAAAGAAAAGCACAACTAGGCTTAAAGAATAAAGAAGAGAATGGTGTGATTCTCCCTTTCACCAAAAGTTGTATTTATAGATGTTTTGGGCTCCAAAGTTTGAAATTTGAAAGTATAACTGTCATTTCGAATTAACCCATTATCATAAAAGCATGGATATGTCACCAATCATGTGCTTAGAACAGCCGCTATCAAGATACCATAGTGATGTTCTTGCTCTTAGACATGCCTGCAAAATTTAAATCAAGTAACAAGAAAAGGTACCCAATTAAGGTTGGGTCCATAGGGGTTAGCAACTTTCTTTCTCTTTTGTACCCAAATACATTCTCCATTAGGTACATAGTACTTCCTAGCATAGAATTTAAAAGATGTATGTCCTTTCTTCATACAACAGTTACAAGTTATAGGTTTTGATGAACTTCTAAAGTAAGTATTTTGATTGATCTTTGAATTATTGAAATTCCTTTGATTCTTCTATTTTGGTGGTACAGATATGGTTTTGCCAAAAGATTTTGTGCCTTGTTTGTACCCCAAATCATAAGTATCTTCAACATATATCTGCACACTTGTCATTTCGGTTAAGTTGCATCTTCCTTTATAGAGCTTTCTCACGAGATCAATCAAATCACTATTTTTAGAAAGTAGTAACATATATTTTTCTCCTTGAATCCTTTTAAATTCATCAAACTCCTTTTGTAACATATTGTATTTGTCTAGCGTAGAAGAAGAAGATGTACATGTACACCCATTAACTTGTAACTTGAAAGGAGTTTTTCATTTTCTTCTTTCATTTTACAAAATTCATTTTGAATTTCTGCAAATTTGGTGATGTGCCATCTTAGATCTCCTTTTAGCTTATTATTAACTTTAGCTAGCTTTTGAACTTCATCATGCATTTCATGGAAAGCATCAACTATATTATCATATTCAGAATTTACCTCAGATTCAGCACTTGAATAGTTTTCATCATCACTTATTGTGGATGTGAAACAGACATTTGCTTTTTCACTCTCACTTGAATATTCAGAGGTTGTTGATTCATTGTCTTCCCATGCAATATAAGCATTCTTTGGCTTCCCTTCTTTCTTTATTTTCCTCTCATCTTGTTGCTTCTTTAAAAAGATTGGACATTCAGATTTGATGTGTCCAGGTTTTCCACATTCAAAGCAAGTGAAGTTGGTAGAGGTGTTGTTGTTTTTGTTGTTGTCATTTCTCTTGTTGAACTTTGTGAACTTTCTGTTCTTGTTCCTTCTCATGAATTTGTGATAAGCATTTGCCGTAACGCTCCAAAGTGCAATTGTGCAACAGGATGTCAATATGCAGTGAATGTATGCAAATATTTTTTTCTATATATTACTACTACTATGAACTAATTACAGTGAATTAAAGCTAGCACACAATGAACCGTGTCCCCGGCAACGACACCAATTTTGATAAGCGTTTGCCATAACGCTCTAAAACAATTTAACTACGCTAATTTTGTAGCACAAGATTAACCTAGGTTGACTCAGAGACACTATCAATATGGTTCTAACTTCAACTCACTAATAACAATAAGGGGGGATTTTTGTCGAACAGTTTATATGCATAAGTAAAACTTGCTAAAACGTAAACTAAGATTAAAGAACAACACAGAAACTAACAGAATTGAAAAGAAGTAATGTAAAACAGAATTAAAGCATCAATCCAATTCACGTTACCAAGCAATTCGAATCATCATTGTTCTTAGAAATTTATCCTATTATGAAAATTCATTCAATCTCATTTTAACCAATTCAATCGACTTAACCCCTAAATTGATTGAAACCACAACCCTAACTGAAATATCATCCAATTAATCTGTGATTAATATTCGAAATTAGGAAATGAATTCATAACCTAATCCGTTTTCAATCCTAAATGCATTCATAATCATGAAAACATAATAGCAATTGAAGAAGAAAGTGAACATTCAAATAGAATTCGAAATATCAAACCAGAACTCAAATTCTCCTTGTGCTTGAGTTGGATCCTTGTATTGATTAAGTATTTAGCCTCCCATGATCATCATCAGTGAAAGCCCCATGGAATGATTGCACAAAAATGGAAGAACAACAAAACGAAAATGAAGAACAAGGAAGAACAGTTGAGAGAAAATACGAGCAAGGATTTTGATCCTAAAAACTTAAAAGAGAGAAATGTAAAACTGTTTTTATTAATGAAATGTAATGTGTAAAGTCTGTCCAATGTCACTAATATGTAGTGACTAAGTTTGAAGAAAAGAATGGTCATGAACAAACCCATCAATTCTAATTATTTACTATTTACAACCATAAAAATCAAATTCATAGCGAAAAATATAAGTGCAGTGATTCTGAGTTCAAAGCCCAAAATGACCCTCCAAATGGCAGAATTAGCCTCGGCTTATTTCTGAAAAACTTGTAGATCTTTTCGTTATCTTTTCAAGGACTACTAGAACATTCCATTCGGAGTTTCGTAGAGCTCTGTAGGTCCTATGCAAGGCAGATAGGTCAAGTGAGCATAAAATCTGAAAATACGCTACAATTAACAATTAAGCCCACTTACTTGCCTAAGACAAAATTGAATTAGAATGAAAAAATAAAAGTTCAAGAGAAGTCAATTAAGCTAAGAAGGATAGAAAAATATTTAACTAAAAGCACTCCATCAAAATACCCCACACTTAAACATTTTCACTCCTTGACAAAACTAAAAGAAATGCTAAGAGACAAATTCAAACTAAAGTAAACCAGAAATTTAAAGAAAGGGTATGAACAAGGCACACATATTTTTCAATGGATCATAACAATGCACAACAGTGAGAGAGATGAAAGATGGAAGAATAATATTGAGGTAATAAATAATCCATGAATAATATTGAGATCACAAAGTGCAAAGTGAAAAAGTAGTCAAGTTTAGAATTTAGAATACACCAAGGTGATAAAAATCTCTCAAAGGGTGACACTCAACCTCATACAATTTGTATGGCTTGTGTTTACACTCAAACACCACATGAAACTAGCACATCCAAGTATTGACAAGCCTCTAATTCATTCAACTTGAAATACACATGCATCAAAAGATCAAAAGGACTTTATTAGCTTGTAATGAATAGCTTAGGTAAAGGTGGATAAGAAAAGGATATTTAGGCTAAAACTTAAGAGAAAAGAGGGACAATGGGGAGCAAACCAACAAGATAAAAGAAGGGTAGAAACAATAAGATGAAATTTAAAAGAATTTACAAGGATGAAAATGAATCATAACAACTTTTATTGCATATTTTTTTCTTTGCTTGAACTTCTTTTTCTTTGCTTATACACATTTTTTTTCTTTTTTTCTTTCAACTTTTGCTATTTGAACTCTTTCTTTTCTCTTTTTCTGTTCTTCTCTTTCAAAACAAAACAAAATACAAACACCCCACACTTGTTTGAAACCCACTCCCAAAACAATTCCAAAGCCCCTTTTCTCCCTAAAGCTAGGATAACATGGTTTTCCTTTTTTTTTTTTTAGTTTTTAATGAGCTAAACAAGAAAGAAAAAGCTAAAGGCTCAAAGAGGGTGACAATGGATATCAAAACAAGGATAGGCTTATTTGGCTAATGGCTAAAAGAAAGAAGGCCTAAATCCTCTCAATCAAAGCATGTGTAACAAGGAATGTTAAAAGAGGCAAAGCAAAACATGGAGTAATCTAGCACAAGGGTGAAATCACACATGAAAGAACATATCCACAAAGGCTCAAAAATTCACAAGGCATAATTCCACCACACATGGTTCATCTTAAATTCTATTTCTCAAGCCTACTTATCACTTCACAATTGCAACAATGATTCACATCAAGTATGAAACTTGTCAATTCAACCAACTTTTTAACATTTCTCACAATTTATGCAAATTGGAAATCCTATGAAAACATGAAATGGTGCCTAAATTCAATAAAAAGAGCAACAAAACAGAAACAACAAATAGAAACAGATAACAAAAACATACAGACTCAACAACTAAAACAGACAAACAGAATACAGACAGACAAATAGAAACCAACAGAAAACAAAACAGACAACAACAAAACGTAAACAGAAAACAAAAAACAAAACGTAAACAAACAGAAAACAGAAAATAGAAAACAAAACGTAAACAGACAGAAAACAGAAAGCAAAAAACAGAAAATAATCAAAGAAACAGATTTTTAGGATCCTTCACCCCCCACTTGAAATGCACATTGTCCTCAATGTAAGCATGCAAAGAAATGCCACAAAGAGACAACAAATAAAAGAAGGGAAAAGGAAACTCCCAAAATGTCATTCACGCAAAATTGGCAGGACCAAAGAGATGTCCTCCACCAGCTCCTCCTCCACTTAAGGGCTCTCATGAAATGCTTTGAGTTGGTGTCCATTGACCTTGAAGACTTTGTCGGTAGCTTCATTTTTAATCTCAACTGCACCATGGGGAAAAACATTAGTAGTAACAAAAGGTTCATCCCATCTAGATCGAAGTTTATCGGAAATAAGCTTAAGGTGAGAGTTAAACAATAACATTTTTTGGCCATTATGGAACTCCTTTCTAAGAATCCTAGAGTCATGGAATTTCTTCACTTTCTCCTTGTAAATCTTGGAGTTCTCATAGGCTTCTAAACGAATCTCCTCAAGCTCTTGCACTGAAGCTTCCTTTGCATACCCGCTTCATCAAATGCCATATTACAACTCTTTACCGCCCAATAAGCATGGTGCCCAATCTCCACTGGAAGGTGGCATGCCTTACCAAAAACCACCCAATAGGAAGACATCCACAAAGGTGTGCGGTAAGCAGTCCTATGAGCCCAAACATAATATTTAGCATCACTCTTAAGTTTATCTATTTGGGACCTAGATGCATGAGGTGGAACAACAGATGCAATAAGGAAATTAACAATGTCAGCAAACCAAGGTGTGACATGCAATGAATGCAAATGCATCAAATGCTTATCAGGAAAATTATCACGAATTAGAAAGGACTCAAGAGGTCCTTCAATCCTACTCAAGTGATCAGCAACCAAGTTTTTTGCACCACTTATGTCCTTAATCTCAATGTCAAATTCCTGAGGAAGAAGCATCCACCTGATCAATCTAGGTTTAGCATCAGGCTTCTTTAATAGGTATTTCAAAGCTGCATGGTCAGTAAAGACAGTGATATGGGAGCAAAGCAAATAAGATCTAAATTTATCTAAAGCAAAAACAATAGCCAAAAGTCATTCTCAGTGGTGGTGTAGTTAACTTGGGCTGCATCCAAAGTGCGTGAAGCATAAGCAATAACATGGGATAGTTTACCAACTCTTTGTGACAACACAACCCCAAGTGCATAATTAGAGTTTGGCGGCTGCATGATGGGAGAGGTAGTTAGCTTCTTCCTCAATCCCTCAAATACCTCTTTGCAGGGCTAATCAAATGTGAAGTCTACGTCCTTCTGGAGAAGTTTGGACAATGACAATGCAATCTTACTGAAATCCTGAATGAATCTCTTATAAAAACCTGCATGTCCAAGAAAAGAACGTTCTTCTTGCACAGAAGCGGGGTAAGGCAAAGAGGTAATCACATCAACTTTGGCCTTATCGACCTCAATACCTCTACTAGAGACCAAATGTCCTAAGACTATACCCTCATGCACTATGAAATGACATTTCTCAAAGTTAAGAACAAGGTTAGTACTAATACATCGGTCAAGCACTCTAGAGAGGCTACCCAAACATGCATCAAAAGAGGAACCAAAAACAGTGAAATCATCCATAAACACCTCCATGCAACTCTCAAATTAATCAGAAAAGATGCTTACCATGAACCTTTGGAAGGTACCAGGTGTGTTGCATAGGCCAAAAGGCATCTGAGTGTAAGCAAATGTGCCAAATGGACAAGTGAATGTGGTCTTATGTTGATCCTCTGGTGCAATATGGATTTGCATGTAACTGGAAAAACCATCAAGAAAGCAATAATGTGATTTACCTGTCAACCTCTCTAAAACTTGATCAATGAAAGGCAAAGGGAAATGGTCCTTGTGAGTGGCCTGGTTGAGTGTCCTGTAATCAATGTAAACTCGCCAACTGTTGGCCACTCTAGTCAGAATCAGCTCATTATCTTGATTCTTCACAACTGTGAGACCCGGCTTCTTAGGAACCACTTGGTCTAGAATCATCACTTCAAAAGTATTCGATCCATACAGATGGAAGGATTAATTCCAGGAAGATCAGCAAGTGTCCATCCAATGGCCTTTTTGTGGCCTCTCAAAACATGCATCAACTTCTCTTCATGCTCCAGTGACAGACTACTAGATATGATGACTGGAAGCTTCTGAGCATCATCTAAATATGCATACTTAAGGTGCTCAGGTAGTGACTTCAGCTACAAGGAAGGTGGCTGAATAATGGAAGGTAAGGAAAGACTAGGGGCTGAGGGAAGTGGGATAGTAGGCTCAGAACTTGTATCTGTACCTGCTACACAATCAGAGTGAAGTGAGGAGGAAATTTCCACACAAATACTACACACGATAGCAGAATCATCACAAGTGCAATTACAAGAACCAAGATCAAAATAAAAAAAAATCAGAAGAAAAATCAGAAAGTAAATTAGAAATATCTACACTATCTATTGTAGCATCAATGATATCAAGAAGAAAAACAGAATGCTCCTCTACAGGATGTCTCATAGCCTCAAAAATGTTAAACTGAACAATGTCATCACCAAACTCCATAGAAAGAGTTCCTGCATGCACATCAATTTTGGTCCTGGCTGTCATCAAGAATGGTCTCCCTGGGATCAATGTGGAACCATGGCTGGAAGACTCATTCTCCATATCCAAAATATAAAAATCTGCTAGGAAGATCAAATTATTAACTTGCACCAGCACATTTTCAATAAGTCCAAGTGGAAGCGCAACATTCCTGTTGGCCAAGTGAATGACAACACCAGTGGGTTTCATCTCACTAAGGTGTAGTGATCTGTAAACTGATGTGGGAATGACATTAATGGAGGCTCCAAGATCACGCAAGGCATCTGTAAAAGTAATATGGTGCATGGGACAATGAAAGTACCAAGATCCTTGCACTTTCGTGGCAAGGTGGATAGTGGAATGACATCAACAGTTTTGCCCTGTATCAGTGCTGAAACATTTCTGTCCATCTTCACTTGCTCCTTTACCTTCAGCTTCCTCTTGTGGGTGCACAAATCCTTCAAGAACTTTGCATATTTTGGAATCTGTTTGATGGCATCCAAGAGGGGAATGTTAACTTTCACCCTCCTGAAAGTCTCAAGCAGATCAGAATCAAGGTCCACCACTTTCTTTGCAGAAATGACTCTAGAAGGAAAAGGTAAGGGAATCTGTTTTGGTGCAGAATCTATTTTGGCACCATCATCAATTTTTTTACCAGCACCAACATCAATTTTAGCACCGGCATCTGGAAGCTCCGTGCCACTCCTGAAGGTAATAGCAATCACATTCTTCGGATTAATAACTGGTTGTGCTGGAAGGTTACCAGAACCTTGTTGCTCCATCTGATTGACAGTTGTAGCTAACTGTCCAATCTGAGTCTGCAGGTCTTGGATGGTGGCATTGACATTTTGTTGAAACTAGATGTTGCTGGTGGCCATTTGCTTCATCAAATCCTCCAAGAAGGTCCAGAACTGGCCTGCACAGGTTGTAGGTGCAGGTTGCTGGAATTGTGGTTGTTGTCTAAAAGGAGGAGGTTGGTATTTGGTGGTGGCAGGCTAGAAGTGTTGTTGTGGAGGTCTAAAGAGCTGTTGTTGTTGTGGACCAGAACCATACCTCAAATTTGGATGATCTCTCCAACCAGGATTATAAGTGTTAGAATAAGTATTATACTGCTATTGAGGTCTGAATGACTAGCTAGGTTGAATGGCAGAAACTTCAGCAACTTGTTCTGTCTCTTGGAGAGTGGGGCATGCATCTATGGGATGATCAGGCGCATAACAGATACCACAGAGCCTTGGTTGATTGGCTGCCATCACATTCTGTTGTTGACCAATAGCAAGCTGCCTCACAAGGAATGTCAACTCTGTCAGAAAGCCTCGAATTAAAAGCTAGAGAGATGCAGAAGTGGAGTGCAAATGCTGAAATTGTGCTTTAAATAGGCTAGCATGGTCACGCCTGGGTAGGGCGTGACTACTTCACCAATCATGCCTGGTGGAGACGTTAATCACGTCTGGGGAGGGTGTGACTGAGGCTGGATCACATCTAGGGAGGGTTTGTTTGAACACGTCTGGTTTAGGCGTGATTAATTGCTACACAATGATAAATAGTTTGGAAATTGCAGTATTTTCATAATTTTTTTATTGAAATTGTTATATTTTAATTTTTTTGCCCATTCACAATACATAGACATAGGTGAACGTGAAAATTGGCAAGGTATCATGTTAGGGCCTACGACTTAGCCTGATGCTCATTAAAAATGTTACGTTTAAAAATTTTAAAAAACCTTTTATGTGAGAAAAAAAGCCCAGTGTGTGTTTTTGTCGAGAGGGCCAAACTGTACGTTTTTAAGAAAAAAAAGAACAAACAGATTTATAGACTTTTTAGGTAAGGAATATAATGTGTGTTTTTTTAAGAAAGGTCCTCGATTTGGATTTTGGACCGCATTTGGGAGCTGGAGAATCTTTCTTATGGTTCTCTAATTGGCTGCACAACGTCAACGAGAACAAAATGGGCACTGGAGAATCTTCCTTAATTATGGTTCAAACCATTAATTTCCTTATGGCAGAACAGAATGATTTACTGATCATGCATGAATGTTTAATTATTGTTCATATCATATACGTGTTGTTCGAGATAACATGCACAAAGGCTGGATCGTGTCAATTGCATGCTCATGTCATGTTTCTCGTACGTGAAGCAAATTTCTTTGCTCACACGTTGGCAGTAATGAGCAGCCTCCATTGGAAGTCAGTGACATTTATGTTTTCCTCTACACATTTGTAATCAATAAGGCTATTCACCTAAATATCAATATATGTTAATGTAACGTTCTAAAAGATTAAGTATAATACTGTGCATTATAAACATTTATTTAAAACCATAAAAATATGTCAATAAATATTTTTTTAATCAATTTTGAGTTTATCATAAATTAATTATGTATACAATATTTTAAGTATAATGTGTGTATTTTTTATAATGTGTGTTTTTCTTTATTTGGATCTATAATATGATCAATTGACAAGTTTTTAATGAGATTACAATTAAAAATTAAATGCATCAAAAGTAATTACATGAAAGTAGTTCATTAAACAATAATTTCTTTAGTGTCAATCGGAATCATTGTTTTTATTGTGATGCTTTGCATCTCCTGGCTTTTGTTTAAAAAAATGTAGTTCATTAACAATTTATTATAGGCTATATTTTGAAGGTAATTTACATTTTTTTTTATCTTTGTTAACAATTAGAATTCTTCAGAATTTCATTAAACTCCTTTGTTCCCCTACGCCCCCTAGGCACTGGTGGACCTAGGAATTCTAGTTTATGTTTGCACACTTAGTGGAGGGGATTCGGGGGCAGCGCTCCCAAAATTTTTTGTAAAAAAAATTAAATCAACGCTTTATGTACAAGGTTATAAATCCGTTCAAAATATAGTTGTTTTTATAACAAGATATAAGTAATAGTTTGATCAAACATTAAACTTCCAAATTTTACCAATCATCCAAAACAAATATGAGAATATATGTCAGTACATTCATACATCATCATTCTATTTATAATGGTGAATAAAAAAAGTGAACATTATCTGTACAGAAGGCGAGCAAAATCACAGTAAAAGTCCTCATCTCTAGAATATTAAATTGTTTGAGAATGTCAAACCTGACATCAATTGGAAGATATAAAAGTCATTCCCCAATTAAACTCAACTAAAGATATGAAGCAAAAGAAGTAAAGCAACACAATAGAGGGAATGGTTTAAGAATTGAATCTACGCATTTTTCCAAACATTTATGTTTGAGGGAATGGTTTAAGAATTGGTTGATTTGGCCCCTTGAGCAAATAAGCTCTCCGAATATCCTCTCTCTCTATAGGATTTGATGTCATTGAATAAATTGAAGATCTTTTTCCTGGATCCGCTTCAAGATTTTCTATATTAACTTTTGCTTGAGGTGGTTGTTCAAAACTTTGAAATTGAGATGCTTGTGCTAGTACACTTTGTCCTTGAGATTGAGGAGAATTTTCCACAATTGAAATATTTTGTCTCCGAGGTTGATTGGATGATATTCCTGTATTTGTGGATTTTTGACGTTTGAAATAAGATGATATCCCTGACAAATAAAAAAGTAAATATCAATTATATTGTTTATGCTATTAAAACAATTATAACAAATAAATAAGTATAGAAAGTAACCTTTCATTGAGACTTGTTAAATTATTATGAACAAAAAAGGTATGCCAAGGATGATGGGGATTAAGAATCTTCTTCCATCTCCATAACCAAAAAAATACCATGCAACCTGAAAAATGTGTAACTTTTAAAAAGATAGTGTATCAAAATGTTTATAAATTAAAATTCAAATATAAATAGATAAATAGGAATAGTTATAATCTCCTTCATGATATAAAATATTAATTAATGTGAACCACTACCAAGAATTCAGACCATTATATTATACAGGATACTGCACATTTGTGTTTCATTCAAGTCTTTATAAGAAATAAAAAAATAAAAAACATTTTGTTTAACTAGTTAGTTGAGCAGGGTGTGCGAGTGTTGTAAACCTCTTAGTACTATGTTTAATTCCTATGGATAAAAAACAAATGCCCACTGGCAACAACTTCTGCTATTTGGCTAAAGTTTGTCAAGCTTTTCCGTTATGTCTGCAAGCCTTAAAATTGTGGCCTAGCTAGCTAGACTAAAACTATGCTTCAAACAGACCAATAGAGATAGAAAACAACATAATTAGGATTATCTTTTTTTCGACGGGGATTATAGCAGACAAACATTCAGAGTGGAAGAAGATGAGCAATAATTTGAAATTCATGTCTTAAAATTGAAAATAAAGTGGAGTTGTGTAAAGTTATACATTTGTGTGCTATCTTAAAAGTCCTACTCCCTTTTAATTACAAGATATCCATTTTCTAACACTTGCCCATGTTGTGAAGGTAATTGAAATTCCTGCATATAATTTTCTAACACTTGCCCATTTTCTAAAATTCCTGCATATAATTTTGATTTCATACTAAAGAGACCCACATTGCCCCCATGAACCATGAGCAGGGAGAGACTCTAAGCTAGCATATTAATGATTTACAACTTACAACTGGGTTCACAGAGTTGATTATCTAAATCTTGGTAACATTAATTTACCATCTGACCAACATAGCTCATACATAGAGAACACTATCTTGAATTGAATTGTTTCCAAGAAAAAATATTTTCCATTTAATTAGATAGCAATTATATTTTTTAGCAATATGTTTTACCTGAAAGATAATATACCAGATCCATGGACTTGCTGAGTTGCTGCACATGTTTTATTTACATGATTAAGTCACACCAATGTTCAAAATGTGCAAATTAAAAATTGCCCATCTGATGCTGCTTCATAGTAATCAGACACATTACCATAGTCTATCACATTCATCAATCGGTAAAAGCTGATCATGTTGCAGAAAGAAGAGACAATAAACATAAACATGGGATACCTTTATCAGCCATTGCAAACTAGCACAATGTTTCCAACCACAAAAAAGTTCCCAGAAAACTTGAAGAAGGTCAAAGCCAATCACAAGTAAAAGAAAGAAAAAGCATGCCAAGTCTACTTGATATTGGAAATTTGTGAAAGTGGAAAAAGAATGATTTCCTGATCTTCAGTAGTTATTCTGTACAAGATTTTAGAATTAAGTACTCTTGCAAGAAATAGAGACATACAGTTTCTCAATCCATATAAAGCATTTGAGTCACTAAAGAAGCACACAAGCAGGGGCGAAGGTTGAAGACGAAGCCTCCCTGTGCGGCGCGATGCACGTGAACAAGGTCAAATCAGCACAAGCTTGAGCAAGGTCTAAGACAACCCTTCGAAGGAGTGACGGCTTGAACGGAGGTCGCCGGGCTTCAATGGATGGCGGGCCTTTAACAAGGTCGCGAGGTGTGTGGCCTGCGACTGCTGCGGATGAAGACGAGGTCGCAGATGAAGAAACCTAATGAAAGGCCAAAACAAAACGACGCCGTTTTATTTTTTAAACAAAAAGGGGGGGGGGCACATTTTATTGTTCGCACGTGCAGACATTGGCTACCCCCTGGGTCCGCCCCTGCCCCCAGGGGTTCAGAACTTCAAATATATACTCCTTTTGACGATTCCAAGTGGTTGCTCGATACGAGGAGTAGGCAGAGGAGAAACCAAATAGTGGCACTTGCAACAGAAAATGGTTAGATAAAAGATGTTACAAGAATTAAGGAAGAGGTCAAAAATCATTTACAACAGATTTTCAAAGCTTCTAATTTAGCGCGCCCAAACCTGGATGGTATCTGGTTCCAACAACTTAGTATGAAGATAAGTTGCCCTTGTTTGCACCATTTTCGAACAAAGAAATAAAATTGGCAGTGTGGAGCTATGAAGGCAAGAAGAGCCCCGGGCCCAACGCGTTCAATTTCAGCTTTTTCAAATCTTGTTGGAATAATATTGAAGGTGAAGTATGTGGTTTGGTTTATTAATTTGAAGTTAATTCTTCATTCTCGAAAGCTGCCACATCATCATTCATCACCTTAATTCCAAAGAAAGACCATCCACAAGTGATATCAGAAATAATCAACAGAAAGACCATCCCCGAGCCAATATCACTTATTGGTAGTATTCACAAAATAATTGCTAAGTTGCTTGCTCTATGCAACAAGAAAGTTCTTGGATCGATAATCTCTACATGCCAGGAAACTTTCATTCCCATCTTTCTTGGTATAACCAGATAGTAGATAGGAACATAAACTGAAACATTCTAGAACTATAAAAATAATTATTAAATTGTTAGTGCCACATAAAAACATTCCTCCTAGAGTAGCTATTAATATGAATACAGAAACTGTTATAGCCATTTCTGTACATTCAACGGATAGAGGAATACATAGAGTTGAATATTGTAAAATAAAAAATTGAAAGATTTCGTTGAAATTGTTCTGTTGGAATTTTCCCGAAAAACTAATCATAGATTCTTCTCTCCATTGGAAAAATAGGGCTGATATGTTCATTACTAAACTTGTTGAAGAGATAAAATAGAGACGGATTTGTGGTTACAAATGAGCTAATTGATTGGCTAAAAGAAACAGGAGGATACCCTTTTTGTTTAAAATTGATTTGGAAAAAGCATACAAAAGTGTACATTGGCCTTTTTTGGACTATATGTTTTTCCACTTGGGTTTTGATAATAAATTCTAAGTCTTGGATTCAAGCATGTGTCTTTTCCAGCCGAGCCTCGATTTTAATCAACAAAATTCCAACTCTAGAATTTGAAATCCAGTGAGGATTAAAACAGGGCCCCTCTCGCCCTATTTCTGTTTTTGGTGGTGGTTGAAGGATTATTAGGGCTATTTGGTAATGCGATGTCAGGGTACATAAGGAGCTGCAATTTTCCTTACTCCAATATGCTGATGATTCAATTAGAATTGTGGAAGCACATCATGACAATTTATGGGCATTAAAGGCAATTTTCAGAAGTTTTGAGCTTGTTGCAGGTTTTGAAATAAACTTCCATAAGAGTTGCGCCTTTGGTATTAATGTAGAGCAATCATTCTTGTCAACAACAACAGAGTTTTTGCATTGCAGAATTGGCTAGGTGCCTTTTAAATTCCTGGAGCCCACAATTGGAAATAATCCAAGAAGATGTAATTTCTGGGATCCGATGGTATGGCTTTTGAAAAGCGCTTAGAAGCATGGAAAACGAAGAATGTGCCCATTGGAGGTAAAGTGGTGATGATTAACTCATTGCTAAGCAGTCTTCCCTTATGCTTCCTCTCATTTTATATAGCCCCTGTTCCGCTCAAAGAGAACAGAAATGTCGAACAAGGATTGCTGGAAGATTTATGTGGGATCAAACTCTCTCTTTCTGAGAATGTTTATGGAGAATCAAACACCTCAGAGAATAAGATCACAATGAACACGAAACCACAATTGGATGTGGGGTGTGTGCTCTGTGTGAATGGAAAAGAGAGAGTCAGTATTGTGTATACCTTTCACCATGGGGGATGCTTTATTTATAGGAAGCTAACCTAGACCTTGATGGTAAGCAGTTGAGGCCCGTTATCATTTTCCATGATATCCGGAGATATAGATAACTAGCAGTGGTTGTAACAGCAAATCTTCTATTCTCTAACGGTTATGATAATGGGTTGTTAGGAGTTTGAATATTTGAATTGATAGGGGAAAAGATAATATATATTTTATCCGTAACATATGCCCCTCAGCCCGGTCATCTAGCATCCTTGCTGGCCGGGATGTATAATGGAGCCGTCCAAATGTGGACCGACCACGTGTGGAGCCGACCATGTGAGGAGCCGACAACATGTGGAGCCGACCACGTGAGGAGAATCCGGGCCGATGTAGTCGACCTTTCTAAGTTCTCGTGTCACTTCCAACTCATTTCAATACTGAGCTATGTCTTGTCTTTTCAAATAGTCTGAACAGCTATGAACCTCGAGAGATGAAGCTACTTTTCTTTCTCTACTGCCACGTGTCTTGATGATAATTCTTGTCGTTTCATGCTTTAATCATTTCCTTTTCGTAGTAATGACGTAATTGCCCCTTCCATGACCTTCCACATCCATCAATTACCATCCCACGTTCTTTTTGAATTCCGGCGGTTACTCTTTTCGTTTAATGAGCCTTTCTCGTTTTATTTCATTTTGTTGCCTTATTCTATTTTTGCTTTTGCGACTTCTGCATTCTCATTCTCCCTTGCATCTTCTCTGAACCTCTTGTCTCTCGTTGTCGCTTCTCCTTCCATCAACCTTTCCCTATTCCAGGTACTTCTCATCTACATTTTTCTTTTATTTACTGTTATTTTCTTGCTTTCCATTTTATTCAATATAATCCTGAGTTCCAATAGCCTTTGCAAATTCCCTTTATTCCCCATAACTTCCAACTTCTGCACATTTCTTCCGTAGGATTTATACCCTGCAATACACTCCTGAGGAAGAAGCAGAGATTCGCAGAACGGTTCCCCCTCGTTCTGCATTCTGGCTTTTTGGTCTTCCTTTTTCTGAAGAAGAAAAGAAGAAATACCTGCTTCGGGTTCCTTTTGCCCCTGACAGTTCAAAAGCCTCAATTCCCCAACCCCCTAATCCTTTTCAATTAGGGCCTTCTAGGTTAGGGTCATCATAACAGCAGAGGTCTGCATTACTCTCTTCAGAGTCTAGGGTACCCCCCGAGGCTTCTGTTCCTTTGAGTAATGCCCCTAGAAACAGCCCTATGTCTGAGCCATATTTTGAAATTCGATACGAACCCTGCTTGAGATGTGTTGATGAATTTTTATACTTAGCCAGTAAGAATTTTGATAAACAGGCCGATGCCCTACTGGATCAGTGTCGTCATAATCCCATCTCGGTACCTAAACCCATCCTCGAAGAGAAGTTAGATGGTAATGTCGGTGTGTCGATTCCTGTACCAGTTCGAACTTCGTCAGATCTTAGCCCCTTGATGGTTCACCCTCCAGGTATTTTACTAATTGCTGTTTTCTTTATTATCGTAGGTAATTATGGACTCTTCTTGTATCGAAACTGTTAAGGGATCTGCAGCCGAGTCTCAATCTCAAACTATCTCTCCTACCTTGTCAAGTAGATTCCCCTGGGTTACCCATGAGGTGCTACAGTATACCTCGGTGCTGGATTCCGAGAGCCTTGCTCTACTCTCCCTCGGTGTTCAAGAGGGATTTCATGTCTGTCTGCCCCTCATGGGCGAACCTATTTGTTCCGCCTGGGAAGGGAATGATCCCGATTTCTTTTTGTTTTATAGTGAAATAATTACTCGGGTGGGAGTCCGTTTTCCTTTTACCGATTTCTAGATGCGGGTGTTAGATCATCTGCAAGTTGCCCCTTCTCAAATTCATCCCAACGATTGGGCTTTTATGCAAGTCTTTGAAATTCTTTGTCAAAAACTCAAAATCCCTTGCACTTGTTCCTTATTCTTTTATTTCTTTTCTGGTCAAACCAGCCGATCAGGCAAAGAGCCTGCCGATCGAAAAGGGTGGACATCTTTCCGGGGTCGTAATGATCGCGGTTCTGACCTTCAACTCTTCTCTTTATTTGCTAACTCCTTCAAAAGCTTCAAAGATAAATTCTTCAAGGTTGTTGCCGTACCCGACCAGCATCCTTTCTTTTCCGACCCTTCTTCGGGATCCTGGAGGTTCCCACTATACTGGTCCTCCAGCCATCACGACTCCCCTCCAGCTTCTTATCGAACCGTTGAGACTCGATTGTCGGATTCCGACGCTTCTTCTGCAGCTCGGATACTAGCATACAGAGATTCACAGAACTTGGCTCCAATCTCTTATTATATTAAGTGTGGTTAGTTTAAATATCTTTTGACACTTAAGGATTTCGTTTATTGCTTGCTAATATTCACTATATTTGTTATTCAGCGACCGAAATGGACTCCGACCCTATTCCTCGGCATCTTGGGGCCCTCAAATCTCGGAAGAGACGAAGGTTAGCCAAGAGAAAAAGCAAGGCAGCGGCTAGTGAACCCAGTCCGACCCCGGCTTCTGCTAATCCGACTCCAGACGCCCCTCCAGTTTCTCCATCACTTTCCTCTCCTGTGGCCACGGCGCCCATTGTCATTATTGATGCCCCCAAAGAGGAGATCGCCCCAAATGCCCCTACCTTTGTTGTCGCTCCTACCCCGGCGACCGAGTCCCTCGAGGAGCGCATCCAGCTTTCTCCCCGATCTCTTTGGGACAAGGGCGTAACTCGAGAGTTTTTCCAAGTTGCCCGTGTTGATTCAAGTGAAGCCAGGCATCAATGAACAAGGATCAAGCTTCAAGTATTTTGTGCTTTCAACATGACCAAGGATAAAAGTTCCAAGAAAAGCTTAAAGACCAATTTGCTTAATGTAAAAGGAAGTTTATGATCTAATAATCCAATTGAGCATATCATGCATGAATCATTCATCTAGGATTGATAGATTAAAGATCTTAGTAAAAACATTTAAATAGAAAGGCATTTAAATTAACAAAGTTTTTGGAAAAATAAGTTCCTACTGCATTAATCGATTACAAAGGCTATGACATCGATTATTTTGTTCTTCGTGCCTTTCAGAAAACAAACAAAGAACATTGTAATCGATTACTCAGGCTTTTTATGAGATATGGAACTCTCTGGCTTAATGAATTACAGAAATCGGTAATCGATTACATGCATGCTTAGGAAAACAAAGCTCACTAACTTAATTGATTACACATCATGATAATCGATTACAAAGTACATTTAGAAAATCATGCCTGACTGGTTTAATTGATTACTTCACGAAATAATCAATTATATTGTTCATAGCTCAAACCCAGAACTTATTAGGAGCATTTTAATCGATTACATTCTTGGTTTAATCGATTACATATGCGAAATAATCGATTACTAGAGCGGGTTTAATCGATTATTTTCAGTTAGAAAACTGTTATAAATAGAATCCACTATTCTGAGGGTTGTAACTTTTGAGATTTCAAATTCTGGGCAATCACAAAACTTCTTGAGCTTTCATTAGTGAATTTTCTGAGTTACTAAACACTCTTAGGCTTCACAAATTCATATGATTGTTTGATTCAAAGTGAAGCATCATTGTTCATCAAAGCATAAGGAAAGGAATGCATTGAGTTAGTAATCTGTCAATCAACCTGTTGAATCATTCATGTGCATGAATTCTTGGATTATCAGGTGATATCTTTCCTTATTCTTTGAAGGTGTAAAACTGTTATTTGAATTTTTGTAAAGATTAGTCTATTGTAAATGGGTTTCTTGCAAGGTTAGAGATAGTGTTTCTCTAAGGACAGTTGAGTAGTGTTCTCAGTGTGGGTTTTGGTCTCTAAGGGTCTAATAGGGTTTTAGACTTCTGAACTTTATCTAGGGTTGATAAAGAGAGGCTTGTAATTGCTTGTAAGAATATTTTTGCAATAGTGGAACTCTACTCTAGTGTTGAGTGGAAGAACTGGATGCAGCTTCATAGTGTTTGAAGTGAACCAGTATAAAAATCTGTGGCTAATCTTTCTTCACATCTATTCATCTCTTAATTGCTTTGTTTGTGAATCAATTTCATTGAACAGAAAGTTATACTCTGTTTTCTATTCTTCTTGGAAAAGGAATTTGATTGAATATTGATTCTTGGTTTTGAAACAATTTTTAAGTGATAAAGATCAAGTGGAGAAACTCTGATTTGAAATGTTAATTTACCAAGGTTCAACCAATTCACCCCCCCCTCTTGGTTGATTTGAAGTATTCTATTCATTTTAAGCCCGAGTGCCCAAGAGATACTTGGAGTTGGTCCCCTTCTCGAACCCAGAGTTGGAAGAGCTAAGCTCAATGGAACTGGCCTGCTTGAAGAGTGCCACCTTGCTTGGAATTCTGGCATCTCTGAACAAAAAGGCTTGCAAGGTGGCGGCCGAGCTCGAAGCTTCCGAGGACGAGATCCGGCGGCTTCAACAGAAGTTGGATCTAGCTCAAGGATGTGTAGCCATCTCGGCTGGGGAATTAGAGGCTTCTCGTGCCGATACTAAGGAAGCGCAGGAGTCGGCGGCTAAGCTGGCCACCGAACTTGGAGCTTCCCAAGCTCAACTTGAAGCTCTCCGGGCGGAAGTTGAATCCTCCCGAGTTGCCGCGGCCAAGCTGGAGCAGAGTCTGACTGTGGCTCGTGGCAGTGCTCGCGACGCTCGTGTCCGTTGTGATGAACTTCTTGCCCTTAATGAAAAGAAGAATAAGGAGGTAGACGACACCACCAACGAACTTATGTTTGTCCGGTCTCAATTAAAACGGTCCATTGAAGCTTCGTTTGAAAATGCCATGAACCAAATTCGCTTGTTGAACCCCGACGTCAATCTAAACACCGCGGGTATGCACTTCAAGTCCTACGTCGGGAATGGCCAGTTGTTAACGGTCTCCGATAGCGAGGAGGAAGTGAACTCGGTGGGCACGCCCGAGGATACTCCAGCCCCGGATAGTGGAGAAAATTGAAGGGCCGGGATGCCGATTTTAATCTATAATTACTTTGAACAATTTATGCGTATATTCTTCTTTGACAATGCATAACTTATGGCAATCTTTAATTTATCCGACCGTCATTATTTTTGGTCCATTTTATTTCTTCCGTATTTTGGCTCCAATGGCCGAGCGTCTATTTATCCCAAACCATTGGTCGGGTTTCAGACATTATTCTGGGATTATGTTCCAAACTTAGCAACTGTTAATGTATTCGTAACATCACTGTAGATGTAATTCTTTCGGCCGACCCGATGATTCATCCGTGATTTAAATGGTTACGTCGGCTTGATCAAGGCCGAGATAATACAGAGCAACGACTAAGCGTTCAAATTCGTGCATGGTAAAAAATTTCCTTACAACAATGATTTTATTAATATTCTTTGAAGATTACATGATTTCATGATCTCAATGACCGATTTGCACGGGTTTTACATTCCCGGCTTATATAATCAACTAATGAGAAATACATGATAAATCTGTTGTGGTTTCCATAGAGGAAAACCTTTTATCGATCTCCCATGACCCCAATGACGGGCTTGATAGCCAACTAAAGGGGAACACATGGTGAGACTAGTCCATGATCCCTATGACGGGCTTAATAGCCAATTAAAGGGAAACACATGGCGTCCATGATTCCAATGATGGGCTCATAGCCAACTAAAGGAAAACACATGGACTCTCTTAGTTGCGTATTGTCAGCTATAATATTTCTTTAATTTGTCCGCATTCCACGTCCGTTTGACTTGTTTGCCTTCCAGCGTTTCCAACAAATATGCTCCTTGTCCGAGATTTTGGATAACCCGGTACGGTCCTTTCCAGTTTGCTGCTAGCTTTCCTTCTCGTCGTTCTTATTTCCGATGTCTGCTCGTCGTAGCACAAGGTCGCCTTCTTCGAAAGATCTGAACTTCACTTTTTTATTGAATCTTTGGGCCAGCTTACCTTTTCTATGTAACTCTCGGCGGTGTGCGGCGGTGCGGACCTCCTCTATTAAATCCAGGTCGGCCGCTAGTGCACTATTGGTATCTTCCGCCTGAGACATGTACTGCCTTCTCCAGGACGACTGGCCGATCTCTACTGGTATCATGGCTTCACAACCATATGTTATTTTGAATGGAGTCTCTCCAGTAGATGTTTGGGCCGTAGTTCTATATGCCCATAGCACATAATAAAGTTGTTCCACCCAATTTGGGCCGGCTTTATGCATTCATTTTTTCAATCCATCGAGAACAACTTTATTTGCTGCCTCGGCTTGACCGTTATACTGCGGGTGCTCTACAGAGGCAAAATGATGCCGGATGTGGAAGCCGGTTATCATTGCCTTGAACTTACTATCGGTAAATTGTGTTCTGTTGTCGGTAACAATCTCTGCCGGGATTCTGAATCTTGCTATTATGGTCCATTCTAAGAATTTTTGCACACGGGCCAAGGTGATAGCAACGAGAGGCTCGGCCTCAATCCACTTGGTAAAATAGTCAACGGCCACTATTAGCCACCTCATTTGACCTTCCGTAGCTTTAAATGGCCCCAAGAGGTCCATGCCCCATTTATAAAATGGCCATGGTGCAGTGATTGAACTGAGCTCGGATGGAGGAGCCCATAATATCTTTGCATGTTTCTGGCAGTTGTCGCATCTCTTGACATGTTCTGCTGCATCTGCCTTCTGCGTCGGCCAAAAATATCCTGCGCGCAGAGCTTTCAATGCCAAAGCTCTTGCTCCCATGTGCTGGCCATTAATCCCTTGATGTATCTCAGTGAGTACGTATTTGGCTTGATCTGAATTCAGACATAGTAGTAGTGGGGTGTGGAGGCCTCGACGGTATAGTTCTCCATCAATAATCACATACATCGCCGCATCCCTTGCTGAATGACTGTCCTGTGGTTGTCTGTTCCCTTTGTGCTAGCCAACTTTGTTAATATGTCAGCTCGAGTGTTTTCTTCTCTCGGGATATGTGCGACCACTACCTCATCGAATTCCGCCATGATCTCCTTTACTTTAGCCAGGTATTTGGCTAGTAAAGGTCCCTTAGTTTGATATCGTCCCTCGATCTGCGTGATAGAGTGCTTTTAGTTGAGTATTTTTCTATCCTTCTTAGCTTATTTGACCTCTCTTGGACCTTTATTTTCCTATTCTAATTCAGTTTTTGGCCTAGGCAAGTAAGTGGGCTTAATTGCTAATTATTGCGTATTTTCGGATTTTTGCTCACTTGACATATCTGACTTGTGCAGGACCTATAGGGTGCTACCGATCTCCAAATGGAGAGTTCTAGGAGTCCCTGGAAAGATAACAAAAAGATCTACAAGTTTAGTAAAATATCCAGAGGCCAATTCTGTCATTTAGAGGGTCATTTTTAGTTTTGAAGTTTGTGCCTCTGCACTTGTAATTTTGGGCTGCGAATTTGACTTTCATGGTTGTAAATAGCAATAATTAGACTGTTGGGTTTGTTTATGGCCCATTTCGTTTTCAGAACTCAGTCACTACATATTAGTGACTTTAGTGAAACTTGGGCACCACTCTACATTTCAATAAACATGTTTTATTTTTCTTTCCTTTAGTTTTTAGATCAAAACCCTTGCTCTCATTTTCTCTCTACTGTTCTTCCTTGTTCTTCATTTTTGTTTTTCTGTTCTTCCATTTTCGTGCACTCAATACATGGGGCTTTCGTTGATGATGATCATGGAAGGCTAAATCACCAATCAATCCAAGGAACCAACCAAGGCACAAGGAGAATTGGAGTTCTGGTTTAGTATTTCGAATTCTACTTGATAGTTCATCTTCTTCTTCAATTGCTATTCTGTTTTTCATGATTATGAATGCGTTTAGCATTGAAAGCGGATTAGGTTATGGATTCATGCCTAATTTCAAATATTAATCACAGAATTAATTGGATGATATTTCAATTAGGGTTGTGGTTTCAATTAAATTAGGGGTTAATTCGATTGAACAACTTCTAATGAGATTGAATGGATGTTCATGATAGGATAAAATTCTGAGAATGATGATGATTCGAATTTCTTGGTTTGGTGAATTGGATTGATGCTTCTCTAATCTGTTTTACTCACTTGTTGATAATCTTGTTAATTTCTGCACTGTTCTTTAATTTTAGTTTACGTTTTTGCAAGTTTTACTTACGCACACAAACTGTTTGATAAAATTCCCCCCTTACTGCTACCATTGAATTGAAGCTAGAACCATATTGAACGTGTCTCTGAGTCGACCTAGGTTATCTTTGTGCTACAGAATTAGCTTAGTAAAATTGTTTTGGTGTGTGTCGACAACGTGTTTATCACTGCGCTGAAACGAGCTGTGAATCAGTGAAGACGTTGACTTTTGACGCTCCTTGCTCCTTTACCTGCTTTAGCCTGGCAATCAGTGCTTTGTATTCCGCCTAATTATTGGAGGTAGGGAAATTAAGCTGTAATGACTGTTCAATGGACACGCCCTCGGGATTCTCGACAATGATCCTGGCTCCACTTCCCTTAGCATTAGACGATCCGTCAACGTATACCTTCCACACCCTATCCTTGTGTTGGGTGGATGACGTCGGGGTCAGTTCCACCACGAAGTCGGCCAAAGCTTGAGACTTAATGGCGTGACGGGCTTCATATTGAATATCGAACTCGGATAGCTGAATGGCCCAATTCATCATTCTTCCGGCCAACTCTGGCTTGTGCAGCACTTGTCGGATGGGTTGATTTGTCCGAACGACAACTGTATGACTCTGAAAATATGGGCGGAGTTTTTTTGCCATAGTGAGCAGAGCAAAGGCCACTTTTTCGAGCTTCTGATATTGTAATTCCGAGTTCTTGAGGGCTCGGCTTACGAAATACACTGGCAGTTGAGACTTGCCTACTTCTCTGACTAAGACTGCACTGATTGCTTCTTCTTCGACCGACAGATACAGACTGAGTATTTCGCCCTCCTCGGGCTTTGATAACACTAGCGGCGAGCTTAAGCACGTCTTGATCTTCTGAAACGCTTTTTCACATGCCGAGTTCCGTCCTATATTGTCTTCCTTCTTTAATAACTTGAAGAAGGGGAGGGCTTTTTCCGCGGATTTCGGGAGAAACCGGGTTAAGGCCGCCATCCTTCCCGTCAACTGCTGGACTTCTTTCTTGTTGGATGGAAACTGCATATCCAGAATAGCTTTACATTTATCCGGGTTTGCCTCTATTCCCCTGTGGGTCAGCATGAAACCCAAGAACTTCTCTGCTCTTACCCCGAACGCACATTTTAGCGGATTCAATCATATGTTGTGCTGCCTTAGCTTCTGGAATGTTTCCTCCAAATCTTGGATGTGGTCTGCGGCTACTGGTGTCTTCGTAATCATGTCGTCAATGTAGACTTCAATATTGCGCCTGATCTGATCTGAGAAGACCTTATTCATCATCTGTTGGTAGGTTGCCCCGACATTTTTCAAACCGAAGGGCATAACGTCATAGCAGTAATTTGCTTCAATACCTCGGAACGCCATTTTGTCTCGATCATTTGGAAACCAGCCAAATTATCTACAAGTTGGTCGATACTCGGCATCGGATACAAATCCTTGGGACAAACCTTATTCAAATCCGTGTAATCAACACACACCCTCCATTTCCCATTAGACTTCTTCACCATTACGACATTAGAAAGCCATGCGTATACTGTATTTCTCTTATGAAACCGGCCTCCGTTAATTCTTCGATATGCTTCGCCAAAGCTTGCCTTCTATTCGGGCCGAGCTTCTTGTTTTTCTGTTTTATTGGCTTGGAGCCGGGATATATTGCCAACTTATGGCAAGAGAAAGTAGGCTTGATTCCAGGTATTTCGGAGGCCTTCTAGGCAAAAACATCTTGATTTTTCTTTAGACATTGGATTAACCTGTCTTTGGTTTCTGGGTTACCTTGTTTCCCTATCTTCGTAATCTGCTCGGGAGAGGTTCCGATCTGAACATCTTCAAGTTCGTCCACTGGCTCCGGTCTCCATTCTGTGTGCGTCCTTTGCTCGGAGATTCTATCGGCTCTTCCTGCCGAATTCGAGGCGGGGAAGACGGGCCGACCTCGGTTTCCCTAATCGTGTTGTAATAGCACTGCCTCGACTCCTTTTGATCCCGACAAATTGTGATTACTTTTCCGAGATGTCTGATCATGTTCATTTTTTGATGCTTGGTGGACATTAAAATGTCCCACTTGTGGAGTGTCGGCCTGCCCAAAATAATGTTATATGGCGAAGGGAATTCAACAACGGTGAACGTAACCCTTTCTGATTTGAATCCTTCCCTCGTTCCCAGCGTGAGCTAAAGATCAATGACACCTTTCAGGCCAGTGCCTTCTCTGTTGAAATCGTATAGCATGGTTTGACATGGTTTCAAGTCTTCCATTCTTAGATTCATCTTCTTGAATGCATTTAAGTTGATGATGTCAGTTGTACTACCGTTGTCAACAAATATCCTCCTGACCCGAAAATTGGCTATGGTTCCTGTTATGACGAGGTCGTCCTCATGGCCGGGTACTACCCCCTTCAAATCTTCCTCGGTAAAATATATCAGCGGGGGCTCGACTTTTTGCTATTCCCGCTGGTGCCTTCTTTGAACCTGGGTCGGTCCCTTACCGACATCACTTCCTTGAGGTATTTCTTCCATTGGTTGGCTGTATCACCTCCTCCTCCCATTTTTTCCGAGATGACGTTGCATTCGAACTCGAGCTCTGGGAACTCTTCGTCTTTCTTGCTTTTCTTGTCCTCCCGTTGCTTATTCTCCTGCTGGGCCTTTCTTTTGTTGTGGTGCCCCTGAGTTCGAATCACGTACTGCCGTAGTTTGCCTTCTCGCACAAACTTTTCTATAGCATCTCGGAGTTCCCAGCACTGGTCGGTCGTATGGCCCAGTCCATTGTGAAAATCACAATACCGGGAATAGTCTAACCCCTCTCTCCTTATTATTGGAGGAGGTCGGTCGACTTTCCTCATCTCGGTGAAGGCGACTTCCTTCCATATTTGACCACGTGAGGCAGTCAATGGAGCATACTTGTCATATTTCAACTCGTACCTCCCGGGCCTGGAACGAGGGTCAGGAATGCTTCGTGGTGGTCGGCTAGCAGGAGTATTTGTCAGGTGCCGACTGGTCTGCCCGAGCTGTGGGTTCTCCTGACGTCGATTTCTTGGTGACGAGGGTCTTTTGTTCTCCCTTAGTGCCGAGTTAGCGATTTCCATCTGCTCCAACTCCAAGTATTTCTTGGCTCGGACTCTGAACTCATTTAGAGATTTCACAGGGTCTTTATAAATTGATTTGGCGAGGCGAGAGGATCCGTTGAGCCCGGCCGAGATAAGATAAACGTGAACCTTTTCTTCCAAGCCTTGAACTTACAAGGCCGCTTCCTTGAATCGGTCCAGATAACTCTGCAACGTCTCCCCAGGCTGCTGGCGTATTTTTCCCAGAGCGAACTCGGACTTTGGCTACTTCTTGCTTGTTGCAAAGTTTAGCAAGAACTTCTGACCAAAATTTTCAAAGGTATGGATAGATCGCGGCGGCAGAGAATGAAACCAAGTTTGGACGGCTCCGGTTAGAGTGGTAGCTAAAATCCGTGAAATGATGGGCTCGTCGATGCCTCTAACACACATCTGCATGTCAAACTCATCAATGTGCACCTGTGGATCTTGGGTCCCATCATACTTGGATAAAAACGAGTCGTCGAAGTCCTCCAAGAACTGGGCGTCTACAATTTTATCGATGAAAGGACTGTTATTCTGATGTCCTCGGCGGTATTTCCTCCGATACGTACCATCAGTCGGTCCAAGGCGACGTGTAATTTCCATCGTCGATCTCTCTTCTACCACGTAGTCTAGTATGATGGCCGAAGGGGTGGAGTGCTTCATTATTTGAACGAGAACGAGATACTCTACCTTGTTCAGATTGATCGATTGGTTCCCTATTGCCGGTCTCGGCAGTGCGGGTCGGCATCTCCTGTCTCTGCCTCCTAGCGCATCCTGTTGCTACGTTTTCCTCATTATGCTCCAAGTGCTTAGCATTCTGGGAATGACGGCGTTCTTCCTCTTGTCGTTTGGCGTTGTGTTCCTCCAACTGACTAATCAAATGTTGAATATCCTCTTGGCGCTGGAGTTCATAACTCTTTTCCAGGTTCTCTATTCGAGCCAAGAGGGACTGGAGAGCGTTCTGGATGAAACGTTGTGTAGTTTCTGGTTCTTTAACAGGCGCAACTGGTGGTGGGGTGGCCGGCGTGTGTGTTGTAGGTCCTTCACGGGTTGAATCCGTATGGGACAATGCATCTTGCACCACCACATTTTCTGGACTTGGATTCCTGGGTGATTCGTCGTGCCTAGTCATCCGGTGCCTCCTTGTGTTAGCCATTGCGAGTTGGTGGGATTCGAAATTTATCGTCCCCACAGACGGCGCCACTGTTCCGCTCAAAGAGAACATAAATGTCCAACAAGGATTGTTGGAAGATTTATGTGGGATCAAACTCTCTCTCTTTCTGAGAATGTTTATGGAGAATCAAACACCTCAGGGAAGAAGATCACAATGAACACGAAACCACAATTGGATGTGGGGTGTGTGCTCTGTGTGAATGGAAAAGAGAGAGTCAGTATTGTGTGTACCTTTCACCATGGGGGGGTGCTTTATTTATAGGAAGCTAACCTGGACCTTGATGGTAAGCAGTTGAGGCCCGTTATCATTTTCCATGATATCCGGAGATATAGATAACTAGCAGCGGTTGTAACAACAAATCTTCTATTCTCTAATGGTTATGATAATGGGTTGTTAGGAGTTTGAATATTTGAATTGATAGGGGAAAAGATAATATATCTTTTATCCGTAACAGCCCCCAAAAAAGTTTTGGATACTTTGGTCGGGATTCAACGAACATTTTCATGGGGTGGAGCTAATGTGGGAAACAGATCAGCTGGATAAGTTGGAAGTCAATATGCTTGCCAAAATCACAGGGTGGTTTGGGGGTGAAAATTTTGGAATTATTCAACGTTAGTCTCCTTTTCAAATGGAAATGGAGATTCCTAATGGAGAAATCT
The DNA here is from genome assembly GCA_007407185.1 of Glycine tomentella. Taxonomy (NCBI): domain Eukaryota; kingdom Viridiplantae; phylum Streptophyta; class Magnoliopsida; order Fabales; family Fabaceae; genus Glycine; species Glycine tomentella. Next base: position 32,415 of record PYAF01002174.1, on the reverse strand, counting down.
GCCATTTGGGCTAAATTGTTAACTTTCAGGTATGGTCTAATCAATTCTTCTCTCGATTTGATGGCTAACAACCATTCAAGCATTTGGTGGAGGGACTTATCAAAGATTGAGCACGGTTCCAATTGCACGCAAGAGTGGTTTGCAAAATCAATTATTAGAAGCATTGGAGATGGCGTGACAACCAGGTTTTGGTGTGATCCTTGGCTAGGAGACAACACACTGATGATTTCCTATCCTCGGTTATACCAATTTGCGTCAGACAAACAAATTTTAATTTATGGTACTAGTTCAACAACAAATTTAGAGTGGCTTTGCCAATGGAGGAGATCCCCGCTGGTGTGGGAGGAGGAACTAATCCAGGACTTGAATATACTGTTACAATAGGTGCAATTTCAAAACTCCATAATTGATTTTTGGAGATGGAAACATAAAAAGCTAATGGCATTTTCTTGGATTAAGGATTTTTTGAAATCTATAGTTCCTTCCAAGACTTTTTGGTCTTTTGTGGAGATTACTGCAAGACAAATTGCCACATGTCAACAATTACACAAAAGAGGTGCCTATCACCAACCCTTACAGCAATCTTGTGTGTTGTGCAAGGCTGAGATAGAAACCAGTAATCATCTCTTCTTGTAATGTCCCTTCTCCTCCGGTATTTGGAATGCAGTTTTGAGTTGGATGGGGATAAGCTTAGTAATTCAAAAGATATAAAGTTGTTATACAATCAGATAGGAGATATTATTAAGGGTCGTAGAAACAAGACACTGAAGCACATTTTTTGGCACTCCATAGCATGGTGTATTTGGCTGTTGAGACACAAAATCACTTTAAGGAAGGCACAACAGATTTCATGGGAGTGTTGGCACAGATTAAGGCAATCTCATGGTATTGGCTTTTGCACAAAAAGTAGTGTTAAGCCTCGAATCTTCTTTTTATCCTAGTGCAATCATTCGTTGGGGTGCTTAATGTCATAACTTTTTGAACTGCTTTTGTTTCTTTTAGCAGGGGAGTGATCTTGCACCCTTGTTTCATTTGGGATATAATCATTTTTTTTTAATTTGTACCCCTTTTACAACTCTTATTAGTCTCTCTCTATATATAGAGAGAATAAGAATCAACTGTATAATATTCTTTTAAAACTCATCCTATGAGATTGAATTTTTTTTTCACATAGATCACATATTCAAATTTTCATATTAATCTAAAATCATTTGATATTTCATTCATATAGATTAAAATTGACGTAATATAAATATTTCAAAATATAATAAAAATATGAATCATTTTATTACCTTCTTTTTTTTTGTTCAATTTTGACAAAATTTGACACAAACAATCTTGGTAATATGTATAATTCAATGTTTACAAAATCACATTCTATATCAAGTTATAAAATAGTGTAATAGTTGTCAAAGCTATACCGGTGTAATTTGATCCCTCCTCATATGTGTGTTTGCTCGATAATGCACATAGCTTTCTTAGGGGTTCGTCTTTTTGTGTGTAGAAGGGATATTTGGTTAAGATCATTTCAAGAACCCAGGAAGCTTACTTAAATGGATTGCACTTAATTGTGATAGTGGTATTCTTGGCCTCCTAACTTTACTCAAGCATCTATGATTTTGTTGTGTTTGATTAATTTGGTTTCTCTTCATTTATTTTATCATTGATTGTAATTTTCTTTTAATTGTGGTGGTTGTAGTTTTGTAAATGTTGTATGTAAATGTTATCTTTATTGTATTGCAAGAGTGGCCTTAAACATTACCTAGTGATTTGATTTTGGGAGTTTATTTTTTTTAATTGATTTTGATAGTTTTTAAACTGCTAGAAATTATAATTTAATTTTCTAAATAAATACTTGGATTTTAAACCCCCAAAAATGTATTTTGAAATTTTACATGGACACAACATAACTTAATTGAGATATTCTAACAATTGGGACCAAAACAATTTTTTTTATTTTACCATGGACCAAATGTTGAAACAAAATTAATAAAGACCAAACACAAAATTCAATATTTTATCAAAGACCAAAAATATTTAATATTCATTATATATATATATATATCATATTAGCTATAGTTACATATTAATAATTTTTGAAACATTATCAAATTTGTACTAATGTCTAATTTATACTATAGAATCTGATTGATTACATTTAGTGAGATCTTCTCTATTTATCATGTTTTTTTTATCATAAGATTCATACTCGATACATTACCTAAGGAATATGAGCCTAATGTACTCAGACCAACAACATGTTAGTTTTTTTATTTTTATTTTGTTTCTCATAACATATTTTAAAACTTAAAATTCATAAATATAATAAATGAACACATTGTCTTGGGTTAAAAGAAATAAATCCAAGAATTAAACTAATTATAATTGATTTGATCAAGATTTAAAATAAAATAATTAATTAATCAATTTAATTAATTTAGTTTAAAATGGTATAGGTTAATAAGCCAATTCAATTCAGCCAACACCCCTACATACAAACACTGTTTTTTTAAGAAGAACATCCAAACATTATTACTTAGTATAGTATGGGTAACATAAGCGAACATTGGTATATAGATATCGACAGGTACAAAGATTGAGATTAAAGTTGTGCACATGGGTATGAAGACATGTATGAGAATTTTTTTCAAATGCAGCTATGGGAACAAATTTTATTAAACCCTCTACCTATTTTCATCTCTAATCATTGACTTGATTCAAGTTAAAAAATGAAGTAAATTCAAGAATTGAATTAATTATATTTGATTTGACTCAAATTTAAAATAAAATGACATAATTAACCAATTTAATTTATTTAGTTTGAAATGTTCAATTAATTAGGTAAACTTAAATTAGTCAAGACCCTTACATCCAAAATCTAATTACATTTTGTGGTCGTGAAGGTGGGCACAAGATTTTTTTCAAACATATTGGAGATGAATACTATGGTTTCATACCCATTGTCATTCCTAATCATTAACTTAATTTGAGTTAAAAGAAGCAAACTCAAGAATAAATCTAACTATATTGGATTTGATTGAGATTAAAAAAAAAGAATTAGTTAACCAATTAAATATAATTAGTTTGAATTATTAAGTTAATTAGGTCAATTCAATGTATTGTACACCCTTGCATCCAAACATTGTTACTAAGAAGGGAGTGGTAACAAATGCGAACATAGGTATATAGGTACCCAATGAGTACAAAGTTGTTGGATATAGGGAGAGCTGGAAGAATCAAGTCAAGGATGAAATCTCTGTCTTAGTAGAAAGATTTTAGCTTTTCACATGCCTAGACATTTGTAATTTGTTAAGTGTCTTAGGCTTATCTTATAATCCTTACATTTCATAAACATGATCATTAACATGCATACATGATTTCATTAAAGCATAAAAGTTTTCATGTTTACATAAAGAAATTGATTTCTCATTGTTAAGTTTAGGAAAACTCATTTTAGCACTGATTTAATCGATTACCAACATTGGTAATCTATTACTTAAGCCATGAAGAACATTGTAATCGATCACAGGAAAAATGTAATCGATTACACAGTGTAAAAACTCAAAAACAAGTCTGACTGCTTTAATTGATTACCATACTATGTAATTGATTACATAAGCTTAAAGCTAAATCTGCTATGACTGCTTTAATCGATTACACATCGATTTAATCGATTAAATTTCTCTTATACGTTTTTTAGAAAGAGCTTAGAACACTTTAATCAATTATTTTGTGTATTAATAGATTACATTAGTTAAAATAATCGATTACATTGAGCTTAAACTATTTTCTATAAAAAGTTATTAGGTCTGTGATTTTTAAGATACATCTCAGAACTGAGAAAATATACATTTTGCTTTTACAAAGTACTCATCCACTTCAAAAGCTCTAAAAGTCTAAGAAAAGTTTTTCTCTACATCTTGATTCAAAACTCTGTTTTCATACAAAAAGGATCATGTTGTTTTTGAACAAAGACTAGACAAGAGGTTTCAAGAAAGTTGTGTTCTGCAAAGCATTCATTCAAACTTTGTTTGATTGGTAAAATACATCTCATTCATATATTGAGGATCATGAGGTGATATCTTTCTTGAACTCTTAACTGTGATTTGTTTTGTCTGTTTTTAGTTCTTGTATTTTCTAAGATCAAAAAGGTTCTTTAAAGTTTTTTTTTCTAGAGTAGTGTTCTCTGGAGGATAAAACAGAGTGGTGTACTCTGGTTCTTGGTCTTTAGATGTCTATAGGGTTTAGATTTCATTTCTTTATCTAAGTTTGATAAAGGAGATCAGTTGTAAAAGCTTGTAAAGAACAAAATTTGATTTAGTGAAACTCTAACGAAGGTTTGGTTGGAAGAAACTGGATGTAGCTTCTCTTTTGAGAGGTGAACTAGTATAAATTGTTGTCTCTTTTTAATAATCTAGTTATCTTTCATTACTTGATCTTGGGTGATTAAATTATAATCAACAAGAAGTGTTTCTGTCAGTCCAAGTTGTATCTTGATTGAAAGAATATTTCTGATTTTGATAAAGGGTGATTGAGTGATACAATCCATTTTTAATTCTGCTGCTAGTTTGTTTTTCAAAGAAATTTTTTAACTCTCTGTTATAAGCCAATTCACCCCCCCTCTCTTGGTTAATTGTGTGTATACATCATTATTTTCAAAAGTTAGGGAGTAAAGTCGTTGTCCATATAGGTATGAGGGTGTGTTACTAAGTAAAGCTAGTGGATGTGGAGATAGGTATATAGTACTCAATGGGTACATAAATGGGAATTGAAGTTGTTGCCTAGTGGATATGTAAGTGATAATTGCTATGCATATTTAAAGTTACATGTAAATTACATAGCAATTATCTTATCTTTTCTTCTTTTAATGCTTCTTTTTATGATTAAAATGTAGGAATTTAGCTTCTTCTGAGCTTTTATTTAGTAGATGCTCAAATTAGTTGATTTATAAGGTGTTGATTGTATTTTTTAGAAATTCACTGCAAGGGCATGGAAGGTGGATTGAGGGCCTAAAGCTGCCTGCTTAGCACGATAGGCCTGCTCAGCGCAACCAGCTAGCTTAGCACGTGGTTACTTATCCAACTGAACTCTGAAGGCGTGCTTAGCGCGACATCTCCCGCTTAGCGTGCGACCATAACAGAGGGCTGCATTTTAAGGAGAAAAGGAGGAAGCTGTTAAAAAGACTTAGACACAAAAGAGAGCTAGGGCACGAAGAAGAAGGAAAAACCCACTCACTTGGGGTCCCCTTCCTCCATTTTCTTTCATTCCTCTTGCTTCCTTTTTGTATTTGTAAGCCTTTCATGACAATGAGAGGCTAAATCACCCATTGTTGGGAGGTTAGCAACCAAACACCCTTGATGTAATGATTCTCAATATCTATTTAATGTTATTTTGATATTATTGTCTCTTTTCTAAGTTTATTGTGTTGTTTATGGTTTGATCGCACATGCACATGTATGTTATTGGGTTTATGCATTGGGAAATGTTTGTTCCCTAAGAACATGAAAAAAGCATCTAGGTAATCCATGTCTAGAGATAGAATGGTATTATTGAGCCTTAATTATGCATCTTTATTCTTAAAGCAAATTATTTGATGTAACTCTTAAGGGATTAAGAATGAAATTAGGTAATTTAGGCTCTTTCACATGAGGGATCATAGTTAGGGTAGGTTAGCAGATGAAGGTAATACTTGGAATAATGTTAAATGGTGAAAATCTCAAACATTGCATCAAGAGTAGTTTCGGTAAGTCGAGGCCCCAACATGTTCAATATTCTGCATCAACCGACAACGCACCCCAAGTGTTTGTGTTCTATCTCTTTAATGTGCTCTGCTTAATTATCTGTATTTATGTTGAATTTTAAGTTTTCGCATTAGCAATAGACAAATATCGAATTTAATTCATTGTTCCCTTAAAATTTGAAATATACAAACTTTGAGTACAATCAAAGTCCTTGTGGCCTCGACACTCGGACTTACCATTTTATTATTACTTGGACAAATTGGTACGCTTGCCAAAGTGTTAACAAGTTTTTGGTGTCGTTGCCAGGAACTTTGTTCCTTGTACTCGGTAGTTTGTATATCCTTATTTTAAGCAGCAGTTCTTTTTGTCTTCTAGTTCTTTGTGTTCTATTGTGCTAATTGTGTTAAGTAAAAATAAAATAAAAAATAAAAAAGAAGAAATAAAAAAGAGAAAAAATACATTTTTCTTATGAGTCTATGCTTGCAGGGTGGAACCTTTGAAGAACCTGATCCATGGAAGATATTTTGAGCAGTATGCTCAGACAACAAAGACTGCTTAGTAATCAATTAGAGATGTTTTCTGAACATCTTGAAATCATGCAATGAGGGGTCAGTCACCCACAACCTATCAATGATGGTCGTCATCTTTACTCCATTGAAAATTCTTGGTGGGAACAAGAGTTACACCCTTACAATCAATATGAAGAAGAAAGACTCTTTAAACTTGAAAATGCGTTGATGCAATTCATGAAAACTTCCCAAGCTAGCTTCAAAGCCAATCAAAACTCAATTCAAAATCTAGAGATTCGAGTTGGTAAGCTAGTAAAAGAAATGGCTAAAACATTTTTTTTGGTCATAAAGGAATAAAATTTTGTAGAGGTCACAACACATGAGGAGAGTCTTGTAGAAGAGCATGATTCATGGGACAAAGATGAAGAAAAAAAGAGAAAAGTGAGGAGAGAACACAACAACAATGCGAGAAGTGCTCACAAGTAGAAATTCAACAAGAAATCCCTCTCCAAGTCAATACCTCTCATCATCAATTGATTGGAAAGGAAGAAAGGCATAGAGAATGTGATAAATCCTTGAGTGCCATTTTTTCGTGATCACCAGCACATCCCTTGCAATGATTTGGAAGTCGTTTCATGGAACATAATTTTCATGGAGTCTCTAGCTAAGAAGCAAAAATACAAGGAAGATTTGTTCTATGTGACCGTCATGCCACCTTGAAGGCATTTGGCCCGTCAAGCTAGTGACATTAAAGAAGCGCTTACTGGGGGGCAACCCAAGATCCTTACCTTTGTCTCTTTTTCTTATAGTAGTTACTATTTGGTGAATTGCATTATGGTGTGTTGTTAGTGTTAGTGTTTTAATTGCTTTGTTGTGTGGTGAATGTTTTGTTTTCTCTTGTGCATTTTTTGATGGTGCATTGAGCGAGCAATTTCACGCTAAGTGCACCTTTCCTATTTTTCTATTTGCATTGAGCGTGACATCTCATGCTAAGCACTCCTTTGCTGTTCAAAAGGCACACCAAGTGCACACTTTGGGCTAAGCCCAAAAAAGACTTTGTCTAGAATTATTTGGAACTAGGCTTAGTGCGCTATTTCACGGTAAGCGGGCCCATAAGTGAGCAGACCACGCTCAGCCCAAATAACTCTCTATCTAGAATTATTTGGAATTGGGCTAAGCACGCCTTCTCCATGCTAAGTGCGCACGATATTTCGCTAAGCGCTCAGGGCTCGCTTACTGGAAATTGCAAGAAAATTTTGACATGTTATTTTCGCTAAGTCTACAATCTCGCGCTAAGCGTGCGTTTTCATTCTAAATTGTGTAAAAAAAAGGGGGGAACCAAAGGTCTCTGACCTTGGTGTGCTTAGCAAGCCACACTCGTTGAGCGCATTTGCAATTAATGCTCTTTTATTGTCAGCGGTGTCCCGCTAAGCGCAACGTCTGCACAGCAGTTTTCGTACTGTCGTGCCTCCCACCTACCCCTTTTCTTCTCTTTCTCTCCCTCATTCTCATTCTCCTTCACCCTCACCTCCTTTTTTCTTTCTCTCCCGCTTGCTTCCGCATTGTTGTGCTTCATCTTTCTTCTCTTTTCCTTACTCGCATTATTCCCGCTTCCATGTATGCACTATCTCTAACTCTTATCACTTTTAATTTTTAGTTTTATTTTATTTCTTGTCTGTTATTTTATTTTTGTTTATTTTGTTCTCGTTTTAATGTTCATACTAGGTTGTTTAGTGTTGTACGTTTGGGTATGCTACTATTCATCTGATGTTGTGCTTGTTTTAGTAATGTATTTTGTTCTTGCATTTTTGTTGTGGTTTTGATTTTGTTTTGATGTTTTGTGTGTTTTCTGGAAACAACCCACGGACTTGCTTAGCGCGCCTTGTGCGCTTAGTGAGTTCATGCATTCTGGGTTTTTGTTCTTCATTTTACTTATGTCATTTTCATGTTCTGGGTGCTTACCCAAATCTGAAGCTTTTCAAAATCTGATGCCCGCTAAGGGCACACTTTGGCACTAGGCAGGCCACCCTTTGTTGATGGTGGGCTCAGTGAGGTATACGCACTAAGCCCTGACTGACCCTTGGTCTTCCTAGTAGCCCGCTTAGCACATGTTTTCTCAGTAAGCAGATCATATGTTCTGTTAATGCTGTTGGTGGCTAAGTGTGGCCTATGCGCTAAGCCCCCTTTGGTTGTTGGTCTTCCAGCAACAGTATGCTAAGTGAGACTACCTTTTTGGCATTGCTGCAAGCGGGCTAAGCGCATGTAGTCGCGCTAAGCCCCACTCTTGTCTTTTGGAATCCCTGCGCAACGGGCTTAACGCGCCCAAGTTGTGCTAAGCTATCACTACCTTATTTTGCTATTTGGGGTAAGCGCGCCATGCGCGCTAAGCCAAAATAACTCTCTGCCTTGCATTTTAAATAATTGGGCTAAGTGCACGTGCTTTCCCCTAAAGCACCTTTTTGTATTGGGCTAAGCGCACCATGCGCGCTAAGCCTAATTAACTCTCTGCCTAAAAATTTAATCATTTGCGTTGAGTGCGCATTTTTGCACTAACCGTGACTGATTTCAGCATACACATCTTTTTGTGTCAGGCTAAGCACGCCATCTCGCGCTAAGCCCAATGTTTTTGTTTGTTGTCTTGTTTTGGGGTGCGCTAAGTGCGTATCAACCCGCTTAGCGCGACACCCCTGTTTAAATTTTATTTTTCCTTTTCTAATTTTTTTTATTATTTGTTTGTTTGTTTTCTAATTTTATTTTCTCCTTGTCCTTTTTGCAGATGGCCTCGAAGAAAAGAATAGGGTCCACGTCCTGCCACGTCAAGAGCCCGACACCGTCCATGGTGCTTGGGACTCCACTCGCTTCACTTCCCAGGTGGCTTGGGTCCGATAGGAACATTTTTCCTGAGCGGAATGTGAACCTAGGGCACGGAGAATATGATGAGTTTTGGAACGAGCTCAGGAGATGCAATTGGGGACAAGAAACTCACTTCACTACGGGACAACAACATAGATGTGGCATTGGTGAAAGAGTTCTAGTCCAACATTTATGACCCAGAGGAGAAATCAACAAAGCAGTGCAAGATCTAGGGGAAGGTGATCTGGCTTGATGCTCAATCATTAAACCAATTCCTTCAGACTCTGGTGATCCTTGAGGCCAATGCTCGCCTAACCACCTTCTCTAGTTCATGCATACTTACCCGGAAGCACAGGCTATCGAGGCCAAGCTCTGCATGCCGGGAGGCCACTTCATGCCCAATACCGAGAGGGCTCCATGAAATATTCTATGGAAAGACATGACCACCTTGGCCCAGACTTGGAGTGTGTTTTCCTACTTCAACCTGGATCCCACTTCTCATACCTCCAATCTCAACATGGAGCGGGCTCGGTTGATTTATGGCATCATCATGAATATGAACATGGATCTGGGTAGTCCGATTTCTTCTCAGATCACTCAGATCGCCCCGTTCAGCTTTAGCAGGCTTGGCTTCCCCGCTTTTATAGGCGCACTCTGCGACGCAAGGGGAGTCCAGTCAGAAACCTTGGCATTTGAGTCGCTCAGCCCTGCTATTAATGTGGCATATATCCAGAAGAACTACTTGCCTCCAACAGATACTTCTACGACTTTTCTAGGGACTCAGAGGGCTCCTTCTAATGATGCAGAGGCCCATACCACCGATGTTGATCCCCGTCACTCTCTTTCTCCTCCTCCTCCTACTTCCTCCTCACAAGAGCAGCTGCTGCCTATGCTTACTAGCCTCCACCAAGGCCAGTACCTATTGATGCAGAGCCTCCACCAACTGTCTCTCCAACAACCAGTTATCTCGCCAGAATACTTCCTCTAGGGCGTCGCTTGGCCTAGGGACAGACCTTGAAAATACTATGAACACACTTCAAATAACCAAGAGGGGGTGAATTGGTTAAGACTACCTTTAAAAACTTTTCTTGAAAACAATTTGGGGAATTTAAAACTTGGATCGTATCACTTAATCACCCTTGATCAAAAACAGATTTTTCTTTCAATCTAATATCACCTTGAAATGTATGTAATGACTGAAATATCTATTATTGATTGTATATTGATTTCCAAACAACAGTAATGAAAGATATAAAGATAAAGAAACAATCACACAACAATTTATACTGGTTCACCTCACAAACATGAAGGCTACATCCAGTGTCTTCCAACCAACACTAGGTTCGAGTTTTCACTATATCAAATTATTCTTGTACAAGCATAGCAAGTGACAGTCTCTATCAACACTAGACAAATATCCTGGATTCTAAGACACTATTAAAATACAAGTCACAAAGATCTTGAGAAACCTATGATAAGTGCCCTATTTTAGAACAATTTAAACTTACAAAACGACACTTATCTTTTGATCTTAGTAAATTTGCTTATAATTTTACCCTAAACCTAGTTGATTTGTATTTAGTACTTGTATAAATGTTGTTTTTCATATTTTGGAAGATTAATCCAATCATATTTTGTGTTTTGATAGGTTCCGATGGCATCCGAAGCATCCAAGCAAGCAAGGCAAGCGAAAGGGGCATAAATGTTAAATCTGGGAGGTGTTAGGAGCAAAAATTGCCCAGAACTCGCCTGGGCCAATGACCTTTCTTCACCATTAAGGCTTTAGCTCGCCTAAGCAAGTGGAAGCAATGTATTTTGCTCGCCCAGGCGAGTTCAAGTTCCAAGGAGACAAGGCTAGCTCACCCAGGCGAGTAAAAACAGGCAAAAACACTCGCATGGGCGAGTGGACTCAAGCAGCACCCCAAAGTCTATAAATAGACATGAAATTGTGAAGGAAAGACATTCCATTCTCAATTTTCCTTGCCTCTGTACGAAATTCCTTCTTCTTGTACGTAGGATTAGCTTAGGATAGCTTAGGGAGAGTGAGAGAAGTGAGAATTAGTGCGCAAACTCTGCCGGTAAGAAGCGGTGATGGTTCCCTTCATCAATTCTTCCCTTAAAGAGGTGCTCTCCATAATGGTTGGCTAGCTTCTCTTAAGGATTAGATGTAATCTTCTTACCCCTATGTCTCTTTTAATATTTAATTATGCATGAATCGTTTCTACTCCTTGTTGGTAATTTCATTTTATCCTTAATGCTTGATTCTACCTGATCACTAGTTTCATGAATTTAATCTTAAGTGAGACTAGAAAGTAATCTTAAGGTTTGAATTGAATGATTTTACTCATTACGTTACGTTGCTAGGAATAGGGCATAACGTTTTGATTGCAAATAGCACGCAATTATGATTATAATGCTGGGGTATTTACTTCATATGTGAGGGATCGATATTCGATAGATATCCTTAGAATTCTTGAATGCGACGGATCGATTCGGGGTGAAATAATGTGTGCATCAATAAGAATAGAAATTGATTTATACATGGTAAAGTTAATTGAATACTGAGGGTATGAATGATGAAACCCGATCCCACTTTCTCATAAATATATTTCATTTTACTAGTTTCGTAATTTTTCGTAACTTTCGTAATCACATGAAATTCCACTTATCATTATTGTACATAACTATTGAACTGTTAAATTGTATTTAGATTAACTGAGTAGCTCAAGTCCCTCTGGAGACGATCTTTTATAAATTTTGTAACTTACAATGACAAATTGGTACGCTTGCAGAGAGTCCTAACAACCTAATCAAATCTTCAAACCTAGAGAACCCTTCTCTAGAATGCTTTACAAGGAATCAATTTGAAATATTACAACCCAACAAAACAAAACTCTTAGAAAATCTCAAAAGAAATGATTCAAGATAAGCACTACCTGTGATCCTTCATGTACGAATAAATGAAAACGAAATGAGATTACCACACAATCCAAGTAGTATGAATTTTATTGCTCAGAATCAATATCTTCAAAACTTCTTTTCTTTAGCACATCTTTTCTAAAACTCAGAAATCTTGATCTTTACAAGATGTGTTAATCACTAGGAAATTAGTTTCTTGGACACTTTAGACAGCTTGGTTTTTCTTTGGTAAGTCACTCAGGTGTATTGAATAATTTGTACAAGTTCTACTTATAAAGGGTTGACTTACAAAGGCTTTTAAAAAATTAAATTAACTGACAATAATCGATTAATCCACTAGTGTAATCGATTATTTGCCATATGTAATCGATTAAAATAACTAAATAATTGATTAAATTGTTCCTCAGTAATCTGGAAAAAGATTACGAACAAAATAATCGATTATTTCGCAATGTAATCGATTGAAGCAGAAAAACAGAGTTTTCCAAAAAGCCTATGTAATTGATTACGATAAATGGTAATCGATTAAAGCAGAAGTGTATGGTTTTCCAAAATACACTATGTAATCGATTAACTAAATCTTGTAATCGATTAAAGTGTTCTTCATGGCTTTCCAGATTTAGAACAAGAGCATTTTAATTGATTAAAACATTGTATAGTCGATTAAAACAATAAGTTTTCATTTTCCAAAAATATAGCCATGAGAATTTGTATTCCTTTGAAATCATTTAGTAACTTTTAAGTTTTAATAGTACCTACTTATGCAAATGCAATGAAACATGCAAATAGCAATGCAAGGATCACAAAGGAATGTACTTGAATCAAACTAAAACACATTGCACATGTCTTCATACTTGATTGGGCATGATAAAGCAAAAATAACTTTAAGCTAATCATCAGGCTTCTTCCTCATTCTTGATTTGATTCTTCTTGCAACTTCCCCTATATCCAATAGACCTTCCTCTGTCGGGGGGTGATGTTGTTGGAGTGGGACCTGCTGATGAGGATGCTGCTGTTAGTGATGATGATGATGACTATTTGGCAAATATCACAGTAGCCTAGGGAGCATGGAACCCATGGTCGTCACAAGACTGGGGCCATGTTTTCACAGGACACTTTATTATTTCTTTTCCATTTTTTTCCTTCATCGTTATGTTATCGCATTCTAGAAATTTTATTTCTGTTGTTTACTTTGGATTTATCTATGCGTGATAGATAGTTTTTTGGTTGACACATATTGGTAACATATTTTTTGGTCATGTTGGGTAAATCATTTGCATGACTGAGAATTGTGTTTGTGTGAACTATGAAATTTTGATTTGTGAGTGAGCGTGCATTGTGGTTAATTGATGGTTTTATGAATTGTATGCGCGTGAGGGAGTCAGTTAGCTTGCATGACAGAGAATATTGCGAAGAAAAATTGTAGACTTCACTACCATGTGAGTTGTGTACCTCTTAACTATGAGAGAACGATTAATTTTACTTTCTGGCATTGTATGAGTCTTAAGCTGCTTGAGTGCATGTATGATGTGGATATGATCAAGGCCTTGTTTTTAATTTAATTTTAGCCACTTGGTCAAAAAGCCAACCCTGTTGATGATTAATGTTGAATCTCTTGTTTCCCTTTTAAGCCTAATCTGGTAATGAATTTTGTTCTTGAACCTTGAACTGAAAAGCATACGAAAATTGTTCACCTTACCTCAGGTTATAAGAGAGCAACATTGTGGATCAAGACAAATTTGTTCCAAATTTGGGGGAGTGTATTTAAGTAAATTCTTTTGTAGGGATGTGAATAAGAAGCACATAGAGGATAATAAGTATATTATACCTTGGACATGATTAATATTAAAAAAAACAAGGTTAAGAAAACCTCTGTGTGCTGCTGTTAGTGCAAATCAAATGAGGATGGGAGAACAAGAAAAGGTGGTTCTCTGAAGCAAATAAGGAACAATTGAATGCTCTCCTAGAACCTAATTGTTGAATTCCGAGAAAAACCATAATTCCTTGTTAGCCCAGCCACATTACAAGCTGAATAAAGTCCTTTGTGATCCACGTTGTGTGTGTATGATTGTATTGAATGAGATTATGTGCAAAGCTGAGATTTGTGATTCCAATTGTATTGAATGAAATATACATGACCGAAACACTTGTGTGCTTGAGTGAAATACCAGCCTTGTGAGGAGTGAAGCAAAAGTTGATCTTTCTTTGATAGTTGTTGTTCTTGCTAACTCTTTTCACTAAAGTGCATGCTTTGTTTAATTCCATCATGAGATCATGACTAGTGTGAACTTAAGGATTGAATTTTGAAATTGTGTTGGAAATTCGCGATTATCTCAGTTGTTGTGATTTGGTTGCATTCGTGATATATCTAACTTAGTTTAACATTTGCTTACTTTTGCTTGAGGACAAGCAAAACTTTAAATTTGGGGGAGCTTGATAATTGTTATGCATATGTAAAGTTACATGTAAATTACATAGCAATTATCTTATATTTCCTCTTTTAATGCTTCTTTTGAGCTTTTATCCAGTAGATGCTAAAATTAGTTGATTTATAAGGTGTTGGTTGTATTTTTTTAGAAATTCACTATAAAGACATGGAAGGTGGATTGAGGGTCTGAAGATGCTTGCTTAGCGCGACAGGCCCACTCAGTGCACCAAGCCCGCTTAGCGGGACTAGCTCGCTTAGCGCGTGGTCACTTATCCAACTGAACTCTGAAGGCGCGCTTAGCGCAACATCTCCTGCTTAGAGTGTGACCATAACAAAGGGCTGCATTTTAAGGAGAAAAAGGAGGAAATTGTTAAAAAAGAAACTTAGACAGAAAAGAGAGCTAAGGCACGAAGAAAACCGAAAAACCCACTCACTTGGGGTGCCCTTCCTCCATTTTCTTCCATTCCTCTTGCTTCCTTTTTGTATTTGTAAGCCTCTCATGACAATGAGAGGCTAAATCACCTATTGTTGGGAGGTCAGCAACCAAACACTCTTGATGTAATGATTCTCACTATCTATTTAATGTTATTTTGATATTATTGTCTCTTTTTAAGTTATTGTGTTGTTTATGGTTTGGACACTGATAATGCTTTGTCGAGACGCATCAAAAACAATTTTACTAAGCTAATTATGTAGCACAGAGCTAACCTAGGTCAACTCAGAGACACAATCAATATGGTTCTAGCTTCAAATCATTGGTAATAATAAGGGGGGATTTTGTCAAATAGTTGGTATGCGTAAAGTAAAACATGCAAGAACACAAACTAAAACTAAAGAACAATGCAAAATTAACAAGATTATCAAGGAGTAAAGTAAAACAGATTAGAAAGCATCAATCCAACTCACTAACCCAAGCTATTCGAATCATCATCATTCCCATAAATTGACTCTATCATGAACATTCATTCAATATCAATAGAAGCAGTTCAATCGATTCTACTCCTAAATTAATTGAAACCACAACTCTAACTGAACTATCATTCAATTAATCTTGTGATTAACATTTAAAATTAAGACATGAATCCATAATCCTAATTCACTTTCAATCCTAAATGCATTCATAATCATGAAAACATGATAGAAATTGAAGAAGAAGGTGAACATTCAAGTAGAATTCGAAATACCAAACCGGAACTCCAATTTTTCTCTTGCTTGAGTTAGATCCTTGGATTGATTAATGATTTAGCCTTCCATGATGATCACCAAGGAAAGCCCCATGAAGTGAATGCAGAAAAATGGAAGAATAGCAAAATGGAAATGAAGAAGATGAAGAATAATGAAGAACACTTGAGAGAAAATGAAAAACAATCTTTTAATTCTAAAAGCTAAAGAAAAGAAACGTAAAACTTGTTTATTGAATTGTAAAGTGTGTTGTCCAAGTTTCACTAAAGTCACTAATATATATAGTGACTAAGTTCTGAAAATAGAATGGGTTACAAACAAATCCAACAATCTAATTATTCACTATTTACACCACTAAAAGTCCAATTCGCAGCCTAAAATTACAAGTGTAGATGTGCTAACTTTGAAGCTCAAAATGACTCTTAAAATGATAGAATTGGCCTCGGGCTATTTCTAGCAAACTTGTAGATCTTTTCATTATCTTTCCAGGGACTCCTAGAATGCTCCATTCGGGGATCGGTAGCACTCTATAGGTCCTACACAAGTCAGATACGTTAAGTGAGCAAAAATCCGAAAATACGCTACAATTAGCAATTAAGCCCACTTACTTGCCTAGGCCAAAAACTGAATTAGATTGGAAAAATACAAGTCCAAAAGAGGTCAAACAAGCTAAGAATAATAGACAAAAATTTAACTAAAATCACTCTATCAATCACCCATGCACATGTATGTTATTGGATTTATGCATTGGGAAATGTTTGTTTCCTATGAACTTGAAAAACGCATCTAGGTAATCTATGTCTAGGATAGAATGATATTATTTAGCCTTAATTATGCATCATTATGCTTACAGCAAATTATTTGATGTAGCTCTTAAGGGATTAGGAGTGAAATTAGATAATTTAGGCTCTTTCACATAATGGATCATGGTTACCATAGGTTAGCGGATGAACTTAATACTTGTAATAACATTAAATGGTGAAAAATCTCAAACATTGCATCAAGAGTAGTTTCGGTAAGCTGAGCCCCTAACATGTTTTGTATTATACATCAACCGACACGATTATGAAGGGGTGTGTTAAGTCATAAGATGAATCAAAACCCTTAATAATTTTGATTAGATGCAAATAATTACAAAGTTATGAAGTTGTGTCTTATATGCCATTAGATGAAAGGATTGTATCTACGTCTAATAGTTCAAATGAAAGAAAATAGGGGCTAAGTTTCTGAGTAGCATTTAAGACAAAGTTAATGCTCTACTGTTGAATATCTTTGTTGCAAAGAATGTTCTAACATTCCTAGTAGGATCTATTGAAACCAAGGAAGAAAGAGAATAATCAAGATAATCGCTCTCTTCCTCTAAGTACCTGATGTGTTGCAAACACATCTTAGTTTTAGAATAGTTTTAGGTTAGAATTTGATTAAATACTTAGGTAAATAGCTTAGAATTAGTTGAGTTTAGTATTTTATTGTTTAAATCTAATTTCAATACCAATTGTGCAATTTCAGGTCAAAAGAGGAGAATAAATAATAAAAGAAGCAAGTTCTGGAGTGTCACGCGTGTC
>PYAF01002173.1:71176-84893 GCA_007407185.1 Glycine tomentella | reverse complement strand
CTTATATGGAAAAGGGTAAAATGGAATTTCAATAAATATTTTAAGAACAAAAAGAGAATAAAATATAAATCTAGAAGCTTAACGTTTTAAAAATTACTACTTGAATTAGAATATTTAAAAAATGATACAAGCTACTAAAAACAAAATACTTGTTTGTCATATATTATTAATAATGTTGAATTAACTTTTCATCTAATAGAAAAAATTAAAAGTCAGTTGAAATGATACACTAAACAAGCTATATTTGGCATGCTAATTTAGTTACTTTTTAGTTTTTTCTTTCTTTTTCAAAAGGTTAGAGAATTAAAAAAGTGAATGATGTTTTTGGGTTTTCATTTTTTATGTATTGCATTGGGATGATGCAACTAGTTATTTGAACCAAACTTAGACTTATAGGGCATAACACATACCCACAATTGGGTGTTTTCTTCCTACAACATTTTGTTTTCTAAAACACCCAAAAATAAATGTAATTATGAAATTACCCTTCTTAATAAGGTTATGTATGGACACGAACGAATTGTTGTAAATGTTCTTCTTCTTCGTTCTCGCGGCACCATTCCTCTTCTTCTTCTTCTTCTTCTTCTTCTTCTTCTTCTTCTTCTTCTTCTTCTTCTTCTTCTTCTTCGTTGTGCAAGAAGGCAAGGAGTGTGTTGTCTTCGTTGTTCGTCATTCACAGAGCTTTTTTCATCGTCTCCGCTATGAGTTCTCGCTTCCTACATTTTTTATTTTTTGCGTAGTATGGATTCACAAATCCATATGAATTATACATATTGTCCAATTTGTATAAAGCTTACGGATTGTCCAATCCGTATATTTCATACGAGTTTTCCAATTTGTAGTTGTTTTTTTTTTTATAAAAAAGTAATATATTTTAAATTATTTAATTATCATATATATTAGTATGTTAAATAGTTGTTTATTATTTATTAGAGACATTTTAGGTTATAACCAAAAAAATTACATTTTAATTAAGAAAAGTAATTACAAAGGTCTAGTTAAATTGATTATACATGTGTTATATAGATTTTATGATATTTATTTGTTATTCTTGTAAGTATGTGTTTTTTTATAAATATTTTAATTCATAATAATAAAATAATATGTTTGTGTTTTATTTATTTTTAAAACTTTTAATTTGTAATAATAAAATAATATGCATGTGTTATTTTTATAAAAAAATTGAATTGAATATAATAAATTGCTATGAATGTGTTTATTTATTTTAAAATTTAAGTTGATAATAATAAAATAATATCTATGTGTTTATTTTTTAAATGTTTCAATTCATAATAATAAAATAATATGTATGTGCATTATTTATTTTTTAAACTTGTAATTCATTATAATAAATTAATGTGTGTGTGTGATTATTATTTTTTAACTTTGAATTCTATGAAAATAGTTGAAATTAGTTGTAAATTTTTGTAATTGAACTTTGTAGAAGTTTTGGGTTGCTTTGAAGTGTTAGACTAATTTTTTTGAAAAATTGTAGATTATGGTCAGAGATGTTAGTGGTAATGAAGAATAAGCTCTTGAGTGTTGAATGTCAACAACATTGGTATGAAGACAACGGACATGTGCTTGTTTCTTAGGATGCTCATGCTCACGACACTCATGAGGAGCCTCACATTAATAGTTGTATGAATTTTAATATTTAATATGCCATTTCATTTAAAAATTAATTTAAAGCTGAAATATATTTCCTATAAGTTTATATATTTTATTTTAATTATTCAAATTAATAATAATGTGAAATCATGACATAATAGCATCAATATTTTATTTATTATATCATTATTTTTGTAAAAAAAATTCACTATGGTAAAATAAAATAATAGTTATAAAAAATTTAAAAAGTTGAAAAAAATATAACCTGTATGCTACATACGGATGCTTCATATGGATTAAGTAATTCATGTGAAGCATACATATTAAGTAATCCGTATGAAGCCAAATACATAACACAATCACAGATTACTTGAAAATCATCGCGACGATGACGAAGTCAAATACAGTGAAGGAAACCACTACCAGCCAAAAGGAGCTCCGCCAACAACAAAATACGAATGTCACACGAAAACCGAAGAAGAAGCAAAAAGGAAGGTGCACAAAATGAAATACCACAAATGAACAAGCACTCGTGAACAACAACAACAAGAAGAAATAAAGAAGGGTATTTTTGCAATTATTGTAATAAAAAATGGAATGGTGTAAAAAGAAAACGCGTCACAAATGTTGTTATTATCTTTGTTGTGGGCCAATAGATCTCGGGTATAGGTCTGATATTTGCTTGCCTGAATCTATCAAAAGGGCTTTCATAGGAAGATTTTTCACAGGAAGGTTTTTCTTAAAGTTTTCAAGTGATGGTGGAATTACCAACAAAATACTAGACTCTCTGGATTGGACTGGCTTCCTCCAACCAAGATAGGGTTTTGTCCTGTGCTTGCTATTCATAAGTGTTACAAATTTTTTGTCTCTATCAATCTCATACAAGTGATCCAAATTAACTTTGTATATAAGATTAATAAAATATCATTTTTAAATCTATAAAAAATTGAAAATAATACTTTCTTCATCCCAAAAAAGTATTATTTTGAGTTGTTTTACACAAACTAACAGAAACTAATAAATAGATTAAAAAATAATTTAATAAAACTAACCTTATTAAATAGACTAACAAAAACACATCCGCTTTCTATTGTGCCATTGCATGTAAAAAATTATACTAAAGTAATTTCTAATTACAATTTCTAAATTTTGTTCAATGAATTACAAACTCTAATTCATCAAACATCAAAATCAACAACACCTTTAATCCAAATTAATTGGAGTCGGTTGGAATGACAAACTCTAATTAAAAGGGAAAAAAAAAAACTGGAAAGCACAACTAAAAATAAAAATAATTAATTGCCACAGAAAAACCACAATAATCTTGGCTTTGAAAAAATATTCTCCCTCCCCCTTTTTCCATAAATTGCCTTAAGTTGACAATGACAATTTCTAACTGCATATTATGAAAGACATAAATACATAAAGTGATGAGAAGGACCACAAGAGAAGAATCGTGAGAGAAAAAAATGTGCTACATACCGAAGTTTGTCATTGAGGGAAGTGCCTTTGATCAGAATTGCAGAAAGGACAACGACACTGAAATAATAGGAAAAAAAAAAGAATACAAATATGGCTCACGAGAGAAGAAAATTGTAAGCAATAATTGAATGAGAGCTTTGAGGAGTAATTATTTTATAAATAGTGTGCATAATATAATAAACACGGTATGATGTGGGCAATTACAATTGGATAACTTTCCTTGATGAGAGAGTGAGTAGAAGTGAGAGAAAAAGACAAAATTGGTGAGATGAAAGTGGAGATTATATTAATTTTTTATTATTTCCCATTTATATATGATTGTTGTTATTTTTGTTTTAAACATAAAAAAATTATAAATAAAATGAAAATAAAAGTAGAAATCAAGGAACCAACCGTTACAACAATATAGATTATAGATAATAAATGAAAGATAATAGGGGTCCAACTATTTTCACGTGCACTGGGTCCAACCAACGTAGATGTGGTGAACCAATTCATGATGCAAAAGTGGATATAAGATACTGTGATGGAGGAAGGGGACGGAGAAAACTTTCCGAATTGCAACCAAGAATTGCCCTGGGACCAATAATGGGTCCTAACTCTAGATTTTTTTAGCCCCCATTTGTCATAATCCATTAATCCATGTGTTTTGTAATTGTTTTCTTTTCTTCTAAATCATAGATATGTATGAAAATAATTATGTCGTAGTCAGAATAAAATTATTGTGTATGATACCAAATATTTAAATATAACTACATATGCATTACTAGAATATGAAATTACGGGTTTAACTTTAAAGTATGAAACAATCTACGTCAGTTATATCATATGCTTAGTGATCATGTGTTTATAATTGTAACATTGTGCTGCTGCTGCATTTATCAATGATCAACCTCGTCCTCATCAACTTGATATTTGATAATCACCAAAAACAACATGCTTTCAGAGGGGCATTTGAGTGTGTGTTAAAAGACAAGACATGAATCATAGTCATGGACACAATTACGAATCTGCTTCTCTTTGGCTCTTATACCACATTACTTGATTCTTTGATAACTTGGTGGCTTCTTCGTTGCGTTTTAGATTTCAAAATTAGAAGCCGTCCATAACTTGTCCTCTTCTAGTGGAATTTGGTCTCTGATTTTTTGGCCATAGGGAGATTTTGGGTATGAGAAAAAAGTTAGGAATTGCCATAGATAGCAAAAAATTGAAAGATTAAGGTCTTAAAATTGTTGGTATTGTTGTCCATGCATGTTCATCCATACACAATCTTGAATAATTGTGGATTAACTACAATCCGTTAATTTCCTGTGGTCACGAGCATAAATAATTACCAACAAAATTAGCTTAAGATGTGTGTTGATACTATCTTCACACATTTATGTGGGTAATGAATAAGTCCTTGGCTAGCAAGTTTCTTTTAGTGTAAATCTAGAAGAAATGGGAGAGAAAAATATGTAAGGGAGAGTCTTGAAAAAAACTTAGAAGTGTAGATATTTATATAAAAATAAAAATTTACAAAACTACCTCAACCCACTAAAAGTCTAAGAGACCAGATTAAAGACAATAAAATGTCTATTTTTTAAAATAAATATTAAATTAATTTTAATAATTTTTAAATTAATTAATTAAATAAATATATTAACCTTTTAAAAATATCAATAAAATATACCATTATAAGTACATATCTTAATTTCATGTGCAAGAGATCTTATAGTTTAACTTGTTTTGTGTACTATTATTTTATTAGTCAATCATATAAATGAATGTGAAAGATGACACATCATAAAAAGTTTATTTAAAATTATTTTACAATTATTAGACTAATTTATTTATTTAAGTTTGAATTTTTTTTTCTGAATTTAATTTTGAATTAAATGGCACATGCACAATATACTAATTTACATATTTCTCAAAAAAATATAAAAAGACTCATCCCACCTAATATTGTAAACTCATACAAATGGCTTAATTTGAAGGGTTTTATGGATTGTCCATTTTCAAGCTCAAAAAGAAAATAAAAAATGTGATGACTCTGATGCATGGCGCGGCTGGCGCGAGTTTTGGCGCGGTCAGCGCCAGGATTTCTAAGTAGAAAACCAAGTCTGGAGTGTGGCGCGGGTAGCGCCGTGCTTGGCGCGGTCAGCGCCACAAGTCCTCCAGAACTCCAGTTTTCTCTGGAAGTTGACGCTGGTAGCGCCAGGATGACGCGGTTAGCGCCACAAACCCTCCAGAAAATTAGTTTTCTCTGGAAACTCACGCGGTCAGCGCCACAGGTGGCGCGGGTGGCGCCACTGGTTTTAGACCAGCGCGGACAGCGCCATTGGTGGCGCGAGTCGCGCCACAAGTGCCCTGGAAAACCATTTTCCTCTGGAATCCAGCGCGGTCAGCGCCACAGGTTTGAAAGCTGTGGCGCGGGTAGCGCGGGGTGTGGCGCGATCCGCGCGGGACCTCTGACAGAGTTGGTATAAAAGGCAAATCGCGATTTCTGAAGGGGGAGAGCTTCTTCTTCTTCCCCAAAGCGCCATTCTGCCATTTTTGAACCTCCCAAGCTCCTTAAACCTTGGTTTGGTCACCAAATCACTCCCTTTAAACACCAATCTTCCTAGAAACACTTGGTGAGCTTGAATCCTTCATCAATCTTCCCTAAAAACCCCCAAATTAGAGAATCCCTTTCTCAAGGGAAGTTCCAAAAACTTGAGTTCGGCGAGGAACGGCGGCGATTCGTGGGCACCCAAGCTAGGGGGAGTCGTTCTTGAGCCTTCCTTGTCATCCTTGAGGTAAGAAACTCAAGTTTCATCACTTAATTTGTGAATTGGGGTTTTGGGTGAATAGTGACCCATTTGTGATAGAGCTAGAATTAGCCTTGGGTCCTTTAGAATAATGTGTTTAGAGTGTGTTATAGATGAAGGATTAGCTCTCAATTGTTGATTTGGTGAATTTTGATTTGTTGGCTCTATATAATGCATGTTTTGGTAGTGTGCTGAATTGCTTAGCCATGTGTTGACATGTTAGAGCCTTGGATTATGGCTTTGATGGCCTTAGAAGGCTATTAGAACGGTGCTTTGTGGGTGGAAGAACCGTTTAAGACAATTGTGAGCCTTTGGTCGGTTTAGAGCTTTGAGCTCGTGACGTGGCTTGTATCGGTGTCTTGTGAAGACATCAATGATTGAGCTAGGCCAGGCTAGACCATTGAGGGTCTCTGAGTGGTGTTTGGTTGAACACTGATGAACCATAGGCTAGATGACTTTGTGGTTTGGAAGGGATTGTGAGTCCTTTCGTTGAACGGTTGTGAATCGTATTAAGCCTTGTGTATTGTGGCTGTACGAATGATTGATGTATGCGTATGTGCCTTGTATAGGGCGTGATACCGCGGGTGTCAGTGGCGTGGGTCATCGAGCAGGGAAAGAACCGCAGAGCTCGACTTTGCCAGGTAAGTTCTTGGTCCCTTGGGGATGTTTCCCACTTGTTTGTGCTCCACCATACTCCGAGGGAGTAGTGGTTACATTCATGATGCATGCATGATTGGTTGTTGCATACCCTGATAATATATGCTTGTATCTGTGCTTGAGATATGTATGATACCTGTTGATAGATCTTCTGGCCAGTTAGATAGATATGGACCTCCCTAGGAGATGGTTTCCTCCTAGTTGGTTTGCTCATGGGTGATGATGATCCCGGGGTGATGATGATCCCCTAAGGCCATAGAGATAGGTGTATCCCGTTGCGGTTGATTGCCTGTTCTCGGAGGTACCATATACATGCGTCCATGCGTAAGGGATAGCTCCCGATGGGACGGCACGGGTGTGAATTCCGGTTTCACACTGAGGTTTGGTGTTGACTGGGTCCACCTTACATTAGAGCTAGATGACTTGCTTATATTATTGTGATGAGGGCCGGGAGGCCAGGCCGGGAGGCCATTGTGGTTGTGATACCTGGATGACGTGTGTCATGATGAGTGAGCCAGGGTGGAGGAGATGCCTCCAAGGACCCTGAGCTTACTGAGATGTATATCTCACCCCGTGTGGGGCTTATGTCGTTTCAGGTGACTCTTCTGGCAGAGAGGAGCGGTCTCAGGGCGGGAGGCCCCAGTAGAGACAGTGTTGCTTGGTTGAGAAGCATCAAGGAAGCTTGGAGCTCGGCTCGGCTTTTGATTATTTTGTACCCCTGTAGAGGGAAGACATGTGCGTGTACATGTATTTTGAGCTATGTATATTGTGTATATGCCCTCATGTGAGGAAGGATCCTTGGGATCAAAGCATACTGACGCTTATTCTTTTGTATAGACACTTCGAGTGTCAGGCCTTGTAAATGTATTTAACCGCTTATGTTATGAAATGGTTATTTCCTCCTGTTTAATGTCTTTGAGATATTGATATTATCTGCCTATGTCTATGTTATCTGTATTGGATCAGCAGGGGTTTGAGTGGTTGTCTGTATTGAGGGGTCTTAATCCATATATAATATAATCAAGGAATATGGTTTTGATTTACGCTTCCGTAAAATGTTTTAATTACTGTGATCAAGCGCTAATTCTGATATACTCATAATGATAATACACCGGGTGCACACGGGGTGTTACAAAAAAGAACATCCATTTGATAATTAACATTAATAAAAATTCCTAAAAAAATAATAGTTTTTATAAATAATTAATATATAATGCTCCGTATTGGCTTTTCATATTTTATGTTTATCACTCCTTTATACGCTTAGCTAAATTGTAACCTTTGAGTTACTTGTAATCCTTGTGTTGTATCACTTGAGTTATATTTTGTAGAATGTACATAAAAATCATTCCATTCTCTCTATTCTTTCTTCTTATTTATTCTCCACTCCCAAGTTTATATTTTCATAATAATAAAATCTTCATCGCAGGTACTACGAGTAGAAAATGACTTGGAGCGAGTCGAACCCTACTTAAGTTTGACTTGGTCTGTTATATATTTTTATAATTAAAGTTTGTGCTTGTTATCTAAGTCTATTTTTAGATTTGAGTTTCACATTTGTATAAGTCTGCCAAGTTCATTAGTCCATTTAAATGCCTGTTTCATATTAAGAAGTATAAAAAATTATTTTTTAAATAAAACCAAATATTTTCATTAAATACAATAAGATATTTTTAAATCACAAAATATGGACAAAATTTATCTACAACATTACATGTGATATGCTATTAAAATCTTTTAAATTTCACAAAAAAAAGATTCACATTCTTTCTATTTATCTATTCTTATTAGAATTAACTATTTCAAACTTTAATTAAATGGTTCAAATCGTCAAAATTATTAAAATAATTTTGTAAATTAAATAAAATAATTATAACATTATATCATATTAATAATAATATTTTTATTATAAAATATTATTGCTAAAGGGACCACCCTATCATACTTAATAAACTTTTTTTTAAAGATTTTTGTCATAATCTCTTTAACTAAATAGGCTTATTAAAAATTTAAACTTAATCTTTTTATTAAATGAATTGGACCAAATTAAGTCTAAAAATCGGGACATAAACCTCCTATGGATGAGCCGACCATATGTAAATAAATAAATTTAAATAAATAAAAGAGTTGACCAATTCTCATGCAAAACGGCGTCGTAAAAACATAGAGGCCCCCAGGGACATATGAAAACGTTGTTGCTCGACAAATAGTCCTTCTCTTCCTCTCTCTGTAAACCTCTTCATTTGTTTTTTGTCTTTCAAATTTTTAATTTCTCATCATCTTTTCCTGTTTCTTCGTCTCTTTCTGAATATTTAAATTTTTCGTTTCAAATCCTCAGCATTGAAACCAAAGACTGATCTTCGAATAGCATCGCAGAGACTCAAAACCACCCCAAAATAAAAAGGTAAGCACTTCGAAACCCGAAACCCCATATTGCAATTCCGTCTTAATTTTGATATTCTGATTCAATCTGGAAAACACCCATGAATTTTCTTCTACAATATACGAGGAAAGACTCACCCTTTTGAATTCTGAACCCAGAAAATTCAAATTTTTAGGCTCTCACAAAAAGGGGTGGAGAAAAAAAAAAACTTGAACACTGAATCTACGTTGAAGCTGAAAGTGGTTGAAAGGTGGTTATGGAGAGTTCCGTTGGGGGAGAGAGGAGTGGACGGGTGGCACTATCAGAGGTGGTGGCAGATTGTGTGAAACGGTGGTTCAGAGATGCACTGAAAGAGGCTAAGGCAGGGGACATAAACATGCAAGTGTTGGTGGGTCAGATGTACAACAGTGGCTATGGGGTTCCTAGAGATGCTCAGAAGGTGGATTTGTTAGTTAGTTATTCTTCTTTTTGATGACCCTTGTTATCAGTCTTCTTTAATGAACTTTCCTTGGTTTCACTGGATTAGAGCTTGTTAGGACTTATTGTTAGGTTTTGGTATTCTAGAGTTGGTGAGTGTTTTGAACAATTCATCTCTGCATAATTGTTGTTTTTTGAGAAATGCAACAGTGCCAACACACTCTAATATACATTCTTTTTTAACATACTTTGTTATTAACTTGTTAGTGACTGAAATTTGTTGAAAATCACAAAATTTGTAGGTTTCATCATCCCTTGTTTAATGGGCTTCACTCATTGGGTTTGTCTACCATCGACCCCAATTAACTTGGGTTAAAGGTGTTGTTGATGTTGATGCTGAATAGAGACTGCTTTAGAACAAGTGTGATAGAGAGTGTGTTACTAACACTTTTTCTTTCTTTTTCTTTCCTCTTTCAATGTGAAGTTGCTTGAGAAAAGAACAGGAAGTTGAGTGCTACTTAAAAAAAGGGTCCTTTTGTTTGGTTCTAAGACATGTAGATCAGTATATAGGAGGATCTGTACCCAAATGCATGATAGTAAATTGTATTTGCATGGATAGATGCCTGCATACTCATGTCTAGAATGACATACAAAAAGATCTATCATGGATTGGAGTAACAATTTGATTTTGTTTTTTTGGGGCGGTTATTTTAATTGTGTTTTTGTAATATATGAAAACTCATTGATTTGTGCTATGACATCCATTGTTTAACATAAACAAATAATAGAAGTGCATATAAAAACTAAAAAGCTTGTAGTATGAAATGTAGAGATCCTATGGGCCATTAGTTGAATATAAAGAGCAAGGTATAATTTTTTTTTTTTTTATCATAGTTTACGTAGTTGTTGTGGATTGCAGATTCTATGGATGTACTTAAATTTTTTTGACTTTTGGTTTCTGAGACTGACCTTATCTGTTGGCAATTAAGGGAAGAGTTTGGGTTACCAAAGCATCAAGGGCTAGGTCTTCGGTTTGGAAAGTAGGTGATAAGCACCCAGGTAAACCTTCACTTGTTATTGCCAGCAGCTTCATTTTATTTTCCTCCGTAATTTAGTGTGACTATACTTGTTTTGATGCTTCCTTATTAGGTTATAATGCAAGTGACTCTGATTCGGATGAATTGAAGGAGGATTCATAAGCAAGCGTAAGTTGGTTTTGTGCTTAAAATTATGGAAGGTAAGTTTTTCCCATTTTCTCATGGCTGTCCTAGTGACATACTCTTTTTCCATCTCATTGGTTATTTTAATGAAAAACTTGAAGCTTGAACACATAAAGTTCTTGGTTTGTTCTTTCCTGCTTAGATCATTATGTCTTTTCAGCTGCTTTTATAAGTATTCAAATTCGTTTCTGACCTAGTCTAATGCAGTAGATGAATTACAAGGCTAATTACTAAGTTTTCAAATAATTAGACTCAAATTATAGTAATTAATAAACACTATCATAATAGTTTACACTAATTACAATGATTAGACAGTAAATATTGTGGTGCTTTTAAGACACTCTATTTTCTTAATGGTTTTATTTTGTTCTGCCATACTTTGATTCATAGATATCTATCCCAAATAGTGGCATGGGGTGGCCAACCCCAAAACTACTATAGTGAGATAACAGATTAGGATGGTCACTATATTGAAGTTTTGATATATAAATTAAATAATTTATGCTACACATATAAATGCTCAAAAATAAAAATCACCCAAATTGTCTAATAAACACATTTACTGTTTACTTGATTAAATATTTGTAGCAGTATACGTTAATAGAGCTAGTCTTCTTCAGACACTAAGGTGGAGCAACATAAGAGATTGGCGGGTTTTTTGCTGAATGTCATCAGTAATTTGCTTGGAGTAATTTGGCATGTAATCAGTGTTGAATAAATTATCCCTATTCCCTTGTCTAGATGGCAGAGGGCCCTCAGGAATTATAAATGTCAGGATGTTATATTCTACTAACAGTAACTCTTGAATATGAAAGATTAACGTGATTTACATATTCTCTTCAGTCTTGGTCTCCTCTATGTTGTTTATTCCCCTTACGTTAGCGGAATACTTGTAAAGATAAGGAGGGGTTGATCTAATTAGAAAAATGATAGATGAGGTGTAATTAATACGGCAAGGTGTTGGCCTAATTTTCAGTAACTTCTTATTTAATTGTACTTTTCTCAACATTGTTCAGATAAAGATTTCATTATGGTTTTAAAATAGGTGATAGTGTAATAACTTAGGCTAGCTCATGTGATCCCATTTGGATCAATTATGTTAGTCTAGAAAGTGAGATAAACCAAAAAAGGGCTATCAATTCCAATTTTCTCTTCTTCATTTTAATTAGATCTGCAACTTCAGCTTCATGGTTAGTTACACCCTCCAATACCCCTTGTTCACCATGACCACTGCTTTGATATGCTTCATTTGAACTGAAATACTTGGATTGCTATACAAGCATTTCTTTCAGTTGCTGGTTAGCTGCCTATGGTAATTGGAGATGATGAGAAATTATACTTTTGGTATCTTGTTTGTTTCTTGTTGCTTTTAAGAATTGGCTGTCAGCCTGCAATTTGGTTCCATTTTAGCTTGATAAAGGCATGTAGTGGTACTAGGGAAGAAAAGCTAGTAAAAGTTCTCTAGTTAGATCACTTTCAGGGGATAGTATTGGGAGTAGGGAAGAAATTCTAGATTAAGAATAGAACTTGTGTCTATAGTTTGGAATTATGCACTCGATTGAGATTCCATTTGAATGGATAATACAACCATAATGACTATATTGAATTGCAAGATAGTATCTTTGTGACTTAAATATGCATATGACTTGACAGAAATACGTCAAGACACCTTACCTTGTCCTGACAAATATGTGCTGTCATAAGGTCTGTCAACTGTGAAGTAGCAAAGCAAGAGTATAGATAATGATATCTTCTTTCTATGAATCCTCAGATTGCAAGAAAAATGAAGAGAGCAAATAATGATTCTACAATTTGGAAGTGGGATATCTTGAGTTCTAATAAGAAACTATAAAGTAAAATACAGTGATTCTTAGGTAGATAATTTTTGGATATTGGTGGGGGCACAACAAACTGTGTTAACTGTTAACTACCCCAGATCTTTGTTTCAGAGAGCATATTTTTTTTCCAAATAGACATGGTTTCATATGTGTCCTGGTGACACTTCTAAATCGAAAGAGGAGCATACCAATGAAAGCTCTTGATAGGTCCTTCTGAATTTGCTTTGGTAATTCATGTGCTGCTGTTTGAGTCATGTTATGAATGGTATTATCTGATACCGATGTGGTTGTTGACCATTGCATTGTTGTGCTACTACACATTCATAACATACCAGGCTTTCACAAAAGAAGGCCATGACATTTTCTGATGAATTTTATTTTTAGATGTTATCATTTTTTATTTAAAACTATATAGTTTGGTCACATACTGAGAATCTGAGATAGTTGTAGTGAGCCGCCATTGGGTTTTGAATGATGTGAAGTGAATTAAGTTTCTTAGGGTTTGTCTAATTTGAGAAAATGTTTTCTATTTTCATAAATTGACCACAAAAATTTCTTGTGATTTGTATAGGAAATGTAGAAAGAAAGAGTTAGATCAAAATAAGTGTTAAAAGTGAAAAAAATGTAGCGATTATTTGTAGAATAAGAATATAAAAACAAAAAAACTTCTATTCTAACTAAACTAAACGAAACATGTCCTTTTTATAACCGCAACCTTTCACGTGCCAAATGCTAAACCAAACATGTCCTGATTATGTTGTACTTTTTTGTTTTGTAGGCCTGCCCGGCACCTTACCTATGCAATAGCCATCGTGGATGTTTGTGTAACTTGCAGTTTCAAATCTAGTTTTTGATTTGTGTATGATTTGCTATTCTAGTTTTTTTTTTTCTTGGGTTTTATAGAGGGAAGGAAAAATGAATTAATGCTCAGTTTGGAGGACATGTATAAAATTATTTTGGGTATCGTTACTGTCATGTTAATTACTTGAATATAATTTGTCTCAGACTATGTTCACTAAAACTAGTTGATAAGCTGACCGAAAACTTCTAAGCTATAAGCTAAAAAGCTGAAAGCTTATAAATTATAAGGTAGAAATTGAAAAGATTGAAGTTAGTTGAAAACTTATAAGTTAATTGATTTATTTAAATTAAAGTGTTTGGTATGATTAGTTGATAAGTTAATTGATAAATGTTAAATGACGTAAAAAGATGTTTAATATTTATAATATTTGAATTTTATATTATAAAAAATGATAAAATAAATTAAATAAACTTTATTAGAAATATATTGTTTAAAGTTTTTTTTTAACATTTAAG
>PYAF01002173.1:58270-71076 GCA_007407185.1 Glycine tomentella | reverse complement strand
GGATACAATTGAGAAGAAAAAAGTTAATAGCTTATAAGTTAGTTTATTTTTCATAAGCTATTTCAAGTAACTTATTAAAATAAGCTATTTGAAGTAATTTATGGACAATAAGTTACTAATATATCAAACAAGTTTATTTTGATAAAAGAAATTTATAAGTTAGTCAAATAAGCTTATAAACTTCTCTAAAGCCTTATTAAACATAGTCTTGATTATAATATTTTTGAAAGTTAAGATACAACACCATTATGAAATTTTACTCTCTTCAATTTCATCTAAAAATTAAATATTTTTAAGAGATTTTTTAAATAAATAAGTGAAATGTAATAATAGCCATGTGATTCAAAATTTGTAAAGGGACTTTTCTTCATACAACTTTTTCTTCCTTTTTTAAGCATTTTTTAAGATCATTGACTTTTCGATAAGATTCTGAGATATCTTTATAATTTTATTTTTCTATGTATAAATTATGAGATTGATTTATATTTTTAAAAATATATTTGCAAACATGAACAAAATCAGAACCATGATAAGAACAAAAGGAGCAGGAAAAAAAATAAACTCGCATCATATTTAAAAATCAGAAGTCAAAACACAGAAAAGTAAAAAGAAAACAAAGATTTAAAAGGAACCCATATTTACAAATCAGAACGTGCTCAAGAGAATGAAAAACTAAAGAGAGGATAATTGAAAATAAGAGGGACAGAATTGAGAAATAAGAACAAATAACAGAACTTAGCAATTAAATATCTATCAACTCTAAAAGAAACCAAACAGAACTGCATAATTGAGTTAAGCTCAGTCTGGAAATGCTAGGCACAGAACAAACAAAGACCAAAAACACTTGCAGGATATTTCATGCTAAGCTTGCATTTAAATGTGATAAGCACAAAAAAGAGTCAGGGACAAGCAACAGGCACACAAAACTCAACACAATCAGATTCAGAACTTAGAACCATAAAGTACTAAAAGCAACAAGGAAAACAACAAGGAAACCATAATTAGTTAGCGTTGTCACAACAAAAATAATGCTTAAAAATTACATATAAACTATAGTTGCTCTCAGATTTGAGGTGAAGAAGCACTCAGCCCAAGCCATGGCATGGACTCAGCTGGCTGGTTAGAAGACCCATTTGCTAGTTGATATGGTGCTTTGGAAGCAATTCTGCAAAAACAACACAAGGAAAATAGACAACTAGAGGCTTTGTAGAAGTTAAGCATTGCAAGACAGCATTGGCATAGCAACTGCAAAAATAAAGAGATTAAAAAAATTAACAATGATTTGGAACATACCAATAAATGAACCATAACTAGATTTTTCCAAAAAGTTATCTCCAAGTGAATCACGGCTCATTTTTGCAAATTCCAGCAAGATGAGAAGTTTGAAAACAAAAGGTAAATTGAGACAGTTCACATGAGTAATCTTGAAATGGAGAAACCTCTCCACTCCCCAAAACTTTTGGCCACCATAACAATAATAATAATCTAGCTGTTGAATAAGGTACATCACCACTTGACAAATGAAAAAAGTTAATATCTATTATTAAATGGTTTAAGCTTAACATATATTGCCAAATTAGTAACATTTATTGAGTTTTCCAGTTCTAATTCATTTTAAAGATTTTTAAGAATTTTTTAATAAGTAAAATTTTATTCAACTGATAAATAAAGATAATCTCTCTCTCTCTCTCTCTCTCTCTCTCTCTCTAATATATATATATATATATATATTTTGATATGCGCCTAGCATAAGATATTTTCCAAGCTTAATTGAGCCATAATGTACCTTAGAGTGAATGGTAATCGCTTCCTTTTGTTAGAATTGATTCTAAATATTTCAAGATGATGCTTTCCATCAAATTATGCATTTAACAGGAAAAAGCAACTGAGAAGAAGACTCTGGCGCTATCTGCGCCAAGTCCGGCGCCATCCGCGCCAACTGTTTTTGAGCCACGTGAACCGTGCCAGTTGCCGCGCGAACAACGTAGATAGGGCTCTGGAAAGTGAAACTCCACTGGATTCTAGCGCGATCAGCGCCACTTTCTGCGCGAGCCGCGTCAGAACCCCTCTAGACATGAGGAATCCTCTGGATCTTGACACCAGTAGCGTGGAGAACGACGCCAACCGCGCCAGAAGTGATCTGCAAGACCCATTTCCAACTAGCGCGATCCGCGCTACAATCTGCGCGATCAACGCCATAGAAAAAGGCAGCCGCACCAACTGTGCCGGACGTGGCACCATCCGCGCGACACTCGATTTCTGCAGAATCTAAAAGCTGTTGGGGGTAAACTTGGAGTTTCACCCCCCAAAATATAAATACTCAACACCCACAGCTTGGAAAGGACTTTTGGCATGAAAATATCACTGAGGAAGCTAATCAAAGAGAGCTTGGAAGTGCTTAGCTAGGGTTAGCAGTTGTGAGTGCAAGTGGGATTCTTCCTTCTTCTCTACCTTCTCCTTGCTTGTGTATCAGCTGGGCATGCTTCGTTTTGATGTACCAAGGCCAGCCATGATTAGGTTTGGCTAGTTCCCATTTGTAGTTAGGGTCAACACTTAATGTAACCCCTTTGAATTGGATTGAATATTATTGTTCTTTTATATCAAATTACTTCACTTTATCTTGCTTGTATGTGCTTGTTACCTTGTTGGAATTGATCACTCTAGTGAGGCATTGGAAGTTAGGGTTCACAATAGGAATATTGGGATTCTATTCTTGGACTTGGGTAAAGTGACAAACTTTACATTATCTAGGGATAGAGGCAAATCGTTTTGTGCATTAACTTAATGCTTGGCCTCATGAAAGTTACTAAGGAGTTAGAGTTTTTGAGTGGGTTAAAGGATTTATGTAACTAAGGGATTAGAACTGAACCACTAGTTCATGAAGATGCATGATTTGAGTAATTTGTAATGAATGAACATAGTAAACAATCTATGCAAAAGGTGGCAAGCATTAAGTGTGGGTTGCCCTAACTACTATCGTTAATATATCCTTACAACACTAAGTTACTTGTTCATAATCATTTAATGTTCATAGTTTAGCCTTTAATTTCAATCATTGATATATACATAACATAAACTTCCTTTAAAACTTTTGTCATCCAACTTATAGATAGTAGTTATAATTCAATTGGCATATCAATCTCTGTGGGAACGATCTTTACTTATTACTTTATTACTTGAACGAACGGTACACTTGCTGGTTTCGCAACATATATATATATATATATATATATATATATATATATATATATATATGATCAATCCATCAATAAAAAAGTGTACTAAACATCATTTTTCTTTGTCTTAAACTATGTATTTAACTTTTAATAGTTACCAAGTCTAACACTATATATTAACATATTATCAAAAGAAATACTTTCGTTTGTTGTGCTATAGAACACAATATATAGTTAAGGATGAAAAAAATTCAAATCATATCACATATTAAAAAAGATGATGAACAAAAAATGAATTTTTCTCCTTCTTAAAAGAGAACTGAACTTGATATAATGAATTGAAATATCATATGTAAGAATCCAAAATAAATAACTCATCCATAAACTTTGGTCATGCTTAACTGAACCAAAATATATATATCTTCAAGAATGTTTGGTCAAGGTGACTACTACATTAGTATACTCCAACGTCTCCACCTCAATGAGTTGGGCAACCAGAATTGCGTATCTTGAGAACAACTCATCCATGATATCTTCGCCAAACTCAGCTGACAAGATAGGTTCCAAAACAGCTCTGATAGACTTAGCTATAAACTCCCCTCGTATTTTGCTATCAAGAATAGAATCATCAACTTCCTCTTGAAGGTTTGCATCCCAACCTATTTTGATAGTTTTTAATGTTTGAAGGGTAAAAGATCCTTCTCTTTCAATCACTTGTCCAACTTCTTCTGCTGTAGGACCATATATAGGTAAATCAAAGAAGTCCAATTTTTCCTCTTCAACCAGACCCTACCAATCATAACAAATCTTTATTCAATCAAATAAAACAATGCAACTTTATTTTCCCATTGCTGTCTAGAGTCTCTCATATTGCTGGTTTTGGAAAACATAAATATATACCACAAGAAATCAGGAACAATATCCAATACAACACAATATGCATAAATAATAAATTTAATTTTTTTATAAGATATGACAGTTAGTGTTTTTATTTTGAGTTACAGGATCACGAGTGTCTTTCAATCCATTGTATCAAATATTAATCCCATATGTGATACATGACTACCTCTAGTTCAAGAAAATTTGTACATGCTTGAAAAATATCAAATATGAGTTTTTTCATTATATGAATTATTTCTCCACATGTAAATGCATGCAGACGTTACAACATTGTGTTAAACCTTATAAATTAAAATAAGATAGTTATAAATCAACATATAAGTTATTATAATAAAATTCTAGTCTTAATTAAATCAAATTGAGAAATCAGAGTTTTAAAACTGAACAAATCATTTTTAGATATAATAAAATGTTACTATAATTTATGTAGTTATTGTGGAATTCTAATATGTAAGATATGAAAATAAAAGGAAAATAATTATAAAGTACAGCTAGTGGTTTGTGAAGTTCTTGGCTTGTATAAGTGTCCAATACACATAAAAATTAATACTGTTTTAATTTGAAGTGTTAGTGCATTTTTGGCTTAATATCATCAAACCTCATTGCTTACCTCTTGGACCATACCGTTGAGTACCATACCAATTACCTCTGCAGGATTATTAATTTTTCGAGTTTTATCTCTGCCAATGAAAGTAAGTACCATAATACCACCCGATGTTAGTTCCTCCGAGCGTGACTTTAGAAAAAGTTTGAAATCCTTTTCAAATTGCTTGATGTATGCTTCATAGACTGAAGAAGAGCTTGTACCTGTTATATAAACATTTCCCTTGTTGAGTGGTTTAGCTATGTTGCTCGAAGTTTTTGGTGCCTGATAACAAAGGAAGCGAGGTTGAATCAAAGCAATTAACTTAGTGTTTGTAAAGCCACATATATCTGTCCTTAAATGCTTGAGATATCACTTTGTGTACGTGTATAGTTAAGATTTTAAATGAAATATCTATGTTAATGATTGCAAAATCTATATCATATAATGATTTAACTAACCTGAGATAGCCAATGGAGACTGTAAGATGAATGAAAGAAATGGATGTAATTATCAGGAAAAAGCCTCCCATAAAAGCTCCCCGGTGTTGCATGAATAAAACATGTTTTTCCAAAATTTTCTCTTTTTTCTTGATGTATACTATGGTAGAAGTCCGGAATTAATTTGAAGATGCTATTGAAATCATTTCCAAATAGATCATTGAGGTAAATTTGAAATACACGTGGCATACCCTTGTTTAAGCTCAGGCTAGCATTATCCATGATGTTCAAGATATTTGACACAGTTATCAGTGCATTTGGTCCTGAAGAACAACCTAAATCTGCTATTTTCCAGCAGCATTCAATATTTATGTTGGACATCATCCGCTTCACATTCTCTTCAAGTATGATTTTCACTTTCATTGCCACTTTTCTCTGCATGAAATTTAATTTGGGTCAGTAGTATCGTATAATGTTGAATATAGGGATAAATTGAAAATGAAAATGAAACTAATTGATCGAGCTTATAATTAACTTCCTACTAGTTTTCTCCCCATTTTTATCTTCATAATGCTATAATTCCTTTTTAAGTCTTTTTATGTCATTTTACAATTTAATAGATAATTTTATCAAATATTTATAATTCAATTAGTTAGATAATCAACTTTCAAACTTATAAATTTTTGAGATGGCTGAAACAAATTTTTAACTAGTTACATGAGTTATATGTAAAATGCACATTTAAAATAAAGAAAATAAAAACAATATTAAGAATACTTAATTTAGAAAGTTGGGATAGTACTGATTCTCTGAATTGGTGGGGCATTCTAATTTATAATAGTTAAGTGGTACCTACAACATCCCCTAAACTAATTAACAAGACGCATAGGGGCACATTGGTTTCTTCTCGATATATATGCTGAAAACGCAAGTAGCAATTATGTTGAGTAGGATCACGAATCTTACTAACAATAGAATGATGATTAAAATAAAAGAATATTATTACATGAATTTTGAAAAATAATTAAAATATTTTGAAAAATTCAACTGCATCACTCAAGTATTAATACTTTTTTTCTTTCAATTATGAGCATTTTTCCAACAGCATCAAAAGGTTTGCCACAAAATCTTTACTTTTTAGCTAATTCGCTATAAAAGAAATCCCTCTTATTTAGCTAGGTTGTAAGTAAGAAAAAAAAGACATGATATTTTTTTAATAAAATTAAGACAAAAAGAGATTATACCTGAAGTAAGGAGTTTTTTGTATAGCTTGTTTCTCCCACACCATCCTTCATGTGAAGCACTCGCTCTGTTGCCATCAAATAATTAGTTGACATGGTCACTAAACAATGCAAACAATACTATGTTAGTTTGAGGAAGCTAGCGTCAACATTTATATAAAGAAACTCCAATGTTTAGGATGAGTTTGAATCGTTCTCACTTTCTAACCTAAAATATGTACGAGTGGCGTTAGAAAGCTTGCACGTTTTTTTTTTTTTTTTTTCTCTTTTTTCTTTATAACTAAATTTAACACGCCTCTTTATTAATTAGTCAAAGATAGGAAGGTATTTTTAAATTTAGTACGCTGAGCTTGGGAACGCCACATTTTCTTTTATAAGCAAAGAAAAACACGGTACAGATGATAGATTAATTATTTAATTAATCAATTTGATGGATTAGTATTAATTAATCATTAGAAATTATTCTATAATTATAAATATATTAGTATTTATTGTGAATAGTATTATTTTGGTACTAAATTAATGCATGATGGATATAGTATTGGACTTTTGTTTATGTAGTCCATTTGACAACTCATTACTCACGTTGATGGTGTGTGATTTGTCTCATATATGCATGCTTCGCATCACCTAGTGTTCATTATTATCGTGCCGGCACTCATCTGTGTCCTTATTATTTTCGAATTGAAAGTAAAATGCAAACAAGACAATACAAACACGGCCATTTTTTAAATGAAAGGAATCTAACAAACAAAGATAATAACAACATTCATGATATTAATCAAAAGAAAAAAAATTGGTCCACCAAGAGAACATGGCCCTAACTGTACGTGGTGCTGATATTGGTTCATGGTTATGAGTTGGCTCAATCATTTGGTTCATTGTTAATTAGTTGCTCGCAAGTGAGGGACGTAGGAATTTTAGAGGGAATAAACATAAAAAAAATTATAATATAAATAGAAATACTTTGAAGACAATACAAATCTAATATGTAAAAAATTAAAAAAAAATCTATTACAGAAATTAAGAACACTTCATTTTCCTTTTATTCTACGTGTTTTTATATTGCTAAAATTATCTATAATTGAATCCGTGCTAAAACTCAAAATAATTTCTTTTTCAATGTATATAATCAAAGAATCATCAAGAAATTGGTCTTCCATTCTATTTCGAAGTCTAGTCTTGATTATCTTCATAGTTGAGAAAGATCTTTCAGTAATTGCTGTAGAAATTAAAAGAGTGAGTACAAGTCTAATCACTCTATCAATACGAGGATAAATGATAGACTTTTTAATTCTTGTTAGCCCATGACATAATTCAAATGTAGTTAATAAATTAATCAAATATGAATATTTAGGATTGTCATTTGTCAAGTGGTGATGTACCTTATTCAACAGCTAGGCTATTATTGTTATGGTGGCCAAAAGTTTTGGGGAGTGGAGAGGTTTCCCCATTTCAAGATTACTCATGTGAACTGTCTCAATTTACCTTTTGTTTTCAAACTTCTCATCTTGCTGGAATTTGCAAAATTGAGCCGTGATTCACTTGGAGATAACTTTCTGGAAAAATCTAATTATGGTTCATTTATTGGTATGTTCCAAATCATTGTTAGTTTTTTTAATCTCTTTATTTTTGCGGTTGCTATGCCAATGCTGTCTTGCAATGCTTAACTTCTACAAAACCTCTAGTTGTCTATTTTCCTTGTGTTGTTTTTGCAGAATTGCTTCCAAAGCACCATATCAACTAGCAAATGGGTCTTTTAACCAGCCAGCTGAGTCCATGCCATGGCTTGGGCTGAGTGCTTCTTCACCTCAAATCTGAGAGCAGCTATAGTTTATATGTAATTTTTAAGCATTATTTTTGTTGTGACAACGTTAACTAATTATGGTTTCCTTGTTGCTTTTAGTACTTTATGGTTCTAAGTTCTGAATCTGATCGTGTTGAGTTTTGTGTGCCTGTTGCTTGTCCCTGACTCTTTTTTGTGCTTATCACATTTAAATGCAAGCTTAGCATGAAATATCCTGCAAGTGTTTTTGGTCTTTGTTTGTTCTGTTCCTAGCATTTCCAGACTGAGCTTAACTCAATTATGCAGTTCTGTTTGGTTTCTTTTAGAGTTGATAGATATTTAATTGCTAAGTTCTGTTATTTGTTCTTATTTCTCAATTCTGTCCCTCTTATTTTCAATTATCCTCTCTTTAGTTTTTCATTCTCTTGAGCACGTTCTGATTTGTAAATATGCATGGGTTCCTTCTAAACCTTTGTTTTCTTTTTACTTTTCTGTGTTTTGACTTCTGATTTTTAAATATGATGCGAGTTTATTTTTTTTTCCTGTTCCTTTTGTTCTTATCATGGTTCTGATTTTGTTCATGTTTCTCTTTAGAGTTGTAAATATATTTTTTAAATTTCTTAATTTGGATTTCTTTTCCATTTAATGATTATTTCTTTTCCATCCCACACTAGGTTTTTTCCAGCTAATGTGATCCAAGTCAATTTATGCACCGGCTTATATATGGAAGAAGCTAAAATGGAAATCCCTACAACCTAATTTCTTGACCGTACGTATTCAACACCTCATGCAAACCCGTCCTTTTCTATTAGGGAAAAAAAAAAAAAAAAAAAACCCCCACTGGTTTCGGGCATTCCAGATAGCATCTAATTAACCCCAAACCAAATATTAGCTTCCAGTTGGAGTTATCTTTGCTCTTAGGATTAATATTGGCAACGAGCCAATACTCTTAGTACGTAGCATAATAGCAATCGTTTTGGCAATTGAGATTTTTCCAAATTGTGATAATAATAAAAAAATGTAGA
Organism: Glycine tomentella; assembly: GCA_007407185.1. Classification (NCBI taxonomy): domain Eukaryota; kingdom Viridiplantae; phylum Streptophyta; class Magnoliopsida; order Fabales; family Fabaceae; genus Glycine; species Glycine tomentella. Next base: position 61,925 of record PYAF01002173.1, on the reverse strand, counting down.
AATTTGAACATAATATCAGAGATTACAACATTCATACATTCTACTCAGCCAACTGAGTTAAATCCTCTTTATTATAATAAAAAACTTAAATATTTATATAATTTTTTTTGATTCATGGTTAAAGGTTGGTTATGTTAAAAAAAAATTATCATATTTTTCTTCTAATTTTTATCATATTTTCAAAAGTTGCTCATGCCAATGCATGGAATGTTTGCTTTAATTTTACAAAGATGATCCCAAACTACCTCTGAAAAATGTTAGCCAGGTATGCTGCATGAGACATAACTGAAAAATGTCGCCATGTCGCCACAATTGGTCGTAAATCTTTACAATTGGACGCTAAAAATTTTAGAAACCGAAATGGCGACCGGCTTTTTACGTCGCAAAAACCCTACTCACTAAGTCCTTCATTACCAAATTCTTATTCGGTCGCTATTTAGCAAACGAAATACATTGTAACGAGAAAAAAAAATTGGTCACTGCGTATTTGGTTGCTATTAAGCTTGTGGCTAATTCAGAAACCGAAATTTTCAGTCGTTAATTCTGTTGCTAATAATTAATAAAATTTTAAATATAAGATACATTAAAGTAACATTCGGTCGCTATTTCTGTCTGCAATGAATAATTAATGTAAAAATAAAATTTTAAAAAATTACATACGATCGCTAATTCGGTGGCTAAGTTATAATGAAATGTATTATATATAATTTGGTCTCTATTTAATAATTAATTTTAGAATTAAAAATGTAATTCAATCACTATTTAATATTTAATTTTTATATAAAATTAATTAAAAATACATTTTGGTTGTAGATTCAGTTACTAAACGAAAATTTGCTATATTTTTATTTTTTTCATTTGTTACATTTTAACTTGCTTAATAATTATCGATTGTAAATATAATTTTTAATTAAATTGTATAATCAAACTTAAAAATAAAAGTGGACATTCATATTTTGTAAATATATTTACTAACAAAGTTCTAATTTTGAAGATTGATAAAGTGCAAATTCAAAATTTAATAAGATGTAATGTCAAAGTTTAATAAAGTTCAAATTCATAACTAACATGACATAATCAAACTAAAATAAACAACAACCAGGAGTCAATGGTCCTTTGACATGTCATGAGGACGATTAACCTGAGCATCGTCAACATGGTGCTCAATTTCATCCGTTGTGGTAGTCGATGGACTAGGAGCTGGCATGATAGACTGAATATGTGTGCTGTAATATACACTACATTTGCTCATTTTGTTGACGAATCTACTCACTTTGCTCTTGGATTTGTTGTTGCATCTCCTAACTTTGGTGGTCATGATTCTCCATCAGTTGCAACATCTTTTCCTGAAGTGTCCTCTTCTTATTTTATCTGTCTTTGCCAAAAGTTCAGCATTCAATTTAGTAGTTGTATCACACATTTCCTCTATTTGGTCTTCCATAGGAGCAATAGAAGTAGATGGAGCTGATTTTTAGCAACTAAACCTTTTGCTCAAATTACCTAGCCCATACACAATCCCCTTATAAAATCAAGATGTGTAAATAAGTTCAAGAGATATTAACCAAAGGTAAGAGTTCATTTATAATATCAACCACAATATATCAAATAATGTGATATAATTAAAAAAAAAAAACTTACAGCAAATTCGGGGGACTTATCATTAACCTATCTCCCGACTTCAATTTCTTAGTTTTCTCTATCACATCTCAAGCAGTTGGTGGTCTTTGAAACTCCTTTAACTACGTAAATTTAAAATGTTAAAATTTTAAAACATTTAATTAATTACTTTGAATTGAAAATCAATGAAGTATATATATTAACAGCTTTTCAAATTGAGCTCCAATAGATATGGAACCACCATAGTATGTTGAGGCTCCTGTATCAATAGATCGATTCGCCTTGGTAGTGGAGCTCTTGTTTAGGAAATCTATAGAACCTCAATGTTCATCCAAGGCTTCTTGAACATTGGTTGTTATCCACTTTTCTTTATCTTGACCATTTCTGATCTTATTCATTGCACTTTTCAAAATGTGTGAATCTTTTGTCTCAAAAATAGCTCTAATGGCTCATTTTTCTATTGCGTACCACCTATACTCTTTCTGTATAAAATAGGAAACAATAACTAAATTAGAAATTATACAAGAAATAATCCATTTTAAATTAAACCACAATTCAAATTACCTTAAACTCTCCAAACCACTTATCGTGAAGGTCAACTGATACCTTCAACCAACTTGCAATTGGTTCATCAAACTTTTCCCTAATGATATCTGATATAATTTTAGAACATCCATAAGTTGGTTGAAACCTATGTAGAAAGACATTGTCAATACCACATTTAAAAAACATTTTAAGAAAAATTAATAGTTAAATAAAATACACTTACCCTCCTTTATATGCACGAATGAAAGGCCTTTGATAAGTAATATGTTCACAATTTGGATCAGGTGGATACTCAGGTGTCAGAGAATCATACGATTCTGAAGATGAAGCATTTCCAATAGGCCCAATGGGCTGGCCCGAATAGCCCGAACATAATTGGAGGCTAGTAATATATTATTTTCTTGATAAACAATGACTCAAAAATATTTAAAATGAAAAGTTAAAATAAATAAAAATGATTGAGTTTAATAACCAAAAGGTAAATTAAGCATTTTGTGAGTTAATTTTTTCACCTCCATTTAAATATATTAAAATATGAAAAGAATAAAATAAATTTTTTAAAATAATTTTATTTTATATTTTTTCTTTTTTTTTTAAAAAATGAATGAGCCCACGGGCCGGTCCCTTTGGCCCATAGAGGGTTGGGTTGGGCCATGAAAATAGTGGTTCGTCCCAAAATTGGTTCAGCTAGGCCAGCACAAAAATTCATCGACTCATAGTGGACTGACACACCTCTATTCGTGGTCTGTAGGTAAAATTTACATTTTCCATAAATGCATATTTTGTGGGTAATATGTGGGTAAAATTTAATTTTTTATTAATTTTTCCTAACTTAATTATAATTCAATTATATTTATTAATTTTTCTTAAATTATTTTATAACTTTATTAATATAATATTTAATAATTATTTTTATATAAGATAACTAAAAAAGGAGCTTAACATGTAATATATGAAATTTAAAAAAATAAAAACTTGAGCTTGTCTTTTTTTACGTAATCAAGTGAGAATCTTATCTAAACAAAATGTGGTATTTTAAAAAAATTGAAAGTATAGTACACATTTATATATGTCAGTGCATGACTTTTTTCTCATAATATAATTATTTTTACTATTTTTTAAAAAAAAATTATTAATTTATCAACCTCTGCTTCACACGAGAACACACGCTAGTAACCCTTAATTAATTATTAATTTTTTATTAGTGTATATGTTACACTAAAGTGATATTGGGCCTTCATTAGGTCTTATTGGATTTCAATTAATCATTGGTGCATATGTTACACTAAATTCATATAATGACCCTCACAATTAAAGTGTTGAGATAAAGATTAAATGAAGGAAGTAAAGATTATGTTAAGTGTAAAAAGTTTAATTATGCCAAGCAAGTCAAGTAAAACTCTTAATAGATAATGAGATAAGTTGAAATGACATGAGTATAAGAGATGATGATTTAAGTTTGTGATTATAGACTTATGGCTTAAGCATATTG
>PYAF01002173.1:28393-45962 GCA_007407185.1 Glycine tomentella | reverse complement strand
ATTTTGCATTTTGTCTGTATTTTGATCCCTAAAGACAGCTGGTATAGTTTTGAAAATCTTGTATAGGACACAGAATGAAAAAGCATGTATTTTGTATATCAAACATGTTCACCATATATGTATATAATACAAATTGATGTTGCTTTAAGCTTTCAATGTTTTGTTGCGCTACTCTGTTACGACGTAATGTTAATACACCGGGTGCACACGGGGTGTTACATTAATATACTTCATGTCAGCGGAAAGTGGCTGTGATAGTGCTCTTAAAATATTTAGGGTCATCTGTTTTGATTATGAATTTAGAGTAATATGTTGTTCTTCAGCATTTCTATGTGTGTGTATATATATATATATATGTGTGTATATATATATATATATGAAAAATTTAGAGTAATATGTTTTGATAATTATAATTTATTTATTATTTTCTTCTCAAATTCGAATTGTGCGCTCAACTTTATAGTGAGATGTTATTTTACTTTGTTTATGCATCAAGGTTTTGTGTATTTCAATAATCTGGCGATCATATGTAGTGTTGTACACTTGTATGTAGGCATTAATAATTTATTGTACAATAATCTTGAGTAATTTTCCTGAAAAGATGGTGGTTAACTGGTTATTATTTTTTTTTTATATATATTAATTCATTTTTGTCATTTTTCATTTGTAATATTTTAGGATGATATTGTAATTATTTTCTGGATATGTATTTTAACTTTTGAGTACTCCTTGATTTATTTTCTGGATCCGTCCCTGAAAGTATCCCAATGAATTCATCGAGTGGAACAAGATAAGATCTCGCATATGAACGATCACATGTTCGAACCCTCCTTATCCTTTTGGAGTGAGGTAAATGTAAGTACCAATGTAAGTGTTATTTAAACCCCAAGGCTTTCTCTGCCTTGGATTGGGATGTCATCTCCTCCCCATAAATTGAATGGTATTGTTTGGGTAAATATTTAATTGGGTGTATTGTTTCCCATCTCCTATGTAAACGCATATTTATATCATAAATAAATAAAAATGTATTATTTTTGTAAATATTTAATTTTCTTTGTATTTTTTGCATTAAAAAGTCAGATTTTTTTTTATTGTCTCTTATATTAATTAATTTAAATATCTATTATCTATTGGATTGGTTTAATATGCGTTGATATTTTTTATTATTTATTATTTTGTGTTTTGAATTGTATAATAATGTGTTGAAAATGGATTTTTAGAATATGAATATTTTTTTTACTTATCATTTTGTGTTTTGAGTTTTATAATTAGTATATTTTGTGTTGAAAATGATTTTTTAGTAAATGATTTTTTTTTTTTACTATTTTAGCGCCCTAAAACATCATGGTCAAGCTCTACCACTGTTCGAAAAGACTTTGATATACCCTTAGACTTTTTACGCATGAACTTAATATAGTGTGCTTTTGTTTCGAAGGAACATCTTTTTTAAAACTCTAAATACAAGTGAAAGTTTGTCAACTAAAATGGGAGATTAAGAAAGACAAAATTGTGTCTTCAAAATTCTCAATGAGTTCTTTGTGTTTCTACGTACCAAAAATTTTAAAAAGACAACCAGAAACAATAGCTAGAATTTTTCCAGTTTTGCGCAAAAGGCTAAGGATAAATGCTCATGATATAACAACGAGCGAGGTTGTGAGACTCATATTATTATAGGAACATCTATACAAAAAAGGAAGGTATAGTAACCTTTAATTTAAGTACCCAATACTAAATTGGATACCAAAATTAAGTTCATCTTGTGAGGCAGGTTTATTTATTGAAAAATGGAGAAAAGGACAATGCTTCATGAAGAGTGACTGTTGAAAATCTATGATGGGGAAGCTAAAACAACTTTTTGATCATCTAAATGTATGGACGAAGCTTGTATTTGTTATGAATTAGGAAAGATAAGAGAAGGTGGAGAAACCCTTATTACTCCATAGGATTAATATTCTGAACCTGTTATATATGGAAAATAAAGCTATAGCGAGTCCTCACTGTCTTTTTACCTCAGTAGTCCTATGCATAGTAAGTACTATAGCCCCAATCATGGCACCCAGAAGGAAAGAGACGAAAGCAATCCCTTGCTCCATCAAAGGAAGCTAATGGGAAGAGTTTTTCCCTTGTCTTTGTTTCTATTGCATTCTATCTCATCGTATCCCATTCAAGTGGGAGAGCCGTGTTATGGGTGACCTTATTGCACGGTTCAGAGAGCACTGGAATAAAATGACTCTCCTCCAGTTGCGGACCTAACCTAACTGACAAAAGAAGTCTTTTTTCTTTCATTTTTATGATATCAAAAATAGGGAACTACTCAATGGGATTTCCTTGATCTTTGAGTCGAAATTACTTTGTCTACTGCATGAGTCACAGTTGCTTTGGAACTCCCTCAGGGGTGATGATGATCCCCTAAGACCAAGAGATAGGTGTGTCCCGTCGCGGTTGATTGCCTATTCTCGGAGGTACCATATACGTGCGTCCATGCGTAAGGGGTAGCTCCCGATGGGATGGCACGGGTGTGAGTTCCGGTCTCACACTGAGGTTAGGCGTTGATGATGATACGCCGTACATAGAGCAAGATGACTTGCTCATATTGTTATGAGGGCCGGGAGGCCAGGCCGGGAGGCCACTTGTTGTGACTGCTTGATGTTTGTGTCATGGAGAGTGGGCCAGGGTGGAGGAGAGACCTCCCCAGACCCTGAGCTTGCTGAGATGTGTATCTCACCCCGTGTGGGGATTATATGTTGCAGGTGACTCTTCTGGCAGAGAAGAGCAGTTTTAGGGCAGGAGGCCCTGATGGAGACATTGCATGCATGATCTTGGATGACATGAAGAGAGCTAGATAGCTCATTTTGGCTTGGATGCTGTTTGTTGTTTGTTGTACTCTATAGAGGATTGTAGGGCGTGTCTGCCCATCTGATGTATTGAACATGAGTATAGGCCCTCGTGTGAGGGAGGACATTCTTTTGTATCACCATATGTGTGGTGTGGAACTGATATATATTTGTACAGAATTTAATTATGTAATGAAAAAGATATTCCTCCTTAATATAACTCTGAGATATTTGGATTATCTGCCTATGAGTATATTGTGATAAAATGGATCAGCAGGGGCATGTGTTATGTTATTGATATGATGCTTGTGATGCTTATTGATTTGTGTGTGTATTGCTATGTTTGATAATCCATACACAATGTGAACAAGAAATACGGTCTAATCGCTTCCGTATTGCCTTGAATTAACGTTTTAAGCGCGATTTTGATATTATTAATGATAATACACCGGGTGCACACGGGGTGTTACATTAGTCCATTTCAAATGTTTCATAATTCATATTTACTAGTTGAATCGGTCATTCATGTGCGAGATTGACAAAGAGAGATGGAGAAAAACAGACTTAGAGAGAGACCCCTCGTTGAGTGACTTGGCTATATTACAAGGCCTTAATTTTCTAGTTCTCTGATAGAGCGAGATGCAATTTTCCGCTAATTATTAGTAGCTAACTCTTTTTAGGATTCACTCTGGGTATATGTTCAACTCATCAACATGCAGTAGATATTCTTTTCAGACTATGAATCATAAGGCTTATTTAGGAAATAAAATTTATAGCATGGTCTCGTTATTGCAAAACTTTGGCAAATAATTGTGACCATCCATGTTTCAGGTTTGATCCGTAAAATAAATGTTACAGTTTAATTAAATAGCCATATAGAGTAAAAAAATTGAAATTTAAAAATGTAATGATATATAAAGTTAACACAAAATTTTATTATTTAATTTCTAATTTTTATCATTTAATTTATCATATAAGAAAACAAATAAAGATATTGTAACTATTAGTGTATATATGTGAGCCACATAACAAGTTGATCGAGTCTTGGTCTACCGTCAACATTCATTTTTGTTGTTGAAATAAACTAGACAAAAAAAAAAAAACAAAAAAGTACGAGAGAATGATATTGATATGTACCGCAGGCCAAGTCTTCGTCTAGCGTCAATATGACGCAGACAAGTGTTCGTCTAGCGTCAGCATGTTTTGCATCAACTTTACACTACCCATGTGTGTAAATGTACTTGCACAGTTTTTCACCTATTAAACTGTCTACAACTGTGTTCCCCCGCCCCCAGAACAACTTTATCGCTTTCATATTTTCATGATAATCATTATCTTAACTACTTTAAATCCTAATTAATTTAAATATAGCTTTATATACTCACTTAACGGGAATAAAGTTTTAATTAATAATCTTTAATTAGGTCCAAGATTAAAATTTCAAATTTTAGATATCATAAATCAAATTATATAATATTAACAAGACCAATAAAGATTGATTCAACAGATAAAAATTGAACTCTTATTTCGTAAGAATATGGATTCAATTTTCACGGTTGATGTGGCTATTTTATTTTTTTGAATCTTGAGACATGTTGGAACTTCAAAATTCTATTCGACTAAACTTTCTAATAATAAAAAAATCAGAAATCATTTTTTCATTAGTTATATATATTCAGTTTAAATTTAGATGAAGTTAAGTTTAATAGAACTAATTTCAATTTATAAGATATACATCTAAACTTAAACTACAATTTTTTCATTAGTTATATCATGATAAAATAAAATAATCATGAATATTAACAAAATCGTTCTAAGCCTTCGTGAAAGATTAACATGCATGTCGGTCATCATTTACAACTGTCACCTGTAATAACTAGGAATAAAGTATTAATTTTTCTAATAATAAATCACCGACACTTGGTTCTTGTCAAACCCATCAAGCACGTTGCCTTTGTATTTTTATTCACTACAAATTTATTTTGGTCATTTTAGTTGAATAGGGCCAGCTTTGACCAGTGGACGAGTGCTAATTAATGACACGCGTTAGGAAAAGTCTAAAGAAAACAAATATTATATATATATATATATATATATATATAATTTTATATTATTTTTACAAATAAATTATAATTATAATTGTTTATCGTGTTTTTTCTATATTTAATTAAAATATGACGTGATTACAAAATACTTTATAACATTTAGAATGACATTATATCAAAATTTAAATTATTTATTATAAATCTTAAATAAAATTTATATATTTCAAAATATTTATTGATTATAAATATTAATAATAATGTAATAAAAATATTTATTTATTATGAATTTGAATAATTGAAAAATAAATATTTATCTATTATAATGAACAGACTAAAATACTTTTTATGAATAAAAGTCATTATATTAATAAAGAAAAAAAAGTCAGAAAATTGAAAAAAATTATTTAGTTATGATCAAATGAACATACATTCTTTTTAAATTTCTTAAAATTATGTTTTTATTTTATTATTTTGCTCTATGACCATAATATGATAGGATTGGGCCTGGTTACCAACTTCCTTATAAATTAATAAATTATTTTTTTTATAGTTTTTTCATGAATACTTTTTTTCTTAACATTAGTAAACAACACGTTTCTGACGAAATTTGAATGGTAAGAGCAAGTGTGAAGTGGTTTCTAACTGCGCTCTAACTCAGTTGGTCGAATGAAATGTAAGTTATTGTATATTTTTCTTTTGATTCTTACATATGGAAAAAATAATTAATTTAGTTTAAAACATTAAATTTGTCTACCATTTTTTCCTTTAAAATTATCCTTATAAATAAAACTAATAAAAATTATTGAATTATATTTTTCTCATTGTAAGTCATTCTAGTACTGAATTTAATTATTAATACAAGAGATATTTTAGATTATTGAATATTATAAAAATGACTAAGTCACAATTTTAAGTTGCACTTTATAATTAGGATCAAGGGGAGAAATATTTCTCACTTTCACCCAAAATTTCAAGACAACTATGCCTAGCCTTAAAAATAAAAGAATTAGAAATGGCTTGATATATATTATAAAAATATGACAATAATTAGAAAGTGAATTTCACTTATTAATGTTATTTTTTACGTCCATTAATATATTTTTAATAATAGCATAAGGTGTCATAATTATTTACATGATACAGTTAAATTTTATTTTTTTATATTGATGATAATTATAACTTATATAAAAAATAATTTTTACATCAATTATAAAAATTATCATTAACTTTCTTACATAACTTTTAGGTCAGAAAAATTCAATAATTCTTGGAGGCCGGATTTGTCAATATCTATTTTTGTCCCTCTCTCACTTTCTTTATGCGAGCACTGTGTGTGATGGTCACCGTTCAGTCTTCCATCTTCCTCAACTCAAATCAACACTGTAGATAAAGAAAAACAAAAATTTATAGTTTATAAATGTTACGAATAAACAATATAATTTATTTAATATCTTCTTTCCCACGAAATAACCACCCCAAAAGGAGGAGCGGTTATGATCTTTAGTTACCAGAATCTCCGCATATCAAGGAGAGGTTTCAAGTTCAACTGCTTGGCCTGAGATAATGGGCCTCAACCACCTTATTAGCGTCCAGGTATAAATATGGCCTCAGTTATGGTGAAAGGTACACAATTCTGACTCTCTTTTTCTTTCACACAAGCACACACTGCACCCCCCCCATCGTGCCGTGTTTTTGCTGTGATCATCTTCCTTAAGTTGCTTCATCTTCATAAACTTCTTAAGAGAGAGAGTTTGATCCCATATAAAATCATCCAACACCACTTGTTGGACATTTCTGTTCTCACTGAGCAGAACAGTGGCGCCGTCTGTGGGGACGATAAATTTCGAATCCCATCATCTCTCAATGGCTAATAACAGGAGACATCAGAACATCAGACGTGAAGACCCACCCAGGAATTCTATTCCGGAGAACGTGGTGGCAGAAGACGCATTGTCCCACACGGCTTCATCGCGGGCGGGACCTGCAGTTCATGAGCCGGACAACACACCGGCGGCACAGGAAAACTCTGAAGCTTCACAGCGCTTCATTCAGAATGCTCTCCAGACACTCATGGCTCGAATGGAGAATCTGGAGAAGCGTTATGAACTTCAACGTCAGGAAGACATCCAGCGGCTAATTGCCCAGCTAGAAGATCGCGATAATAGGAGACGAGAGGAGGAACGTCGGCAAAATACCGACGGAAGAAGAGAAGAGGAGCGACATGTAGAGGCCGACCGTACAACGGATAGGAGACCGAGAACATCAACGTCGGTCCGAACAGCCGGGACCGACCACAGAGAGCCGATTGACCATTCCGAGCGGGGCAGGATGTCTCATTCACAACACGAGGTTCATCGCTCGTCGTCGGCCATATCACCTGAATATGCCGCTGAGGAGAGACCGACGGGTAAGATCATCCGTCACCACGGTCAAGGCAGTGGCACGTATCGAAGGAAATATAGCCGGGGTCACCAGAACAACAGTCCATTTGTCGACTGTATAGTAAAGGCCCCATTCTTGGAAGATTTCGACGGATCCTTCTTAAAGAAGTATGACGGGAGTCAGGATCCACAAGAGCACCTTGACGAGTTTGACATGCAAATGTGCATCCGAGGTATTGAGGAGCCCATCATATCTCGAGTCTTCGCCACTACCCTTACGGGACCGGCCCAGACATGGCTCCATTCACTGCCACCGAGGACCATTCCTCACTTTGAGGATTTTGGCCAAAAGTTCTTGCTGAATTTCGCCACAAGCAAGAAACAGCCAAAATCCGAGTTCGCGTTGGGAAAGATCCGCCAGCAGAATGGGGAGACGCTGCAGAGTTATTTGGATCGATTCAAGGAGGCTGCTTTGTAGGTCCACGGGCTGGATGAGAATGTCCACGTCTACCTCTTGTCGGCTAGGCTTCACGGATCTTCCCGACTTGCTAAGTCAATTTACAAGGACCCGGTAAAGTCCCTAAATGACTTTGGAGTCCGGTCCAAAAAATATCTAGAATTGGAACAGATGGAGATCGCCAACTCAGCTCCTAGGGAGAATAAAAAGCCCCTTTCACCAAGAAGCCGACGTCCTCCAGAAAACTTTCAAGTTGGACAGTCCAGCCGACATCCAACTAATACCCCGGCAGGCCGACCTCCGCGAGGACTCCCTGACGCTCGACCTAGGCCGGGGAAATATGAATCTAAGTTTGACAGATACGCTCCGCTGAATGCCACCCGCCAACAGATTTGGAAAGAAGTGGCTTTCATGGAGATGAGGAAGGTCGACCGACCTCCTCTTATAGTTCGAAGAGAAGGGATGGACTACACCCGGTATTGTGATTTTCACAATGGACCGGGGCACACTACCGACCAATGTTGGGAGCTTCGAGATGCAATCGAACGGTTCGTACGTGAGGGCAAGTTGCGCCAGTACGTCATTCGAACCCAAGGACACTAAGCCAAAAGAAAGGCCCAACAGGAGAACAAACCACGAGACAACAAGAAAAACAAGAAGGATGACGAGTTCCCAGAGCCCGAGTTCGAATGCAACGTCATCACAGGAGGATTGGGAGGAGGAGGCGACACAGCTAATCAGCGGAAAAAATACCTCAAGGAGGTGATGTCGGTAAGAGACCGGCCAAAGTTCAAGGAAGCCGGCGGAAGAAGTAACAAAAAAGAGTCACCCCCGTTGATTTACTTTACCGAGGAGGATTTAAAGGGTGTAGTACCCGGACACGAGGACGGCCTGGTCATAACAGGGACAGTCGCCAATTTCTGGGTAAAGCGAATATTCGTCGACAATGGCAGTTCGGCAGACATCATCAGCTGGACCGCCTTCAAAAAAATGAATTTGAAGGAGGAAGATTTGAGGCCGTGTCAAACTATGTTATACGGTTTCAACAGCGAAGGTACCGGCTTAAAGGGGGCCATCGACCTCCAATTGACGCTGGGAACAAGGGAGGGTTTCAGGTCGGAAAGGGTGACATTCACCGTCGGTGATTTTCCGTCACCATATAACATCATTCTGGGCAGACCCACCCTTCACAAGTGGGATATTCTGATGTCTACCAAGCATCAGAAAATGAAGATGATAGGTGTAACACCCCTTACACGCACCGGGTGATTACCACGGATAAACAGTCATTATCAGACATAATACATCAGAGATTAAGCAGTTCGGAAGCATTATATACAAGGGCATCAACAAATGCCGATAACATACACATTGTACATTATAATATGGTGTTCATATACATAAGTTCTCAGTTCAAGTACAAAACTGTACATAACTCCCCCTTTTAGGGGTACAACAAAAATCAAAACCAAAGGCTAATACAAAAGTCTGAGCCACATGCTCATATCCTCTAGCCTAAGGTATCCATACAGCGCTATCCCTGCATAGGCTTCTTGCCTTGGGATTTATCTGCTCCTCCTGAGGATTCACCTGCAAAACATAAGCCCCACACAAGGGGTGAGATATAAAATCTCAGTAAACTCAGGGCCCTTGAAGGTATTACCTTCCCCTGGTTCACTTTCAGGCACATATATAGAAATAGTACATTTCATCAATCACAGGACATTTCTCAATCATCATCAGATCACACAGGGTCTCATCCCCTTCACACATACCACTTCTATGGTATCACCCCACCCTGTCTACAAACAGGTGGTACACAGCACATCATCCGGCAGAGGCTACATCTAGGTATATAGGAACATCTCCACTCACGGAGGCTACGTCTATATACTAGGAACATCTCTTGCCCGGACCACAACATATCTATTGGAGGCTTCATCTGAAACATAGGAACATCTCACTTAAGAGGCTACATCTATGTAATAGGCACATCTCCGTCTAGTGAGGCTACATCTGTGTATAGGAACATCTCCATTCGGGAGGCTACATCTATACCACAGGAACATCTCACATCCTACATCAATCAATTGTCTGAGGAGGCTACATCTGTAGATATAGGAACATCTCCATTCGGGAGGCTACATCTATATCACAGGAACATCTCACATCAGGTCTTACTCAATTTCTCGTCATCTATCCTACTACCATAGGATTCACAATTCAATCATAGAATTCACATTCCTACTACCATAGGATTCACAATTCCGATTCATAATCAATTAAGCATAACATGATGCAATAATGCACAATCATTCATAGCCAATACCCAATCACTGGATCCAATCATATCTCAGCAATCTAAGATCAATATCATTTCCATACCAATTCCCATCACGGGTTTCAGATCACAATTTATCATTCAATCACATCAACGTAATCATCTCAATAACAATTCCCATCACGGGTTCAGATTCACCATGCACCAGTCAAGCATGTCAACATACAATTTCTATATACATGCAAATGCCCATAACTGAACCATCACCCAAATATGGTGCATGGTAGAACACAACAAAGGGCATACAATCAAGGATCAAGAGCTTACCTGCTCTGAGCAAAGCACCGGCTCTCCCGGCTTCACTATCAACACCACCGAAACTCTCGGTCTCACGTCCTACATCACATCAGACATATAATGCTTCAATAACAGCTCTAAGCCGTGAGAACAACAAGAAGCATAATCCACGGTGTGTAGTACACACTCAATCACTTCACAAGTGATTCTCAGACCCTCACCGGTCTAGCTTGGCCTAGCCAAAGTACACAGAGCTCAAAGCTCACCACAATAGCCCAATTCCTCAGAATTTACACCGGGCTTGAACGGTTCACCACACACAATGGCACCGTTTTCATGGCCTCCAAGGCACAACAAAACACATACTATGGCTCTAACATATCAATTAAACTAACCAATTCAGCATATACCACAATACATGCCTTACATAGAGCCAACAATCCAAAGTTCACCAAACTATCAATTGAGAGCTAATCCTTCATCCCCAACACATTCTAAACACATATCTCTAAAGGACCCAAGGCTAATTCTAGCTCTATCAAAAGTGGGTCACTATTCACCCAAAACCCCAATCAACAAAATAAACGGTGAAACTTGAGTTTCTTACCTCAATAACGACAAAGAAAGCCCAATAGCAACTTCCCCTAGCTTGGGTACTCACAAACCGTCGCCGTTCCTCGCCGAACTCAAGTTTCAAGAATTTCCCTTGAGAAAGGGATTCTCACTTTTGGGGCTTTTCAAGAGAAATGGATGAAGGATTTAGGCTCACTAGGTGTTTTCCATCAAGATTGATGTTTAAAAGGCTTGATTTGGTGAACTATGGAGCAATATTGAAGCTTGGAAGCTCAACAATGGCAGCTGGGACGTCCTAGGGAAGAAGAAGATGGTTTTGCCTTCAAAAATCGCGACAAATCCTTTTATACCAACTCTGTCAGACGTCCCGCGCTGACCGCGCCACGCCCCGCGCCAACCGCGCCACACTCAAAAGTCCATGGCGCCAACCGCGCCACCCTGGCGCTGATCGCGCCACACTTTCTTAAAACCTGTGGCGCCAACCGCGCCACCCTGGCGCTGACCGCGCCGGATTCCAGAGAAAACTGGTTTTCCAGGCCACTTGTGGCGCGACCCGCGCCACCCTTGGCGCTGACCGCGCGGGCCTAAAAACCAATGGCGCCTCCAGCGCCACACTGGCGCTGTCCGCGTGAGTTTCCAGAGAAAACTCACTTTCCAGAGCACTTGCCGCGCGACTCGCGCCACTCTGGCGCTACCCGCGCCAGCTTCCAGCAGCTATGGCGCTACCCGCGCCAATCCTGGCGCCATCCGCGCCACATGTCAGACAAGGTTTTCTGCTTCAAAAACATGGCGCTAACCGCGCCGACCACCGCGCCATCCGCGCCATGTCTCAGGGTCATCACAATAGGGCACCTTGGCAAAGTCATCACGATCTGCGGAGATCAAAGAGAATCCCGACAGTGTTACTACAACGCGATCAGGGAGACAGAGGGTGGCCCATCATCCCCACCGCGGATCCGACAAGGAGAGAAACGAGGATCCAAAGCAGACGAGCACTTATCCCGGAAACCAGTTAATTTGGTAGAGCTCGACATGCGAGACGTGGAGGAATGGAGACCTGAGCCAGTGGACAAGCTAGAGGACATCCAGATTGGCACTTCCCCAGGACAAGTTACCAATGTAGGTAAGCAGGGCGACCCAGAAAACAAAGGCAGGCTGATTCAATGTCTAAAGAACAATCAGGATGTCTTTGCTTGGAAAGCATCCGAGATACCGGGGATTTACCCCGGTTCTAAGCCTGTAGAACAGAAGAACAGGAAGCTTGGCCCAGATAGAAGACAAGCATTGACCAAACACATTGAAGAGTTACTCGAGGCCGGATTTATCAGAGAAATCCAGTACACAACGTGGCTTTCCAACGTGGTGATGGTAAAGAAGCCCAATGGAAAATGGTGAGTCTGCGTCGACTACACCGACTTGAACAAAGTCTGTCCCAAAGATTCGTACCCCATGCCGAGTATCGATCAGCTTGTAGATAACTCGGCGGGTTTCCAGCTGCTGTCTTTCATAGACGCGTACTCGGGGTATAACCAGATTCCCATGCATCCCGACGACAGAGAGAAAACGGCATTCCGAGGTATTGATTCTAACTACTGTTATGATGTCATGCCTTTTGGCTTAAAAAATGCAGGGGCCACGTACCAGAGAATGATGAACAAAGTCTGCTCGGATCAAATCGGGCGTAATATCGAAGTATACATCGATGATATGATCACGAAGACATCGGCGACTGGGGATCACATCCAGGACTTGGAAGAAACCTTCCAAAAACTACGGCAACATAACATACGCCTGAACCCGTTGAAATGCGCATTTGGGGTGAAAGCCGGGAAATTCCTGGGCTTTATGCTGACCCACAGGGGAATAGAAGTCAACTTGAATAAATGCAAAGCCGTCCTGGATATGCAGTTTCTGACCAGCAAGAAGGAGGTCCAACAATTGACGGGGAGGATGGCGGCCTTAACTCGATTCCTGCCAAGGTCCGCGGAGAAGGCTCTTCCATTTTTCAGGCTGTTAAAGAAGGAAACCAAGATCAGATGGAATTCAGCATGTGAAGAGGCGTTTCAACAGATAAAGACGTGCTTGGCCTCACCCCCGGTTTTATCAAAACCTGAACCAAGGGAGACGCTCATCTTGTACCTCTCGGTCGGTGAAGAAGCCATCAGTGCCGTCTTGGTCAGAGAGGTGGACAAAACCCATCGCCCGGTATATTTTGTAAGCCGAGCTCTCAAAAACTCGGAACTGAGATACCAAAAGCTGGAGAAGGTGGCTTTTGCCTTGCTCACCACGGCAAAGAGACTCCGCCTGTACTTCCAGAGCCATACCATCATCGTCCGGACAAACCAACCCATCAGACAATTATTGCACAAGCCGGACTTGGCAGGAAGGATGATGAACTGGGCCATCCAGTTGTCCGAATTCGACATCCAGTACGAAGCCCGCCATACCATAAAGTCACAAGCCTTGGCTGACTTCATTGTAGAATTGACACCGACGTCGGCCACTCAACAGACAGACAAGGTTTGGAAAGTGTACGTCGACGGTTCGTCTAACGCGAAGGGGAGTGGAGCTGGAGTCATAGTCGAAAATCCTGATGGAGTATCCCTTGAGCAATCCCTCCAACTCAATTTTCCGACTTTGAATAATCAGGCGGAATACGAAGCTTTGATTGCAGGATTGAAGCAGGTGAAGGAACAAGGAGCGACGAGGGTCAACGTGTTTACTGACTCACAGCTAGTTTCTGCACAGATCGAGGGCAGATATCAGACCAGAGGTCCTTTGCTAGCCAAATATCTAGCAAGGGTGAAAGAAATTATGGCAGAATTCGATGAAGTGGTAGTCGCCCATATTCTGAGGGAGGAAAACGCCCGGGCCGACATCCTATCAAAGTTGGCTAGTACGAAAGGGGCAGGAAACCACAGGACGGTTGTCCAGCAAGAACTTGCCCGACCGGCGTGCGTCATGATTATACTTCTGGCCGACGACTGGAGGAGACCGATCATCAACTATTTGGAGCGAGGAATCGTCCCAGATGAGGAGGCAGAAGCAAAGAAATTGATCCGGGAGGCGGCTATGTATGTAATCCTTGATGGAGAACTATACCGTCGAGGCCTACATACTCCATTGTTGGTATGTTTGAACTCAGATCAAGCCGAGTACGTGCTCTCGGAAATACATGAAGGAATCAATGGGCATCACATGGGGGCAAGAGCCTTGGCATTGAAGGCTCTCCGTGCAGGCTATTTTTGGCCAACCATGAAGGCCGACGCAGCAGAGCATGTCAAAAAATGTGATACCTGCCAAAGACATGCCAAAATAGTATGGGTTCCCCCATCCGAGCTTAGTTTGATCACTGCACCGTGGCCGTTTTACAAATGGGGCATGGACTTGCTGGGGCCATTTAAAGCTACAGAAGGCCAAATGCGATGGCTAATAGTGGCCGTCGATTACTTCACTAAGTGGATCGAGGCCGAGCCGTTGTCTGCCATCACCTCAGCTCGCGTTCAAAAATTTTTGGAGCGGAGCATAATAGCGAGGTTCGGAATCCCGGCAGAAATCGTTACCGACAATGGGACGCAGTTCACCGACGAAACATTCAAGGCAATGATGACCGGCCTCCGTATCAAGCACCACTTCGCCTCAGTGGAACATCCCCAATCCAACGGCCAGGCAGAAGCAGCCAACAAAGTCATCCTCGAAGGATTGAAGAAAAGAATGAACGAAGCCGGCCCGAACTGGGTCGAGCAACTTTATTATGTGCTTTGGGCTTACAGAATGACGGCCCAAACAGCCACTGGTGAAACCCCATTCAGAATGACTTATGGCTGTGAAGCCATGATACCGGTGGAGATCGGCCAATCGTCATGGAGGAGGCAACATATATCTGAAGAAAATGACAATAGTGCTGCCCTGTCGGCCGAGCTAGATTTGGTAGAGGAAATTTGCACTGCTGTCCACCGCCGGGATCTACATCAAAAGAGCAAGCTGGCCCAAAGATTCAACAGAAAAGTGAAGCCAAGGTCCTTTGAGAAAGAAGATCTCGTATTACGCCGAGCGGACATTGGGAACAAGAATGCCCGAGATGGGAAGCTGGCAGCAAACTGGGAAGGACCATACCGGGTGGTCCAAAACCTTGGACAAGGAGCCTACTTGTTGGAAACATTGGATGGCAAGCCAGTCAAACGGACTTGGAACGCGGAAAAGATGAAGAAATATTATAGCTGAAGGTCCATGTGTTTTCCTTTAGTTGGCTTATAGTCGGTCATAGGGATCATGGAACTCCACCATGTGTTTCCCTTTAGTCGGCTTTAAGTCCGTCATTGGAATCATGGATGCCATGTGTTTCCCGTTGGCCGTCAGGCCCGTCATTGGGATCATGGGACTAGTGATTTTCATTAGACTTTGTGAACCGGGGACATACAACCCGCGCAAGTCTATTCTGAAGATACTATGTAATTTTTCATGTTTTTTGTCAATTGATTATGTGAACCGGGAACATACACCCGCGCAAATCTGTAATTGATACCATGAATTATTAATAAAATCCTTAATGCAAGGAATATTTTCGTGCACGAATTATGAGCGCTTAGTCGTTGTTTTATATTAACTCGGTCCTGATCAGGCCGACGTAACTATTTAATCCCGGGTGAATCATCGGGTTTTTCCGAAAGAATTACATCTAAAGGATAATGTTACGAGTATATTAACAGTTACTAAGACGGGAACATGATCCCTACCTTACATTTAATACCGATTAAGTGATTCGGGTTAAATAAAATATTTGGCTATATAAGCCGACGACAAAATTCGACTGGCGAGTTGAATATACTTGGCCGTTGGAGCCACTACACGGAAGAAATAAACGGCAAGTTATAAAAGCTGACGAATACTATTTGATGGTGCAAAATACTTGTTCAATAAAAGTATGTAACAAAAGTGCAGAAAAAGAAAATACAAAGTAAGACCGGCATCCCGGCCTTTCAATCTCCGCCACCGCTTGGACCGGGGACCTCCTCGGGCGAATCTGCTGCGCTCGGCTCCTCCTCTTCACTGTCAGAAAGGGTCAGAAGCTGACCATTCCCAACATAAGATTTAAAATGCATTCCCTCGGTGTTCAACTGCACACCAGGGTTGAGGAATCGGACTTGCTCCAAAGCGTTGTTGAAGGATGCTTCAGAAGACTTAGCGAGCTAAGATTGAACAAACCGAAGCTCGTTATAGGCCTCATTCGCGTCCTTAATCTTTTTCTCATTGAAGTCCAGCAAGTCCTTATATCTAGCATTGGTGTCAGCAGCCCGTCGCCGGTAAGCAGCAGCAGATTCCTTGAACTTGGCCGCATCAGCACGGGCGGACTCAGTTTCCACCCGGGAAGCTTCCAGTTCTGCCCGAGAGGACGCTTGTTCAGCACGAGCGGCCTCGAGCTCGGCAGTCAGCTTAACTACCGACTCCTGAGCCTCTTGGGCTTTCGCTCGGGAGGCTTCCACTTCCTTGGCGACCTCTTGGGCTTCTGCTCAGGATGCCTCCACGTCCTTGTGTGATAACCCTAAGTTATGGAATGGTTGGCGCCATACCCCCGCGCGACAGCGTGGGGATTCACATCAGAAAACCCTGTTTAGGGTGTGGCGCGGTTAGCGCCAGGTCTGGCGCTGATGGCGCCAGAGCCTCTGGAAGATGGCGCTGAGGGCGCTAATGTCACGCTGAGGGCGCTAGTTGTTTCCAGCCCGCGCGGATAGCGCCATGGGTGGCACGGATGGCGCGGGTAGTGGCCCTGGAAAACCAGATTTCACTGGAATTCCACGCGACCAGCGCCAAGTGTGGCACTGATGGCGCCATAGGTCAGGGAAGCATGGCGCGGGTGGCGCCAGTCTGGCGCGGTGAGTGCCAAGGGTTCTGGATGTTGACGCTGGGGGCGTGGGAGTGGCGCTGGTGGCGCCACCCAAACCGCCTTAGTGGCGCAGTCAGCGCGGGAGCTGGCGCGATCCGCGCCAGAGCTCGGGCAGGCGTTTTATAAGAGGGCAGTCGCGTTTTGAGAAGAAGAAAACCTCTTCTTCTTCATTCCTCAGCCCCAGCCTCCATTGTTGATGCACCCAAGCTTCCTAGGACCTTATTTGTCAGCCTAAACACTTCCCTGTGACCTAGAAACGCATTTTAACCGAGTGAAAGCTAAAACCCTTCATCAATTCCTAAGTTTTGAGCAAAATCTCAACCTTCAGAGAAACCTTAGAAACTTGAGTGTGGGTGAGGACCAAAGGCGCAGAACGGACGACAGAGCTTAGGAAAGCTGTCCTCCAGCCTTGTGGGTCGCCACTGAGGTAAGAAATCTGAATTTCTTCAGTTGATTTTGAGGTTGAGAAATATGTGGATTTTGGGAATTTTGTTGCTCTGGGGCTAGAATTAGCCCAGAGTTCTGTTGGGAAACCTGATTAGAATTGCCTTATGATGAAGGAATAACTTTCAGTTTTTGATTCTAATGACTTTGGATATTGGCTCTGTGAATGCATAAGTGACCGGTGTAGAGTCACTTGGTTATGCATTTTGTCATGCATGAGCCATGACTGAGTCTGTGTTGAGCCTGAAAGGCTGTTTGAACGGTGCCTGGGTTGAAGGCAAGACCGTTCTAGAGATATTCTGAATTTTGGGCCATGGTTTAGAAATATGATATGTGTTGAGTCTGTGATGACTCAATGGCCCTGATACCAGCT
>PYAF01002173.1:0-12245 GCA_007407185.1 Glycine tomentella | reverse complement strand
TGTAATCTTTATGAAGAATCCAATTATTTCATTTCATGAGTGAGTATCTGTGTTTGTATGCATTGAAATATGTTTATGCAGAGAGGTTAAAGATCTTAATTATATACATGCATTGTAATTTGCTGAAAAAAATAAAATGCCTAGGGATTCGAACTTCAATCACGATGGATTGAATGATGGTTTGCCCTTCTTGTATACTCACTACTACAAAAAGAGCCTTTTGCGACATTGATTCAAAATCGGTTGATGAAAAACCATCTTAGAAAGAAACGCGGTGACATTTTTGTAAATAAATACAATCTATCTAAGACGCTTTTCATAAAACTGTCTTAGAAACTACTCTTCTAAGACGGTTTTAGGAAAACCGTCTTCGAATAGTTACCATTCCACCACTATTTTTCAAAAATCGTCATTTTTCACATTTATCACTTTCCACCCACTATGCATTTCGTACAAAACCGTCTTGGTTTAAGCGTTCAGTGATTCCTCTCTCCGTTCATATGACCCTTCGTTTCCTTGCTTCTCACTTTCGATAACCCTTTCTCTGACTCTCACCCCTACTTCCTCCAAACTCTCACCCCTTCTTCTTCCAGATCTAATCCTCGATGGCGGCAGCAGCGCGGAGGCTCCAAGACCTGCAGTTTGAGGCATGGAACAAGATCTGGTTGATTGTTCCAGGAAGACTTGCAGTGGGCCTCTGTCTCCAACGACATCTTCATGTGCCTCGAGTGCTCCGGCAAGCACCGTGGCCTTTGCATCCACATCTCCTTCGTTAGATCAGACACCATGGACACCTGGTCCGACATCCAGATCAAGAAAATAGAAGTCATGAGAAGACAAAAGGTTGGAAAAGGAAGACAACAGGTTGTGTAGAGAAAGAAGAGGAAAGAATAGAGGGATCCCAGAGTTGGTGATGACAACCTCTGCAATGCTCATTGCATCAAAAGCCAAAAGCCTTTGATTCCCAGAAAAGCTAAAAAGGTATCTACACATTCACACACCGACTCCTTTTTGTTTTTTTTTGGTCCATACAAAAAATGGTCAATTTTTCTGTGTGTCTTTTCTCTAATTTAGCGTAATTCTTAATATGTTTTTTCTTGTTTCGTTTGATGCTTCATCTGGCCATTTCGTGGTTGCTGCTATCAAGGTTTGTGCTTTGCTCCAGATATCTCTCTTTTTTGTTTTTCACCATAAAAAATTGATTTTTTTTTTCTGGTTCGCTGGTCTTGATTGTCAAATAGTGTGAATTGGCTCATTTTCTGATAGCTATACTTTTCTTTTTTCCAGTATTATTTTCTCAAGGGATCATAGTCAGTAAAACAAATATTTGGCGAGAGAAAATTTTGGGTTTGAATCACAGAAAATCAATTTCGTAGGCATGATTTAATGTTATAGAGAAGAAGGCACGTTCTTTTGATGGTGCTCCTATCAGATTCAAAGTTGATTAAATTTCAAAGTTGTACAAATTGAAGTTGTGAGTGGTGAAGATGGTTTCGGAAGGCGAGGGTGTTAGGACACCAAAGATGGAAGTAGAAGGGGCTCTGAATTCAAAGATGAAGGATAGCTGGAAACATGAGTAGCAAGGATATGATATTCAGAGCTAATAAGATTGATCTCAAGAGTTTGGATGCACAGTTGGAAAAGCAGTTGAGCAGGGTTTGGTCGAGGAGCATTGAGACTAAATGCTCCAAAGAAGAGTGGGAGGTTGATTTGGCCAAATTGGATCTGCAATATGTTGTGGCTCATAGGGCATATGGTACTGTATACAGGGGCACATATGATACCCAAGAGGTTGCATGTATCGTTTCTCATGTCCTTCTGTTTTGATTTTAGTTCTTAGAATAAGGCATGTTTTGCCAATTCTTTTTCTCCATGTAGTTATATGTTGGTGTAATGATACATCCGATTTTTTTTACCAATGAAGTTAAATGGTTTCTCATTTATTTTTATGATTATGTGTGAAGAACCTGTAGATAAAATGAAAGAAACAACCATTTCAAGCCTTGAAGTTAAATGGTACCCTGTAGGCCTTACTTAAATTTTCGAGCTTTATTTTTTTTTTTTTTTGTGAAATCACATTTCAAGCCTTGATTAAGCTAAATGCCTAAAAGCTGAAATTTTAAATAGAATTATCAAACAATCGGTAACTTATCCCTCGATTCATGAAGAACAATTTGGTGGCCCAACTTAAATGGTTGTTTCCTTTCTTATTCTTCTCTGTTACTAGGCTAAGACTACAATATGCAACAATTTATGGAGATCGGATTTGTGATCACACAAGCTGATAATATTCCTAAGCTAACTTCTTAAAATATTTCTGAGCTGATAATATAGTAAATGATGTAGAGTTTATTCTAGTATGCCTTGTTCCACATGTTGGTCCTTGGACAATATTGGGACATGTATTTGAGCATGCTGAATATTTTATTGCACCCACCAAATTTGGCATTTTCTCACAAATTTGACTTGCACGTAAACTGAATATATCACATTATTATGTAGAATATTGGGATTCTTATTATGTTTGGAGTCTTGTCATGTTAATGAACTTGTTGGGCTGGTCTTGCACATAGACCCTATAATTTTAATGCTTCCAAACATACAGTAGCTAAGCATGTCTTTATTGAGGATAAGCGTATTACACTAGCTCCAAATTCTACCAGGGTTCAACCACTTTTGGTTTCAAGTTCTATTCTAGAATTATCTGGGATGCCACACAAGGTTAATGATGTATCTGAAGGATATGAGGATGCTCCAGTACTAATGTTTGAGGCCCTTCCTTCTAAGACGGTTCTCAAAAAACCGTCTTAGAATGTCAGGCGGTGGCAATTTTGCAAATAATAGGAGATATATGATGACGGTTTTATAATAATCATCTTAGATATTGAATGTTCAAAGACGGTTTTGTTAAAATCATCTTAAAATTCAAATATACAAAGACGATTTTGATATAACCGTCTTAAAAATCAAGTATTCAAAGTGTTTGAAATTAGTCTTCTCCTCATTCTACCGCTCAGTCTACCCTTTCTCCTCATACACCCTATCTTTGTACCCTCACTCAAAAAATCTCCTTCCACGAGAAACAAATACACCATTTCCAGAATACAGATACATTGCAATGATGCCTAGCGACAACGACGAAGACGAGCTCCTGTAGAGCGGCAGCGAGATGTCAACTACGGTGGAAAAGCCAGAGTCGCCACTACCAAAGTCGATTCCAAAATCGAGATGCTCAGCATCTCTAGCGGCAACGAGGACAACAATTATCTTCCGGTTGCCGCCTCCAAGACCAAAGCCACCGCAGTCGGAAGATCAGAAGCCCGATTATCTTCTGTTAATAGATTTAAATTTTCTTTCATTTTTCTGTTTGAATATGATTTTTATAAAATTCATGTCATTGCTTTTTTATCATTTTCAGATCTAAGATCTCTGTTTCTTCAAGACTTATTTCTCCATTCAACAATGATCTTTTCGTCTCTATCATCGTCATCAATAAAAACTGATGTTAACAGTGTTTTTCTTAAAAATCTGTAAAAATCGATGTTAACCTATTACTGTTAACATTAGTTTTTTAATGAAAATCGATGTTTTTGTTATTATAAGACCTGACCCCCCAAAATTACAAAATCTTCTTCACTCTCGCGCCTTTCTCTCAGTCTCTGTCTCATCCTTCACTGTGCCTTTTTCTCAGTCGCTCTCAGTGTCCATTGTTGGTTTCAGGTTCCATTATCACGACGGTTCCATTGTCGATTTTGGGTTCGGGTTCCATTGTCTCGTCCTCCATTGGTGTCGCGACTCCACTAGGTATGTGTACTTCCATTGATGAAACCATTAGTCTTTTTCTTCTGCATTTGTGTTCTTGTTCTGAGCTTCTTTTTCTGTTGTGTAGCTTGTTTTCCTCTGTTACTGTAACTTGTTTTGCTCTTTACTAGCAACAAAAATCGTGAGCTAAGGGAACAAAGCCAACAAAACCGTGAGCCTTATACCTTTTCTCTTATGTTCAAAGTTGTTATAATGTAATTGAGATGCATTGTGACTGTATGTAGATTGATTTGTTTTACCTGTTTTGGAGATGCTTGTAATGGTTAAAAGTTTTGCATATTGTAGAGTATGTTATGAAGCAACTGATTTTGCATATTGGTTCCTAGACCACAAAGTAATTAATGGTTAGGATTGAATGTTATGGAATTGAGAAAGTTGTGTAGATGGATGGTTGAAGAATTTAGGACAATATAGTGGCTGATTAAGTATACCAACAAGGTAGCCTATTAACCATTAAGTAATGATAATTTAGGACAACTGCTGATTTTAGTGTTTTCTACATGTAGAGATTTTAGTGTAGCTCACTGGTATTTGCTTTGGACTAGTACAACTGTTGTTGGAGAACCACTATCATCATTACTGGACCCATACATAACTTAATAGCCATACAATTCACAAACACTAATTCAGTATATGTGTTCTTTTTCTAGTGCAACAAGTTAAAAAGTAGCTTTAAACTTCCAAAACAAATTAGCTTTAAGTTAGGAAAAGTCCACTCATATGTCATATCCCGTTGAATTTGCCACTCATTATCCTTAGTGCAAAAATGTATATATTGAAAGCGATGAAGAGTTCATTTGTAGGGATATATGAGAGAAAAGGCGAAGGGGAAGACCACCTTGGTTCTGTACTTTGGTTCTGTAAAAACAAATTAGCTTAGTGGCTTTCTAATTTACCTTTAGTTTAAGAATAAAAGTGTCAGCTTTGCTTGGTGATATACATTGCTTTTGTTTCTTAGCTGCTGAAACTTTTAATGGATAATGCATACAAGCTGATACCTGTAATTTTGGTTTCTCTCCTATTTGCGAATATCTTTGATACAATGCTTTAGATACATCATCTTAGGCCATTCACATTTCCTTATTGTGTTGATTTTACGTAATGAATGGTATGAAATCCATGATGTTTGATTAATGTATGCTACTCCATGCAACTCTCCATGAGTAGTTTTTACTGTGACACCCACCATGAATATGTGAACCCAATGATCATACATGAACCAAGCTGAGTTTGATTAAGTTGGTTTGGTTTGTCCTTAAAAATTTGCAAGTCCAAACTGACCCATTTACAATGCTTTACAAATTTTGGACCAGCTTGACATGGCCTAGTTTTATACTATGTCTCGCTAGGTTTGAACTCAGGTTGTCTCGAGCCACTCGATTTTCCACCTCTTGTTTAAGAAATGAGATTGATATTTGATGCTTAAGAGTGTTGTAGCATGTTTGTATTTCCATTTCGGGTTGCTCAAACCCAGATTAAACCAAAAGCAAGAAATTCTTATTTCTTACACGAGGATACCTTGGAATGCTGTCAGCTGCATCTAACATATTAACAAACACACTCTTAGTGATAAGTGTTAGTGTTTATATTATGCTTATGCAAATTTCAAAAAGTCTCATATGCACGTCCAATTAAAGCTACTCTTTGTAGCTGTCGTGTAAACTTTGAATTGGACATCATTAAAGTCTATAGACATGCGTAACAAGCGTGCAAACAAACATGATATCATATTGTTTAGAGTAAAAAGATATTCACCAACCATTACTCTATCCTAATGCAAAAAGATTGGTGGACACCTATACTCTAAATGACACTTAAAGAGAGAAGAAGGAGAGAGCAACATATATATGATATGTAATATAAAATTATAGAAAGAGAGGTCATGCAATCAATAATAGATATGAATGAAATATTTAAAGTAGAAAAATGCCCACTAGTCATTAACATTAATTCACTAGCAACGGGTCCCTTAATTTATTTTAGGAGGTAATGGGAGGGTGTAGTTCAAATATTTGGTTCAAAAGAATGATCTCTAGATATTTTTGGGGTCCATTCTAGAGTTTTAAGGATCCACTGTGAAGTTCAATTGGGCTAACAAGAGGAGTGAGTGAGTAGGCTCAACATACATACATAGATGTGTGTTAGGAAGTCAAGCCCAATCATTCAACTTAGTGAGACAGACCTCCAGTATCTTTGTTTTGTTTACCTGACCATGACTTTCGCAAAGTCAGTGCCCAAAATTAATGACTTGTATTCATGTTTTCATACACATGCACATGCAGGGTTGATAAACCATCATGCACTAGTACACAAAATATGCCCTTATGTATGGTAAGCTCACTTTATTGTACATATTCCCACATTCTACTACTAATTAATAGGTTGGTTTAGGCCAATCATGTGAATTTGACACAACTGATTTGTTGGAATGGTTTGAGTGTAATTGGATTTGGAGAGCATAATGACTATTTGTAATTATAATTTGTAGGCACTTTTCGTTTTTGGTTTTTTCATCCTTATCACGACATTCATTGGATTTTGAGAGTGTAATGACTAATGAAAGTCTTTCATTTTAGTACTATGTTATACACTAGTAGTCATTCATTGTGACTTATTCTATTATAAGAATGTTAGAGAGTATAGTAGTTCGTAGAAGGCTACATGAGTTTGAAGCTTGCATACTTTGATAGACTATCGTGTGTGTGCTCTTTTGTTTGTCTTTATTCAAACCAGGTGTTGTTAAAAATAACGTATACACTACTACAAACAGCACATTCTACGTCGGTTATTTGACTCTTTCGACATCGATTCCAGAACCGTCATAAAAGCCAATGTCATTAAAAGGTAAGACATTCTACGACGGTTATTGAACCGTCTTAGGATGTGACATTCTAAGACGGTTCTGTGCTCATAACCCTCGTAGAATGTCCCATTCTAAGATGGTTCTTTGCTCATAATCGTCTTAGAATGTCTTATTCTAAGACAGTTCTTATCTTATAACCGTCTTAGAATGAGACTTTCTAAGATGGTTTTTCAAATAACCGTTTTAGAATGTCCTTTTTAATAATAAAAAAACTTAAGGCTTCGAAGACAGTTTTTTTAGCAAAAACCGTCTTAGAAATATACTTTCTAAGACGATTTTCCAGATAACCGTCTTAGAATATCTTTTTAATAAGAAAAGAAATAGAGGATTCTAAGACGAGTTTTTTGCAATAACTGTCTTCAAAATTTATTATTATTATTATTATTATTATTATTATTATTATAATAATAATAATAATAATAATAACATTATAAATAATCATAAAAGGTAGCTATCAACTAATTTTCTTTAGCTTAATTTATTAAAAGATAACCTAATCCTCAACAAAATAGTCATAAAAGGTAGCTACCAACTTATATATATAACACTGCTACTATAAAAGAAATTAAACGTGAATACCAAACGAAGTAGTCACGATACATTTATTCATCATAAAAGGATAAATGAATTATATTCACTATAAATTTATCAAATACTTTTTAGAGATAATGGTAAATTGTGAAGTCACTACGTGCCAATTTGGAATTCTATACCTCCTCATAATAATTGAAATTTCTCCTATTAATTAGAATTGATTTATATATGCCAATTTATGGAGAAATTAGAAAAGAATGTTTTTCAAATTCAGCAACTATAGATACTAACATATCAGTTATGTAAAGAAGTTAAAAAATAAAACAAGATAATTCTAAATAACTAAGGATTATCATGAAACAGAGAACTTACAAAGCAGCAGAATAGATATTTAGTGGGGGAGCTACTATACACTTGTTTATTTTGATAATCAATGACTATATGTCCTGCTCAATTGAAGAACACACAATAAAATAAAAGAAAGAGTCAACGATTTAATGTTGAGCACCAAACATCAGAAATGTGAAATACTGAAAGTGACTAAGCCATCATAAATGAATGAGTTTTCCAAAACAATATAATTCAAAGTCCCAAATGATTTTAAAAGTTTTAAACGAATTATTGTATCCTAGTAAATCCTTCTACTTAAGTTTAGAGCATTGTGAACAACATTTCATTAAAAAAAATGAATACAAAAAGTGCTATTGTTATTTGTATTGTTCTTTCATTTTTTTATAAATATTAATTTTATTAGTGAAATATTTGAACTTTAATCTTCTTCTTTTTCAACTTTTTTCACAATAAAATTAATCTTATATCTCGCCTATTATTCTCCATTCAAAATTAGATAATCTACATGATCTTTTAATATAATTTTTTATTACATGAATTATTTAGATGGAATTCCAATTTTGATAACAAAAATTACAAACACACCTATAGTAAGTTGTAAGTTTTGTCCTGAATTAAGCATTTATATAATACATTTATTGGTTTCTATCAACAGTTCAAAAGTTAGAAGGAAAAACAAATAGAATATAAAATGTTAATAGTCACTAATACGTATCACAAAGTTTGGACTTTATGGACCACCACCTCTTCTCCTAATTACTAGAATTTATATTCAATCATATTCTTTTAAATATATATATATATATAACAATATTATATTGATGTTATTGACAATATTACAGATGAATGAGAAACTAACTTATAGATTAAACTAAAGATAATAAGTAATAATTCATCAAATAAAAAAAAATAAAAACTTGATTGGAAATCACACACCTTTGATGATTTTCCTAGAGCAGTTTAGACATCACTTGCAAAAACTAATATTATAGTTAACACTCAAGAACTTCATATTCTTAAGCTGTTAAAATATTGAAATATGATGAAGAGGAAAATGAATCACGTGTAAAATCATATCAATAGCAGGAAATAAGTGAAGAGTTTGAGAAGGAAGCATCTATTCAATGTAACTATGAAGAGTAAAATGAAAAACCAGTTTCCATTCTTTTCCACTATTCTCATCATTGGTTGCATATTTGGAATGATGAAATTACGATAGAGAACAGGGAGATGACACTTCAGTAGACGTATAGCCTCTTTAGAAATCAAGCACCATTTCTTTTGCTTCTGTATTTATGCCAACAAATATAATAAAAGAAATATTGTATTACTTACCATTTAAAAAAAACAAAAACTTACCAAGCAAATTTTCAATAACCCAACCTCCTTAACAAATAGAAAAATAGAAAAAAAAATGAAGCAAAGGAAATTTAAGAGCAGAGATATTAACCTAGTTTCGAGAATCATTTTGTTAGATTCTTCATCAGCATCGTGAAAACATTGTATCTGAAATAATGGCAACTAAATCCTAGAAACTCCAAGGAGACTCCTTTATTAAACAATATAGTATAAAAAAACTGAATGCAAGATGCAGCAATGTGCAGAAGAATAAATATACCAATGAAACGAATATTTAGAAGTCATGAAAAAAGTCTACAGTAATCATACTATAAAGCAAACTTATTGCTAGGCATAATTCTATCAAAACTTACCTGTTCTAATAGTTTTTCTGCTTTCATTTGGTCCCCCTTTGCAAATTAATGAACTACCTGAGGTAACAAGTGACCCATCGGTCTTTATATGTGATCATCATATTTCTATTTTCCTTTTTCACAAGCAGCCAAAGATTAGTTTTATTATGTTGGATTTCAACCATTAAAGGCTTAATTAACAATTTCTGATACTCATGCAGTATATGGGTAATGGGTTTGCTATAGGGAGAGAATCTCACTACCATAAAGCCTTTAGCTGGGTAAAAAAAGTAATAATACCCCTACAAAACCATGTCCTTTTTATATCTTTCCCAAATCCCTTGAAAGAAATATCTCCAAAACATTGCAGATTCTTCTAAAAAAGCTCACATCATAAATAAATACAGATGGTTAATAACTAAGATGCTTAGCAGACAACAGTTTAAGGAAGAGCATCAATGAGTAATTCAGAAGTTTAGCATAAAAAAATCAAAACAGCAAGCATAACCATTGTCCAGGCCAACTACTAACCAATTATTAAGTACAAGAAGTAATGACAATATCTTACACTGGAATTCTTGGTTGATTTGACCATGTTTAAAACCCAATTTATAATTTCTGGCATCAACCTGAAAATAAAGGGCACATGTTTCAATATATGATATTAAAAAATGTTTATATCCAAACAATAAAAAATAAAAATGTATATTACTTATCAGAATATTTCTTGTGCCGGGATACAAGGGCAGAGATAATAAGTAGACTTCTTTTTCCAGTCTTCAATATTATCAAATAAAAAGCATTGCTAATCTATTACTGGAAGATAAAGAAAATATGTCTTTTTTAATTTAGAAAAAAAAACTAAGACTCAAAGCATAGGATTGAAAAGACTTTAACATATGGGAATCCTTGAATGCTTGAGATGTGTGTGTAGCATCAACTGGCACATAGCATCTTAACAAAAGGGAAACAATAAGATTACTCATTCTTTGCATAATTTTCTTAATCCTAGCTTGCGAATACTGTAACACCCCGGACGTGTTATCATTAATAATATCATGTGCGCACTATCGGCGTTAAACTAACGCAGTACGGAAGCGATAGAATCGATTTTCTTGATTTCATCATGCATGGAATATAAAACCACATACAAAGCATCTTAAACAAGCCCTCTATTGATCCAGATAACATAACATAAAACAACATAGGCAGAAAACATAAAACTAATGTAGCGATAATCAGGAGGAATATACTTTTATACAACAACAAAATCTGTACATATACATGCCCAAGACAAGACCACATCAGGTCATACATCAAAATATGTACAGAACTATGGGTGTACACTCACACCCTATACTTATACATAATACAAGACAGAGATCAAATAAAGAATCTTCTAATCTTCATCTGCAGCCCTGACACTCCAGCACACACAGCTAGGGCCTCCTGCCCTGTGGTAACTTCTTTCCTCTTGAAGTACCTGAAAACCACAGACCCCACACAGGGTGAGACAAACGTCTCAGTAAGCTCAGGGTTCTGGGAGATCCTCCCTTACCCTGGTTTACCTCCAATCACAAACATATAGCAAGACATAACAAAGCCCAGGACACCGTCCTGGCTATCTCACGTTCCCCAGCTCTCTGGGTACTAACTGGATGCTATCAGCATCGGAGGTATTCCACCTCATACTGGCTCTCAAGCCATCTCAGACTTATCTCACAGAGGTACCCTAACATAGTGTCCACACAGGACATCTCTCATAACAAAGAGGCACCGCCTCATCACTGAACCAGTCTTGCCTGAGTCGTCTATTCAGGACTTCATAAATACACATTGCCTGAGGAATTCCTCGACTCAGGACTTTAAGAATCCAGATATGGCTCATCTAAGAGGCCTTAGGCTCTCATCCCCTCGGGAAGCCCTCTCTTAGAGATCCAACATCTCGGTCCACTGCCTGGCCTCACCAGGACTTCCATATGCCTGGGCAAGAACATCCATAAATGGGCACTCACCTCCAGGACTTTCCACAACACATGCCTGAGAGAGACATCTCACGACGGAGGCACTCAATCCTTCAGGACTTTCAATCCTCTGCCTGTGAGAGACAATCCTCAACGGGAGCTCTCAATCCCACAGGACTTTCCACTACCTGGGAGAGACAATCCACACCGGGAGCTCTCAATCCCCCAGGACTATCCATCAGCTGCCTGAGAGAGACAATCCTCAACGGGAGCTCTCCATCCCTCAGGGCTTCCTACTCAGATACCTGAGAGAGACTATCCACTCCGGGAGCTCTCAATCCCTCAGGATCTCAAGTCCGCTGCCTGTGAGAGACAATCCACATCAGGGAGCTCTCAATCCCATAGGACTTCCAGTCACACTGCCTGGGAATAACCGTCCAGGACTTAATCACATAAACTGGCCTGGGAAATCCATCCAGGACTTTATCACATAAATTGCCTAAGGAGGAACCTCCAGCCTGGGCAATCCACCCTTAGGACTTTAGTAGGAGAGCAGTGGCACCTCCCATGGAATCTCAGCTATTCCAGGGAGTCCTCAAACTCTTCCTCTGGCTAGGGAACCTCCACTAGCCCGATACTATCGCAGTATCCTGTAGGTTCCATCACCTGCAACATCAGGTGTATTCACATTCTCACACTATCTCGGTGGCTAACCTAGGGTTCATTCATACATTCATATATCTCGAACGGTCTGAGTATCCCTCCAAGAACCGTTTTACTAGCCTCTCAGGCTTTAATCATACAGACTTACCCAAATAGGCCATTGATGTGTTGCAAACACATCTAGATTTAGTATAGTTTTTAGGTTATAATTTAATTAAATATGTAAGAAATAGAGTAGAATTAGGTTAGTTTTATATTTTAATTGCTTAGAACTAATTTCAATACCATTTAAGTATTTTGCAGGCAAAAAGGAGGAAATTCAAGCAAAAGGGGAAGGCCAAAGTGAAGACTCACGCT
>PYAF01002172.1:0-10079 GCA_007407185.1 Glycine tomentella | reverse complement strand
TGGTATCTGATAATCCAATGTGCATATCATGCATATCATTCATTTAGGATTGTTAGATTGAAGGCTAATACAAAAGCATTTAATAAATAAGGCTAATTAAAATCAAGTTTTTGGAAAAATGAAGTTTTCCTGTTTTAATCGATTACAGATATGTTGGCATCGATTATTTTGTTCTTTGTGCCTTCTGGAAAACAAATCAAGAACATTGTAATCGATTATATATCGAATTAATCGATTACCTTGGCTAAAATTGAAATAATAATCTTTCTGTCTTAATCGATTACAGAAGCTTGCAATCGATTACATATCATGCCTATGGGTTACATGTTTTGCTAATTTAATCGATTACAAAAAACAGTAATCGATTACTCAGTGTATTTTGAAAAATCATGGATTCCTGTTTTAATCGATTACGTGACGGGATAATCAATTATTATGTTCATAGCTCAAACCCAGAACATTTCAGAAACACTCTAATTGATTATTTTCTTGAAATAATGGATTACATATGCTAAATAATCGATTACAGGAGCGTGTTTAATCGATTATTTTCAGTTAGAAAACAATTATAAATAGAACCCATTGCTCTGTGTTTTAAAGTGTTGAACAATTCGTATTCTGAGCAATCACAAACATTCATGAGCTTTCATTAGTGAGTTTTCTGAGTTCAAAAACATCTAGGCTTCACCAAAATTCATATGGGTTTTTGATTTGATGAGTGAAGCATCATTAAGTCTCAAGGAGTAAGGAAAGGGATACTTTGAATTTGTCATTCTTTCTTTCAACTTGGTAAATCATTCATATGCTTCTTGTTCATTGGATTATCAGGTGAATTCGTTCCTTATTCTTTGTGGTTGTAAATCTTTTCTTTGATTTCTGTAAAGATTGGCTTATTGTAAATGGGTTTCTTGCATGATAACTAGAGATAATGTTTCTCTAGGGGTTGCTGAGTAGTGTCTCAGTAGGGTTGGTCTCTAAGGATCTAATAGTGTTTTAGATCTCTGAACTTTATCTAGGGTTGATAAAGAGAGGCTTGTAATATCTTGTAAGAATATTAATTTGCAATAGTGGAACTCCATTCTAGTGTTGAGTAGAAGAACTGGATGTAGCTTCGTAGTGTTTGAAGTGAACCAGTATAAAATTGTGGCTGATCTTATTCTATTCTCTTCATCTCCTTATTGTTTTGGTTTGTCAATCAAATTATTTGCACAGAAAGATTTCAATTGTCTATTGATTTTCTTGACAGAGGAATTTGATTGAATATAAGATTCTTGGGTTCAAAACAATTTTCAAAGTGATAAAGATCCTGTGGAAACTCTGATTATAAAATTTTTAAATACCAAGGTACAACCAATTCACCCCCCTCTTGGTTGTATTGAAGTATTCCTATTATTTTCAATTTGGGTTTCTATGGGCAGAAAACACAGGTGCTAAGGGGACGTCAGGTTAGGAATTCTCGTGTGCCACTAGTTGATCATCGTGGGGGGGGGGAATGACCTATGCACGACAGGGCGACCTTGATAGGAGATGAATCATTTTCCCATGAGAGGTTATTTCCCTAGATATGGTACCACATTGCATGGTGAAAGTGAAATCAAGAGCATGCATCATTCCAATCATGATTGCTTGATTTGTGAAATGAATTAGATGATTGGTTTGTTGTGTGTGTATTGGACTGATGGAATTATGGTAATAATTGTGGTTGTTATTGTTGTTTCCTTTCCAATTGTGATTACCTGATAATTGTTGGCTGTATATAATAAACTCACCCTTGCATTTGTTGTACCATGTGGTTGGTACCTGTGATGATCGCGAACCCTTGTTCGTGGGAGCAGATGAACAGCAGCAGGTGACCTTGGAGGGAGATCTTCTTTTTGGTTGGAGCCACCGAACCGACGTGATAACGTTGAAACTCTATTTAGAAAAAAGTTATGTTTTGTTAATCAACTCTTTCTTAGTTAGTCCCTTGATTCTTTTTGTTGGTCATGTAATTGTAAACGTAAATATTTGTGAATACATCTAGATTATGTTCTGACATGTGAATAATATGTAATTTTTTAAATGTACATCCATATATAACCATTTATGTATTTGTTCTATTGTATGATAATTGTATTATCACAAAAAATTTACTACCATTTTCATAATCAAATTAATGGAGTTTTCATTAAAATTTGAAATTCACACGATTTGAGTTAGTGATATCGTAGCGACAAGGCAGGTCGTTACAAAAACCACTAATGTAATCAATTAAAAAAAATTCAATTGATTAAAATGTTCTTGAGCTTTCTGGAAAAAATATATGAGCAAAATAATTGATTAAATCACCATGTAATCGATTAACACAAAAAGTCTTGTTTTCCAAAACGCGCCAAGTAATCGATTACCATAAATCGTAATCGATTATCATAGGAAGACATTTCTGTGACTTTGTGAAGTGTAATCGATTACTATTCTACTGTAATCATTCTTGAATCTTTCTGGAAAAGATTCATGAGCAATGTAATCGATTAATTCACTAGGTAATCAATTATCAGAGGAAGTCATGTTTAAAAAACAAGCCAAGTAATCGATTATCGCCATATCGTAATCGATTATAGCAGGAAGACTTCAACTGTGATTTGTGAGGAGTAATCGATTACCATTAGTTGGTAATCAATTAAAGCAATACGAAATTGTTTTTCCAAAACAAGCTTTAAACACTTTCGCTTTTTCAATGCAATCATGAATACTTTAAAATCTTCACAAAACATATGTCTTTTATAAAATCATGAATGCAAGCCAATGAATGATGTTTATGCAAATACAAAGGATCCTAGGATGAAACTCGTAACCATCTAAGAATTACATATGCCTTCAATTGAATGGCATGTAAAAGCTAAAACTTTTCCTTGACTAAGATCCTCAGCAACTTGATCCTCTTCAAGCTCCCCCTGTTTCTAACAATCTCCCCTTTTTGCCTTTTATTATGCCAAACTTCAATTGAACATATGTAGCCTTCATGTGCTTTTAAGGGATGAATGCTAGGAGCTTTATACTTGATATCCGAAATCAATTCAGCTTTTTGCCAAGAACAAGTGTCAAGTATACTTTGCATAAACAATTTATATTGCTCCCCCTACTTAGGTAATTTGATATGAAGTGCAGATTAGAGCAATAAAAAATTCAGGGTAAATCAGAAAAGAATTTAATTGCACTGCTTTAATTGCACTTGCACACTAT
This sequence comes from Glycine tomentella, assembly GCA_007407185.1. Lineage (NCBI taxonomy): Eukaryota > Viridiplantae > Streptophyta > Magnoliopsida > Fabales > Fabaceae > Glycine > Glycine tomentella. The sequence goes on along the minus strand of PYAF01002172.1, from coordinate 6,857 downwards.
GTTCTTTATGTTCATTTTTCTCCCCCTTTTGGCTTATCAAAGACAAAAAATGTACAATGATATATGAAATAAGCTAAGGAAGATATGAACACCATAAAAGAGAACCTTATTCATTAATCATATAAAGGTGCAATACAAGAAAACATAAACTGATAAAGCAACCAACATAGGCATAAGCAGGGAATTACATCCACCAAACTAGAGATGATCAAAATCTTTTAGAGCCATTCTAGCATCTATGTTCTCTAGATTGTTAGTTACAATTTTTGAAAACAGTGATGTTTTGTAGAAATGCCATAGATAATCGATTACATAAGCTCAGTAATCGATTATACCAGAGGATTTCAACTTTTAAAACAATTTTGTGCAACATGTAATCGATTAATCCGACATGGTAATCGATTACTCGAGGGAGTTTTGATTTTTAAAATAGCTCTCAAGTCTTAAGTAATCGATTAAAATACAGAGTAATCAATTACTCTAGAGAGTTTCTTGTTCAGAAATAGCGTTATACAATAGGTAATTGATTAATCCGATAGAGTGATCGATTACTCCAGTGAATATCTATTTTTGGATTGCATTTAAACATCAAGTAATCGATTAATTTGTTAAGGTAATCGGTTACTCCAGAGAAGTTTTGACTCTAAACTGTCTTTAAGCTACAAATAATCGATTAATATGTATAGTATGAAAACAATAGGAATACCCACAATAACAAAGAGGGGGTGAATTGGTTTAAAATTGGTCTTTTAAAAATTATTTATAAAATCAGAGTTAAAGGATTTTAATCACTTTTAAACCAAGAATGCTTTTAATCAATCAAATTGCTCAGCACAAGAAATCAATACCTCAAAACAGACCTTGTTGAGTAATGATAAAAACACCAAGAACAAATGAACAAGATTACTTGAAGAGATAGAGAAAAAAAAATCAACACAAACAATTTATACTGGTTCACTTCTCAAGAGAAGCTACATCCAGTTTCTTCTAATTAACACTAGATTAGAGTTTCACTATTATAAAATTCTGTTCTTACAAGCTTTACAATAACCTCTCTTTAACAACCCTAGATAAAGAATAGAAATCTAAAACCCTATTAGACTCCTAAAGATTAAGAACAAGAGAACACTACTCTGTTCTTACCTAGAGAACACTACTCTAGAACAAGCTTCAAAGAACCCTTTAAAATAACATCAAATAACAGAAGTTACAAAAATGAAATTACACTCAAAGATTAAGGGGAGAAACAACCTGATGATCTAATGAATATGAATGCATGAGTTACCAATCAAGGTTGAATGTAGAAACAGATTTTCAGAGCATGCTCTCCATTATTCTTTTGAAATATCTTGTCCAAGAAATCATACAATACCCATTAGGATTAAAGAGTTGGACAAGAAGTAAGTAAACCCAGAAAATCACTTTAGAACTTTGTGAAGGCTTGTGTGTATTCAAAAATTTCGTAGTATTCAAGTTTAAAGCCAAGCCTTCTTTCTATTTATAACAGAGTTTTAATCGATTATACGCCCCCAATAATCAATTAAAATGAGCCATGTAATCGATTAAATTACCACTTAATCGATTAAAGTGTTTAAGGCTGAATTCTGAGTTTCACAATGAACAAGATAATCGATTAAACCGAGCTATAATCGATTAAAGTAGTGAAGTTTTGTATTTAAGGCTCTTGTGTAATCGATTACAGTATTTGGTAATCGATTAAGGCAGTGAAGTAAGCTTTTCTCAAATAGCCTATATAATTGATTACGAATGATGGTAATCGATAAAATTAGTGAAACCATGATTTTCAAGATAGCTTGTGTAATCGATTACTGTAAATTGTCATCGATTAAAGCAACAATGTATTACTTTTGAATTATACTATGTAATCGATTACAAGAAATGCGTAATCGATTAATATGTACATTAAAGCTTTTCCAATTTTAAACACAAACCAAATAATCGATTAATCTGTGATCTAATCGATTAAACTGTTTATCAAAGCTTTTCCAGTTTTAAACATGACCTAAATAATCGATTAATCTTTTGGGTAATCGATTAAAACAGTGAAATTAAATTTTTCCAAAAACATTACCGATTTAGATCTTTTTCGAAATAGCTTTGATTCTTTGATGGAAACACTTAAGCATGTAAATGATTATATGCATGCATATGCAAGGATCAACAGATTTGCTTCTCATACACTTCAATTTGGATTTCAATCTTCAAGGCATGTGAAAAGCCCAAAACATTCTTCTAAGTTAAAAGCTTCATTCTTCTTGTTGCTCCCCCTATATCCAACAATCTCCCCCTTTTTGGTGTTGAACATGCCAAATATTGATTGACCATGTGTTAAAGATTTGTAGTGCTTTAAAGGATGTGTAAGATAGAATTCTTGAACTTTGTTTGAACTTTATCAATCCTGAAAACAAATCCTCTTTGCCAAGAACAAGTGTTAAGAAATCTACTGGTATAACCATTGATCATTTTCTTCGTTTAGTTAGCTTCTGTAACTTAGTTTGCTCCCCTTTACTTAGTGAATTTCATCATCCATCAATTTGTAAAAAATGCAACAAAAAACAAAGCATAACAGAGGGCAAAACAGACTTAGTTTCCAATCAATTTTTCTCCCCTTATTTGGCTTTTCAAAGGCAAAAGATAGCACAACAAGTGAGAGAAAGAAATGCAAATTCAATAATCAAAGGAAAATAATACATTAATTAGAAAATTGAAAACATAAAACAGAGCAATAATAGAAACTACAAGAAGCTTAAATGTTAGGAAAATCATTAAGCACAAGCCTAGCTTCTATGTTTTCTACCTAGATTTGATCTCCTCCAAAGCTGAATTAGTTTCAGCCCTGTGCTCATGTTGTAGGGACAATAAGCCATCCATCTCTTGAATCATAAGAGATTCAAATGGACTGTAAGATGGTTGAGCAGGGCCTTCATCTTCAGCCTCTTCTTCTTCTTCATTTCCAGCTGCAGGGACTTGTTGGCCAGCCATTTGCCATCCTTGAGGAGTCTTGACCATCCCCAGCTGTAAGATGCTTCTCTTTAATGAGGTCATTGCTTGAATTTATGTTGTCAACAACCTCATTAGAGACATCAACATTAAAGTAATCAATAAACCTGGAAACAAGCCTCTTGTATTTCATTAACCTCTTGGATTTAAGCATAATTTCCTCCAGAATAAGAATCCAATTCATCTGAATGGAATTCTTGAGACCATACACAATTTGTAGGTCATCATCAATGGCTTGGGCATGATTGTTGCTCTAGGGGTTAGGATGTAGGTAATTATGTAATGAATAAGTCTGTCCTCATGGGTCATTGGGCCAGTGCTTAGCCTAAGCTTCAGCCTCATTTGGGTATCAAGAAGCATCCCCCTATAGGTCTCCACCCTATTGTAACCCTCAACCTCTTCTTCAAATTTCCTTTCACCTTCAAAGGAAATACCAACTACAGCTTCCCACACCTAAGGAGTAATCTATATGGCTACTCCATTAACTTGAGACCTAAGGGTCCCATCCATAGAGCCCTTAGCACAGGTGTAGAACACCTTCACTAATTCAGGGTAATAGGTAACCTTCATCTTAACAAATTTTCTCAATCCATGGGTTTCAATGAAGCTAGAGAATTGAAAACCTTCTCTAATGAACCAGTCAAGTTCAAGGTATTTGGGAGAACAAATTAATTTTGTGGCATTGAACTGAAGATAGGTCATTTTGTCTCTCTCAGCAAGAAACCAATGGTCTAACCTATTGACAGCAGGGTTAGAGGTTTCACCAGCTTTTCTCTTAGAGGTTTTGGTTCTTTTGGGTGCTAACATTTTGAATAAAGGAGGAAAGGCTACAGACAAGGTTTCTGAACTCAGAGGAAGGAAGAAAAAACACAGTAGTGCTTAAGATGGTGTGATTTCTCTCTTGAACATAGGTAGTATTTATAGAAGATTTTGGGCTCCAAAGTTCAAATATGAAATGAGTAACAGTTATTTTCGAATTAACCACTAACATTAAAGCACAGAAGATTCAAAATTTGAATTAGTTGGCAGTTGGGCAGTTACAATTTCCAAGAAAAACTGACAGATTCTGGAGTAACTCGATCAATAATCGATTATATGCTAATGTAATCGATTAATTCGTAAGCAAAATCAGTTTCTGCAGCAGCTGTAATCGATTATTTCGACAAGTAATCGATTATTTCAGTGAGATTCAGTTGAAGAAGATGATTTGTAATCGATTATTTACCCTATGTAGTCGATTATTACAGACAAAATTCAAGTTTTACAAAATTTTTCAATCAATTTAATCGATTACCATTCACCGTAATCGATTATTCCAGTGAGATTTTATTTCTGAAAAGATTTTTGACTATGTGTAATCGATTAATTCGAGACGTAATCGATTATTCCAGTGAACTTTGGCTTTTTGAAATATTTTCGAAGGCCAAATAATCGATTATCTCGATGCTGTAATCGATTACATGAGTTCAAAATTCATTCTAAAAAGTTTTTTAAGTGAATTTAATCGATTATTTCGATAGGTAATCGATTATTACAAAGAATTTATCAGAATGAACAGTGTTTTATGTAGCACAACTTAGAATTTTGAAGCACAGGTGATGATTGATCAAATAACAAGATATTTCACATAGATAGACATGTAATAATCAAGCTAGTAAAGATTAGATTCATCAAGGATACCTGGCATGTTTCTAAGAGTATAGAATCTATCTCTAGCCAAAGGTTTAGTGAATATATCAGCTAATTGATTGTGAGTATCAATGAAGTCAATTTTGATATTACCTTTTTGAATGTGATCTCTAATGAAATGATGCCTTATCTCAATGTGTTTGGTCCTTGAGTGCATTATTGGATTCTTGGAAATGTTGATAGCACTTGTGTTGTCACATAGCAGAGGTATTTCTTTTAATTCTACACCATAATCTTGCAGTTGTTGCTTTAACCATAGACTTTGAGCACAACAACTTTCAGTAGAGATGTACACAACTTCAATTGTTGACAAAGCAACACAAGATTGTTTCTTGCAATGCCAGGAGATCAGTGAACTTCCTAACAGATGACAAGTTCCACTAGTGCTTTTTCTATCCACCTTTCACCCTGCAAAGTCAGAATCAGAATAACCAACAATATTAAGTGATGCATCTTTAGGATACAAAAGACCATCTTTTGAAGTTGATTTGAGATATTTGAGGATCCTTTTGACTGCAGTGAGGTATGATTCTTTGGGATTTGCTTGATATCTTGCACACAAACACACACTCAACATAATATTTGGTTTACCAGCTGTCAAATATAGCAAAGATCCAATCATTCCTCTAAACTTTGACTCATCAACCTTCTTTCCTTTTTCATCTGAATCTAGATAGGTTGAAGTTGCCATTGGAGTTGCAACATCTTTGCTTTTCTCCATTTCAAACTTTTTGATCACTTCAAGGCAATACTTGGTTTGGTTTAGAAATGTTCCATCCTTCATTTGCTTCACTAGAAGTCCAAGAAAGAATGTTAATTGTCCCATCATTGACATTTCAAATTCATTCTGCATAGAGGTAGAAAATTCTTTGCACAACAATTGATTAGTTAAACCAAAGATTATATCATCAATATATATTTGAACTAGTAAAATATCATTACTTTGCCTTTTGATGAACAAGGTTTTATCAACATGTCCTCTTATGAAAGATTGTTCAAGCATAAATTTGCTTAGTCTTTCATACCAAGACCTTGGAGCTTGTTTTAAACCATAGAGAGCTTTCTTAATTTTAAAAACATGACTTGGATGTTTGAAATCGGTAAAACCAGGAGGTTGCTCCACATATATTTCCTCCTCAATATATCCATTTAAGAAAGCACTTTTAACATCCATTTGAAAAATTTTAAAACCCATTAAACATGCATATGCAAGCAATAACCTAATGGCTTCCAACCTTGCAACTAGAGCAAAGGTTTCCTCATACTCAATGCCTTCCTCTTGGTTGTAACCTTTTGCAACTAATCAAGCTTTGTTTCTAAAAACCCATTTAGTGCCAATAGGTTTGAGAGAAGAAGGTCTAGGAATGTAACACCTCAACTTACGATCTTGTTATTATTGATTTTTAATGAAAAATTCTTTTCGATTTACTTAAAAATACTAAACCACAATTTTTCATTACTGAGTAATATTCATAATTATGTAGTAACATATAATAAGATTACAAAAGATTTTTCCTCACTGATTGATTTTTATAAATCTGATGTACAATAAAATACATACTGGTATCAATTTTATTACATAGTACAAATAACTAAAACCTTCTATTACAAAAGAATACATCTTCAAACATATCTTCTTCAATTAACACATCTTCAAACAGAATCCTCTTCTTGTATACAGCTAATAGTCTCTCTTTGCTGTTCATCTGCTCGCCCGAATAAAATCGAGATCATGGCAGGTGTCAACCACAGACTCAAAGCACAGGGTAAGTTTATGATAAACATAATTTAAGCAACAGTATATATATTCAATAGGCAGATTTTCATAACAACATCCTCAAAGATGCATGATTTTCTTAGACTCTTATCATGATGCATGATTTGTAACGTCTAAAATTTTTCGCTTGTTTTATACAGAAATTTATTTACCAAATCCTTTTTCTTCATTTTTTTTTTAAAACAAACTTCCAATGAAACTTCAAATAAAATAGTTGCCATTAAATATTTCTTAGTACAAAATAAAGTATCATACAGTCCATTACAATAATATTATTCAGATACAAACCATAATATAGTTTGAATACAGACCAACAACCCAAAATAGTCCAATACAAATTTCATGGCCTCAGAGACAATAGTACACCAAG
>PYAF01002171.1:2097502-2121826 GCA_007407185.1 Glycine tomentella | reverse complement strand
CAGCATCTGTGGCGCTCCTGGCGCCACTTTGGCGCTCCTGGCGCCAACTTTCAGCACCTGTGGCGCTCTTGGCGCCACTCTGGCGCTCCTGGCGCCAGACTCCGTCGCTAAAAAATCTGTCGCTAATTCCGTCGCTAATTCTGTCGCTAAATCCGTTACTAAGGCTTTTGTGACGGAATTTTTATAACTTTTAAATTTTTATTTCTTTTATTTTCTTTTATTAAAAGCCTAGGTTATTATATCCCCAACTGACGATTTTGCAGCCTCGTCAAGGGAGATCAATTCCACCTGTAGAGCAGAGCCATCATTGTTAATTTGAACAACACATCGGCTTCTTACACAATGCTAATGAAAAAGATACAAGAAATTGGAATTCCATTAAACTTATGGTAAACCTCACATTAGAGCAGACAAAAAGCTTGACAAAATTCTGGGTAAGTAGAGCCAGAGATTTTTCCCCTGGATTTTCTGCAAAATTTTGAAGCACTATAAACCACATTTGCAAAAACTACAATTTTGAAGCACTACCATTTTCGACTCTTGACTTCTTAGGGTTCGATTTCAAGTCCCCACTCATGAACAATTCCACTTTATTCGTCTCAAAACTGATGTTTGTGATATCACTTCCAAATGCCCTTTTCCTAGGGTCGTTCAGGTTTGATTTGTGAAGTTTCTCATTCCATGTGTTCCCTTCAGAAACGAGCCACCTGAATGCAGGTTTTTGTGAATTCGTCGTATGGGTCTGCAAATTTGTAAAATCACAAGAATAAGCCTAGTTAGACACTTATATTAAACAAAACATAGACAAGGGGCATATGTGCACATAAATAAGTATCAAAAGATTGGCGAGCATCACCTTCTCAATAAGGTTCATGGAAGATAGCACATTTACGATGTCATATAGCGGTCTAACTCTAGCCTCAAGGGCGAATCAGAGTGAGTGAAAAAATGTAAGTAGTGTATACCTCAGTCAACAGATAAAGAACAAGCTACATTAATCATTGTATTACTTCTCATTACAGAAGTATTATGGGCATCCCCAAGTAACAATATTGCAGCCTCGTCAAGGGAGATCAATTCCACCTGCAGAGTAGAGTCATCATTGTTAATTTGAACAACACATCAGCTTGTTACACAAGGCTAATAAAAAAGGTACAAGAAATTGGAAAGCCAAGAAACTTATGGTAAACCTCACATTAGCAGACAAAGAGCTTGACAAAATTCTGGGTAAGTAGAGCCACAGATTTTTCCCTTCGAATTTCTGCAAAATTTTTAGGTACTATAAACCACATTTGCAAAAACTACAACTTTGAAGCACTACCATTTTCGACTCTTGCTTCTTAGGATTCGGTTTCAAGTCCCCACACGTGAACAATTCCACTTTATTCGTCTCAAAACTGATGTTTGTGATATCACTTCCAAATGCCGTTTTCCTAGGGTCGTTCAGGTTTGAATTGTGAAGTGTCTCATTCCATGTTTTCCCTTCAGAAACGAGCCACCGGAATGCTGGTTTTCGTGTATCCGCCGTATACGTCTGTCAATTTGTAAAATTACAAGAATGATCATAGTTACACACCTATATTAAACAAAACATAGACAAGGGAATATGTGCACATAAATAAGAATTAAAAGATTGGCGAGCATCACCCTCTCAATAAGGTTCATAGAGGATAGCACATTTGCGATGTCATATAGCCGTCTAACTTTAGCTGCAAGGTCAAATAACAGTGAGTGAAAAAATGTAAGTAGTGTATACCTCAGTTAAAAAATAAAGAACAAGTTACATTAATCATTGTATTACTTCTCATTACAGAAGTATTATGGGCATCCCAAAGTAACAATTTTGCAGCCTCGTAAAGGGAGATCAATTCCACCTACAGAGCAGAGCCATCATTGTTAATTTGAACAACACATCGGCTTCTTACACAAGGCTAATGAAAAAGATACAAGAAATTGGAATTCCAATAAACTTATGGTAAACCTCACATTAGAGCTGACAAAGAGCTTGACAAAATTCTGGGTAAGTAGAGCCAGAGATTTTTCCCCTGGATTTTATGCAAAATTTTGAAGCACTATAAACCACATTTGCAAAAACTACAATTTTGAAGCACTACCATTTTCGACTCTTGCCTTCTTAGGATTCGGTTTCAAGTCCCCACTCGTGAAAAATTCCACTTTATTCGTCTCAAAACTGATGTTTGTGATATCACTTCCAAATGCCCTTTTCCTAGGGTCGTTCAGGTTTGATTTGTGAAGTTTCTCATTCCATGTCTTCCCTTCAGAAATGAGCCACCTGAATGCAGGTTTTCGTGTATCCGTCGTATGGGTATGTCAATTTGGAAAATCACAAGAATAAGCCTAGTTACATACTTATATTAAACAAAACATAGACAAGGGGGATATGTGCACATAAATAAGAATTAAAAGATTGGAGAGCATCACATTCTCAATAAGGTTCATGGAGGATAGCACATTTGCGATGTCATATAGCCGTCTAACTTTAGCTGCAAGGGCAAATCAGAGTGAGTAAAAAAATGTAAATAGTGTATACCTCAGTCAACAGATAAAGAACAAGTTACATTAATCATTGTATTACTTCTCATTATAGAAGTATTATGAGCATCCCAACTGACGATTTTGCAGCCTCGTCAAGGGAGATCAATTCCACCTGCAGAGCAGACCCATCATTGTTAATTTGAACAACACATCGGCTTCTTACACAAGGCTAATGAAAAAGATACAAGAAATTGGAATTCCAATAAACTTATGGTAAACCTCACATTAGAGCTGACAAAGAGCTTGACAAAATTCTGGGTAAGTAGAGCCAGAGATTTTTCCCCTGGATTTTATGCAAAATTTTGAAGCACTATAAACCACATTTGCAAAAACTACAATTTTGAAGCACTACCATTTTCGACTCTTGGCTTCTTAGGGTTCGGTTTCAAGTCCCCACTCGTGAACAATTCCACTTTATTCGTCTCAAAACTGATGTTTGTGATATCACTTCCAAATGCCCTTTTCCTAGGGTCGTTCAGGTTTGATTTGTGAAGTTTCTCATTCCATGTCTTTCCTTTAGAAACGAGCCACCTGAATGCAGGTTTTCGTGTATCCATCGTATGGGTCTGCAAATTTGTAAAATCACAAGAATAAGCCTAGTTAGACACTTATATTAAACAAAACATAGACAAGGGGCATATGTGCACATAAATAAGTATCAGAAGATTGGCGAGCATCACCTTCTCAATAAGGTTCATGGAAGATAGCACATTTACGATGTCATATAGCGGTCTAACTCTAGCCTCAAGGGCGAATCAGAGTGAGTGAAAAAATGTAAGTAGTGTATACCTCAGTCAACAGATAAAGAACAAGCTACATTAATCATTGTATTACTTCTCATTACAGAAGTATTATGGGCATCCCCAAGTAACAATATTGCAGCCTCGTCAAGGGAGATCAATTCCACCTGCAGAGTAGAGTCATCATCGTTAATTTGAACAACACATCAGCTTGTTACACAAGGCTAATAAAAAAGGTACAAGAAATTGGAAAGCCAAGAAACTTATGGTAAACCTCACATTAGCAGACAAAGAGCTTGACAAAATTCTGGGTATGTAGAGCCACAGATTTTTCCCTTCGAATTTCTGCAAAATTTTTAGGTACTATAAACCACATTTGCAAAAACTACAACTTTGAAGCACTACCATTTTCGACTCTTGCTTCTTAGGATTCGGTTTCAAGTCCCCACACGTGAACAATTCCACTTTATTCGTCTCAAAACTGATGTTTGTGATATCACTTCCAAATGCCGTTTTCCTAGGGTCGTTCAGGTTTGAATTGTGAAGTGTCTCATTCCATGTTTTCCCTTCAGAAACGAGCCACCGGAATGCTGGTTTTCGTGTATCCGCCGTATACGTCTGTCAATTTGTAAAATTACAAGAATGATCATAGTTACACACTTATATTAAACAAAACATAGACAAGGGAATATGTGCACATAAATAAGAATTAAAAGATTGGCGAGCATCACCCTCTCAATAAGGTTCATAGAGGATAGCACATTTGCGATGTCATATAGCCGTCTAACTTTAGCTGCAAGGTCAAATAACAGTGAGTGAAAAAATGTAAGTAGTGTATACCTCAGTTAAAAAATAAAGAACAAGTTACATTAATCATTGTATTACTTCTCATTACAGAAGTATTATGGGCATCCCCAAGTAACAATTTTGCAGCCTCGTCAAGGGAGATCAATTCCACCTACAGAGGAGAGCCATCATTGTTAATTTGAACAACACATCAGCTTTTTACACAAGGCTACTAAAAAAGTTACAAGAAATTGGAATGCCAAGAAACTTATGGTAAACCTTACATTAGAGCAGACAAAGAGCTTGACAAAATTCTGGATAAGTAGAGCCAGAGATTTTTCCCTTCGAATTTCTGCAAAATTTTGAAGCACTATAAACCACATTTGCAAAAACTACTATTTTGAAGCACTACCATTTTCGGCTCTTGGCTTCTTAGCGTTCGGTTTCAAGTCCCCACTCGTGAACAATTCCACTTTATTCGTCTCAAAACTGATGTTTGTGATATCACTTCCAAATGCCGTTTTCCTAGGGTCGTTCAGGTTTGATTTGTGAAGTTTCTCATTCCATGTCTTCCCTTCAGAAACGAGCCACCAGAATGCAGGTTTTCGTGTATCCGTCGTATGGGTATGTCAATTTGTAAAATCACAAGAATAAGCCTAGTTACACACTTATATTAAACAAAACATAGACCAGGGGGATATGTGCACATAAATAAGAATTAAAAGATTGGAGAGCATCACATTCTCAATAAGGTTGATGGAGGATAGCACATTTACGATGTCATATAGCCGTCTAACTTTAGCTGCAAGGGCAAATCAGAGTGAGTGAAAAAATGTAAGTAGTGTATACCTCAGTCAACAGATAAAGAACAAGTTACATTAAACATTGTATTACTTCTCATCATAGAAGTATTATGGGCATCCCCAACTAACGATTTTGCAGCCTCGTCAAGGGAGATCAATTCCACCTGCAGAGCAGAGCCATCATTGTTAATTTTTACAACACATCGGCTTCTTACACAAGGCTAATGAAAAAGATACAAGAAATTGGAATGCCAAGAAACTTACGGTAAACCTCACATTCGAGCGGACAAAGAGCTTGACAAAATTCTGGGTAAGTAGAGCCAGAGATTTTTCCCTTCGATTCTCTGCAAAATTTTGAAGCACTATAAACCACATTTGCTAAAACTACAATTTTGAAGCACTACCATTTTCGACTCTTGCTTCTTAGGATTTGGTTTCAAGTTCCAACTCGTGAACAATTCCACTTTATTCGTCTCAAAACTGATGTTTGTGATATCACTTACAAATACCCGTTTCCTAGGATCGTTCAGGTTTGATTTGTTAAGTGTCTCATTCCATGTCTTCCCTTCAGAAACGAGCCACCTGAATACAGGTTTTCGTGTATCCGCCGTATGGGTCTGTCAATTTGTAAAATCACAAGAATAAGCCTAGTTACACACTTACATTAAACAAAACATAGACAAGGGGGATATGTGCACATAAATAAGAATTAAAAGATTGGGGAGCATCACCTTCTCAATAAGGTTCATGGAGGATAGCACATTTGCGATGTCATATAGCCGTCTAACTTTGGCTGCAAGGGCAAATCAGAGTGAGTGAAAAAATGTAAATAGTGTATACCTCAGTCAACAGATAAAGAACGAGTTACATTAATCATTGTATTTCTTCTCATTACAGAAGTATTATGGGCATCCCCATGTAACGATTTTGCAGCCTCATCAAGGGAGATCAATTCCACCTGCAGAGGAGAGCCATCATTGTTAATTTTAACAACACATCAGCTTGTTACACAAGGCTAATACAAAAGTTACAAGAAATTGGAATGCCAAGAAACTTGTTGTAAACCTCACATTAGAGCAGACAAAGAGCTTGACAAAATTCTGGGTAAGTAGAGCCAGAGATTTTTCCCTTCGATTCTCTGCAAAATTTTGAAGCACTATAAACCACATTTGCTAAAACTACAATTTTGAAGCACTACCAATTTCGACTCTTGCTTCTTAGGATTTGGTTTCAAGTTCCAACTCGTGAACAATTCCACTTTATTCGTCTCAAAACTGATGTTTGTGATATCACTTACAAATACCCTTTTCCTAGGATCGTTCAGGTTTGATTTGTTAAGTGTCTCATTCCATGTCTTCCCTTCAGAAACGAGCCACCTGAATACAGGTTTTCGTGTATCCGCCGTATGGGTCTGTCAATTTGTAAAATCACAAGAATAAGCCTAGTTACACACTTACATTAAACAAAACATAGACAAGAGGGATATGCACATAAATAAGAATTAAAAGATTGGCGAGCATCACCTTCTCAACAAGGTTCATGGAGGATAGTACATTTGCGATGTCATATAGCCGTCTAACTTTAGCTGCAAGGGCAAATCAGAGTGAGTGAAAAAATGTAAGTAATCTATACCTCAGTCAACAGATAAAGAACAAGTTACATTAATCATTGTATTACTTCTCATTATAGAAGTATTATGGGCATTCCCAAGTAACAATTTTGCAGCCTCTTCAAGGGAGATCAATTCCACCTGCAGAGTAGAGCCATCATTGTTAAGTTGAACAACACATCAGCTTATTACACAAGGCTAATAAAAAAGATACAAGAAAATGGAAGGCCAAGAAACTTACGGTAAACCTCACATTCGAGCGGACAAAGAGCTCGACAAAATTCTGGGTAAGTAGAGCCAGAGATTTTTCCCTTCGATTTTCTGCAAAATTTTGAAGCACTATAAACCACATTTGCAAAAACTACAATTTTGAAGCACTACCATTTTCGACTTTTGGCTTCTTTGGATTCGGTTTCAAGTCCCCACTCGAGAACAATTCCACTTTATTCGTCTCAAAACTGATGTGTGTTATATCACTTCCAAATGCCCTTTTCCTTGGGTCGTTAAGGTTTGATTTGTGAAGTTTCTCATTCCATGTCTTTCCTTCAGAAACGAGCAACCTGAATGTTGGTTTTCTTGTATCCGTCGTATGTGTCTGTCAATTTGTAAAATCACAAGAATAAGCCTAGTTACACACTTATATTAAACAAAACATAGACAAGGGAGATATGTGCACATAAATAAGAATTAAAAGATTGGGGAGCATCACCTTCTCAATAAGGTTCGGAGGATAGCACATTTGCGATGTCATATAGCCGTCTAACTTTAGCTGCAAGGGCAAATCAGAGTGAGTGAAAAAATGTAAGTAGTGTATACCTCAGTCAACAGATAAAGAACAAGTTACATTAAGCATTGTATTACTTCTCGTTACAGAAGTATTATGGGCATCCCCAAGTAACGATTTTTCAGCCTCGTCAAGGGAGATCCATTCGACCTGCAGAGCAGAGCCATCATTGTTAATTTGAACAACACATCAGCTTGTTACACAAGGCTAATAAAAAAGATACAAGAAAATGGAATGCCAAGAAACTTACGGTAATCCTCACATTAGAGCGGACAAAGAGCTCGACAAAATTCTGGGTAAGTAGAGCCAGAGATTTTTTCCTTCGATTTTCTGCAAAATTTTGATGCACTATATACCACATTTGCAAAAACTACAATTTTGAAGAACTACCATTTTCGACTCTTGGCTTCTTTGGATTCGGTTTCAAGTCCCCACTCGTGAACATTTCCACTTTATTCGTCTCAAAACTGAAGTGTGTGATATCACTCCCAAATGCCCTTTTCCTTGGGTCGTTCAGGTTTGATTTGTGAAGTTTCTCATTCCATGTCTTTCCTTCAGAAATGAGCAACCTGAATGCTGGTTTTCGTGTATCCATCGTATGTGTCTTTCAATTTGTAAAATCACAAGAATAAGCCTAGTTACACACTTATATTAAACAAAACATAGACAAGGGGGATATGTGCACATAAATAAGAATTAAAATATTCGCAAGCATCACCTTCTCAATAAGGTTCATGGAGGATAGCACATTTGCGATGTCATATAGTCGTCTAACTTTAGCTGCAAGGGCAAATCAGAGTGAGCGAAAAAATGTAAGTAGTGTATACCTCAGTCAACAGATAAAGGTTGATGCTACATTAATCATTGTATTACTTCTCATTACAGAAGTATCATGGGCATCCCCAAGTAACGATTTTGCAGCCTCGTCAAGGGAGATCAATTCCACCTGCAGAGCAGAGCCATCATTGTTAATTTGAACAACACATCAGCTTGTTACACAAGGCTAATAAAAAAGATACAAGAAATTGGAATGCCAAGAAACTTATGGTAAACCTGACATTTGAGCAGACAAAGAGCTTGACAAAATTATGGGTAAGTGCAGCCAGAGATTTTTCCCTTCGATTTTCTCCAAAATTTTGAAGCACTATTAACCGTATTTGCAAAAACTACAATTTTGAAGCACTACCATTTCTGACTCTTGACTTCTTAGGGTTCGGTTTCAAGTTCCCATTCGTGAACAATTCCACTTTATTCGTCTCAAAACTGATGTTTGTGATATCACTTCCAAATGCCCTTTTCCTAGGGTCGTTCAGGTTTGATTTGTGAAGTTTCTCATTCCATGTCTTCCCTTCAGAAACGAGCCACCTGAATGCTGGTTTTCGTGTATCCGTCATATGGGTCTGTCAATTTGTAAAATCACAAGAATAAGCCTAGTTACACACTTATATTATAGACAAGGGGGATATGTGCACATAAATAAGAATTAAAAGATTGGCGAGCATCACCTTCTCAATAAGGTTCATGGAGGGTAGCACATTTGCGATGCCATATAGCCGTCTAACTTTAGCTGTAAGGGCAAATCAGAGTGTGTGAAAAAATGTAAGTAGTGCATACCTCAGTCAACAGATAAAGAACAAGTTACATTTATCATTGTATTACTTCTCATGACAGGAGTATTATGGGCATCCCCAAGTAACGATTTTGCAGCCTCGTCAAGGGAGATCAATTCCACCTGCAGAGTAGAGCCATCATTGTTAATTTGAAAAACAAATCAGCTTGTTACACAAGGCTAATAAAAAAGATACAAGAAATTGGAATGCCAAGAAACTTATGGTAAACCTCACATTTGAGCAGACAAAGAGCTTGACAAAATTCTGGGTAAGGAGAGCCACAGATTTTTCCCTGGATTTTTTGCAAAATTTTGAAGCACTATAAACCACATTTGCAAAAACTACAATTTTGAAGAACTACCATATTGAACTCTTTGCTTCTTAGGGTTCGATTTCAAGTCCCCACTCGTGAACAATTCCACTTTATTCGTCTCAAAACTGATGTTTGTGATATCACTTCCAAATGCCCTTTTCCTAGGGTCGTTCAGGTGTGATTTGTGATGTTTCTCATTCCATGTCTTCCCTTCAGAAATGAGCCACCTGAATGCTGGTTTTCGTGTATCCGTCGTATGGGTCTGTCAATTTGTAAAATCACAAGAATAAGCCTAGTTACACACTTATATTAAACAAAACATAGACGAGTGGGATATGTGCAAATAAATAAGAATTAAAAGATTGGCAAGCATCGCCTTCTCAATAAGGTTCATGGAGGATAGCATATTTACGATGTCATATTGTCGTCTAACTTTAGCTGTAAGGGCAAATCAGAGTGAGTGAAAAAATGTAAGTAGTGTATACCTCATTCAACAGATAAAGAACAAGTTACATTAATCATTGTATTACTTCTGATTACAGAAGTATTATGGGCATCCCCAAGTGACGATTTTGCAGCCTCGTCAAGGGAGATCAATTCCACATGTAGAGTAGAGCCATCATTGTTAATTTGAACAACACATCAGCTTGTTACACAAGGCTAATAAAAAAGATACAAGAAATTGGAATGCCAAGAAACTTATGGTAAACCTCGCATTAGAGCAGACAAAGAGCTTAACAAAATTCTGGATAAGAAGAGCCCGAAATTTTTTCCTTTGATTTTCTGCAAAATTTTGAAGCACTATAAACCACGTTTGTAAAAACTACAATTTTGAAGCACTACCATTTTCGACTCTTGGCTTCTTAGGGTTCGGTTTCAAGTCCCCACTTGTGAACAATTCCACTTTATTCGTCTCAAAACTGATGTTTGTTGTATCACTTCGAAATGCTCTTTTCCTAGGGTCGTTCAGGTTTGATTTATGAAGTTTCTCATTGCATGTCTTCCCTTCAGAAACGAGCCACCTGAATGCTGGTTTTTGTGTATCCGCCGTATGGGTCTGTCAATTTCTAAAATCACAAGAATAAGCCTAGTTACACACTTATATTATAGACAAGGGGGATATTTGCACATAAATAAGAATTAAAAGATTGGCGAGCATCACCTTCTCAATAAGGTTCATGGAGGATAGCACATTTGCGATGCCATATAGCCGTCTAACTTTAGCTGTATGGGCAAATCAGAGTGTGTGAAAAAATGTAAGTAGTGCATACCTCAGTCAACAAATAAGGAACAAGTTACATTAATCATTGTATTACTTCTCATTACAGGAGTATTATGGGCATCCCCAAGTAACGATTTTGCAGCCTCGTCAGGGGAGATCAATTCCACCTGCAGAGTAGAGCCATCATTATTAATTTGAACAACACATCAGCTTGTTACACAAGGCTAATAAAAAAGATACAAGAAATTGGAATGCCAAGAAACTTATGGTAAACCTCACATTAGAGCACACAATGAGCTTGACAAAATTCTGGGTAAGGAGAGCCAGAGATTTTTCCCTGGATTTTCTGCAAAATTTTGAATCACTATAAACCACATTTGCAAAAACTACAATTTTGAAGCACTACCATTTTGAACTCTTTGCTTCTTAGGGTTCGGTTTCAAGTGCCCACTCGTAAACAATTCCAATTTATTCGTCTCAAAACTAATGTTTGTGATATCACTTCCAAATGCCCTTTTCCTAGGGTCGTTCAGGTTTGATTTGTGATGTTTCTCATTCCATGTCTTCCCTTCAGAAATGAGCCACCTGAATGCTGGTTTTCGTCTATCCGTCGTATGGGTCTGTCAATTTGTAAAATCATAAGAATAAGCCTAGTTACACACTTATATTAAACAAAACATAGACAAGGGGGATATGTGCACATAAATAAGAATTAAAATATTGGCAAGCATCGCCTTCTCAATAAGGTTCATGGAGGATAGCATATTTACGATGTCATATAGCCGTCTAACTTTAGCTGTAAGGGCAAATCAGAGTGAGTGAAAAAATGTAAGTAGTGTATACCTCATTCAATATATAAAGAACAAGTTACATTAATCATTGTATTACTTCTGATTACAGAAGTATTATGGGCATTCCCAAGTAACGATTTTGCAGCCTCGTCAAGGGAGATCAATTCCACATGTAGAGTAGAGCCATCATTGTTAATTTGAAGAACACATCAGCTTGTTACACAAGGCTAATAAAAAAAGATACAAGAAATTGGAATGCCAAGAAACTTATGGTAAACCTCGCATTAGAGCAGACAAGGAGCTTGACAAAATTCTGGATAAATAGAGCCAGAAATTTTTTCCTTTGATTTTCTGCAAAATTTTGAAGCACTATAAACCACATTTGCAAAAACTACAATTTTGAAGCACTACTATTTTCGACTCTTGGCTTCTTAGGGTTCGGTTTCAAGTCCCCACTCGTGAACAATTCCACTTTATTCGTCTCAAAACTGATGTTTGTTGTATCACTTCGAAATGCCCTTTTCCTAGGGTCGTTCAGGTTTGATTGGTGAAGTTTCTCATTCCATATCTTCCCTTCAGAAACGAGCCACCTGAATGCTGGTTTTCGTGTATCCGCCGTATGGGTCTGTCAATTTCTAAAATCACAAGAATAAGCCTAGTTACACCCTTATATTAAACAAAACATAGACAAGGGTGATATGTGTACATAAATAAGAATTAAAAGATTGGTGAGCATCACCTTCTCAATAAGGTTCATGGAGGATAGCACATTTGCCAGGAACAAAGAAACAGGTGGTGCCTCTGCCAGCAACAAAGATAAACCACACTTCAGATTTACAATTTTCTGAACTTGTTATTTCCCAAAAAAAAAAAACTATAACAAATGAAAATACCAACAAAAAAGTATTTAACCTTTTAACAAACTGATAATGGGGAAAAAAGGCGTGCATTTTAGAAATGTATATAAAATTAATAAACAAAAACTCGTTTCTTTAAAATAATATGGAATAAACTCACAAAAACCTTAACAATCCATTTCGATAGGGAATTTTAACTAAAAAAGTAATTTATCAGAGAATTTAAAACTCTATAATCTAAAATTCATTGTTTAGATTTTTTTATAAAAAAAATATTAAATTTTTGGAATTTTGAAGCATAAATTTCAAACAACTAAAAGTGTGAAATTCTAATTTCCTTCATAGTCTTGGCCGCAGAGGGTTTGTGTTCATATCCGACCCAACCAAGACTTCGGGATTTTTAAGGTCTTTGATTTGTCGCTCTAGAGGGTGAATCCAGTGTGAAAAGCAGTGAGGTGACACTGGAGAGTAATCCTGGCCATATCGTGTGGCGACACTTATTCACAATCTTCAACAATGCTGAAAATTCAATTTCTTTATCCAAACATCAAATTTTAAAAATAAAACGATTTAATTTCTTTATCCAAACACAATTTTAAAAATGAAAAAGTTTCAACTCAAGCATTCAAAATTCTTAAAATTCAAAAAAATTAGAATTTTAAATTGCCTTGTCTAAACAGAACTGAAATTTGAATGAGCATATACAATAAAACATTTTCAGACATCAAAAGACAAAGCTTGATTTTTTTATTCTGTTTAGAATATACATACCATTTTTCAGAGGTTTAGGAATAGTAAAACTTGTCACTTTGACTTCCACTAGCGGCAGATTGGACTGTATTTCCTCGTGATCTTCGTCGTCAGATACCTAAAACACGCCGTCAACAATAAATTAACTTCCCAAACTAAAAGAATAACCTAATTATTCTGAAACATAAAACTAGCCACTTTCAGTATTTAGCACACAACTCACTTTATCATTGTGGTTTCCAGAACCACGCAAGGAATTAGAATTCTCCTTCAATCCCTCTTCCTGAGAAACCATAACAAGTTGAACGTTAAGCTAGCGAATCATAAGTTGATCACACCAAAGAGATTATTTACCTTGAGCTCCTGTAGAGTGTGGGGAATTGCGGCGAAACCTTTCCATGTGTATTGATTTTTTGCCTTCCTTGAGAGGACCTAAAACAACACGCACAGATCGGAATGAATAAATTGAAGTAAAACATGACAAATAAGTGCAATGAAAAAATAAATTAAGAAAACATGTGCAAACCCCAATGCTCTCAAGAACATTGACAATGTCATAGATTCGCCTTCTCTCAACGCCTGGGAAGAAAAACAAAAGTGTTAGATCAGATAATAGAATAAGCATGGTGATGAAAAGGAGGGGTGAAGAAAAATACCTAATCGGGTGGCGGCATCGTCTAGGCCGATCAAGTGCACGGTGTCTCGGTTGTACAAGCTCAAGAAACCGTGGTAAAAAAGAGAAAGAAAAAAAGTGAAATCTCACGTGATCAGCGTGGGAATCCACGCTAGTAGCGCCAGAGGGCCTGGAAGACAATTAAAGTCGAACATCTCACGCGATCAGCGTGAGATGCCACGTGATGAGCGCCATCACTATTCTGTTTCCTGATTTTTAAGTTATTTGGCACGAAAATAAGAAAGAAAAAGGTTTTGTTACCTTAATTAATAGAAGAACGTGCAGAGATAAATAGGAGGCTTCTGGACTGAGGAACAACACAATTTTACATACACTTTTACAGAGAAAAACATAGAGAAACGGAGATTGGAACGCAGAGAGAAGATTGAAGAACGAAGATTCAATTGTAATTCTTCTATGTTCCTTTGTAATCCTTCTTTAGAAACATGTTGGGTATGAGATTAAGGTTAGTTCTGAACATGTCTGGCTAGTTCTTTGTATTGTGGTTAAGGCCAAGAACCAATGTGAACTCCTCTGTAATTTGATTGGTATTAATAAGATTATTATGATTGCTTTGTTTTACCATAATCTTCATTGCATTATTCTTTCTTAGAATTGGTCATTCTATTTAAGTTCTTAGGGTTAGAGTACGCAATAGGGATATTGGAATTCTAATTTCTGACATGAGTAAAATAACAGTTTCTACATTGCCTAGGGATAGAGATGTATGATTACAGAAACTTTATGATGTATTCTTTTAATGCTTAGCTCGATAGGAATTGCTAAGGAATTAGGATTTCTAATTGGGATAAAGGGTTAGATTGCTAAAGGATTAGGATTTAACTAATTAAGTAAAGATACATCCTCTGAGTAATCAGAAGTAATTGAATTTAATAACCAATTCCAGTGAAAGAGGTAAGGATCAAAGGGGATTGTGTTCTGACCACAATTATTTCTCATAACTGCATTACTAATCAATTCAAACTTGTTTTCAAATTCTTGTTATTTTCTGTCATTTATTTAATTAGTTTTAATTCCAAAATACAACACCGTTCTCTTAAAACATATTATTTTTCTTCCAATTTCTAAGATCGTAAGTTACGATAAAATTAGGAACTCAATCCCTGTGGATACGATACTTTACTTACTCACTTTATTACTTGAAACGAACGGTACACTTGTCAATTCGCAACAAAGATGAGCATCCCAATTCCCAGTCGTCAGTTATTCATTAACGGAGACTAGAAAGTTCCCCTTCTCAAGAAACAGATTCCCATCATCAACCCTTCCACCCAACAGATCATAGGTCTCCTTCTCTTCTTCTCTCCCTCTTAACCGTTGATTCATATGAGATGTCTATAATAACACAAGGCTTAAAAAAAAATCTCATGCCGTTAGCATGAGATTGGCGCTAATAACGTGAGATGACAGCATAAGGTCATTTCTCACTGGAAGTTGGCGCCAGTAGCGCCAGAGTGATGTCTTTTCTTTCTCAAATTCAATGGCAGCATCTAAAAAAGGGATTCTTTGTTGAACCAACTGTCATAACTGATGTGACTACCTCCATGCAAATTTGGAGAGAAGAAGTATTTGGACCTGTTCTCTGTAAAAACATTTAGCACTGAAGAAGAAGCTATTGATTTAGCAAATGACACTGTGTGAGTTGATGGTTTTCTGTGAACTGCCATTAACTTCCTCTGTAAAGTTTTTTTTCCCCTTCATTTTTGGTTTGATATCAAAGTCATACTTTAACCTTCCACAGATATGGCTTGGGTTCTGCTGTAATATCAAATGATCTAGAAAGATGTGAGCGCATAACTAAGGTGAGACTAATCCTAGGTTATCACAGAACAACAAATAATTGGATTGTTTCTGCAGCTAAATATTTCATCTTGCTTCGATGCAGGCTTTTAAGGCTGGAGTTGCGTGGATTAATTGCTCTCAACCATGCTTCACTCAAGCCCCATGGGGAGGCATTAAACGCAGTGGTTTTGGTCGTGAATTAGGAGAATGGTATGGTCCTTAATTCCTAAATTAACAAATGCAAGTAACCTCAAATACCTTTCTTCTCTCTTCCTGGATATAATGTCTAACATGCAAAAGAAACCTACATTTATAAGTTGAAGTCCATGGATTGTTGAGTGCTCGAGTACCACTCAACTGTTGACAGTTTGTTGACCATCAGATTTTGTACAACCAAATTCAATCAAGGGTCGATAAATCTGTGTAACATCGTGGCACTGGTGCATCCTTTTTGCACTTTTTAATTGGAGTAATTTTAAATTAATAGTCTTAATAAATAAATAAAAGTCACCTACGGTTTGAGTGAATTTATCCTAATTTGGCATGTTCCTTTGGTTTGAAGCTAGCATAAAAAATGAATAGGGTTGCAGAGACAGTACATTAAACTCGTGCACAATTGCAAAAGAGAAAACATACTATTATAAAGCTTTATTTGAGCTCCTGAGTAATTTTTCTTTATAACTTTTTCAGGGGACTTGATAATTACTTAAGTGTGAAGCAAGTGACTCAATATATCTCTGATGAACCGTGGGGCTGGTACCAGTCTCCTTAAAGGCTGTGATAGGTTTCTAGAAGCTGACATGAATAAGGTTATCGGTACCAAATTACGATTATGATCCCAAAGTCGAGAAGACATGATGTTTATGTATAACCAGCAGAAATGGTTTGCACTTTGCAGTCAAGATTATGCTAGTGGTTTTATTTGACTTGTTTATGGTTGCTCCACCACATGCTTCTAATGTTTGAATTTCCTCATGGCAGACTTCCATTATTAGGAATTAAAATGAAACCAATAACTTTTTTCATTTTTTCTAACATAAAAATTACATGAAAAACCATTTTCTCGAACAAAAACAAAAATCCTTCCCAAGAAAATTGAAGGTGACACTTGGTTTGAGTCTTTGTTTTCTATTTTCATTTTCTAAAAATAGTTTTCATTTTCAAATTGGTAAGATTAGAAAACATGTTTGTTTTAGAAAACATGTTTGTTTTAATTTGTTATCTTCTATTTTCAAAATATGAAAATATTGAAAACTTGATTAAGGCATTTCACCAAACACCTTATCAGCAACAATAGAAGAAACAAATCTGATCAAAATCAAAACAAAATACGAACACAGATTAGAATCATTACTCAGAACAGGCACATAAAGTTTCAAAACAAAATAACACCTGATTGAGGCATTTCAACAAACACAACTACTACTGGAGAAACCAAATCTAATCAAAATAATATCAAACACAGATTAGAATCATTTATATCCTCTGGTCAAACCTTCAAGCCATGAAACCATCACACGACCCATTCTTCATTCCAACGAAAAATAGTTTGGACAAAAGCTAGCAGTGCCATCGGAAGTGGCGGTGTTCAACGGGAATGTGAGCGGTGGGATATTTGATGAGTAGCGTAGTCATCATGAGCGGTGGCGAAGGAAAACTCCAAACACGTTGCTGTCTTGTAGTCGTCAAGAGGAGAGGAGTCATGAGCAATGGCTAAGGAAAAGGAGTGTTGTGCTGCGGAAGAAAAAGAGTGGGACGGTGGCAAAGATTTGTTGGACTTGCTGTGGAGTTTTCTATCGGGGTAATCAGAGGTGGCAATGTTTACAGAGGCTATTTCATCTCGAGGCCTTGTCAACGTGGGGAGAGGAGTGTGTGCGGCAGCAGAGGAAGAGGAGGAATGCGACAATGGCAAAGAGGGTAAGGGAAGAGTGTGTGCAGCGTCGTGAAGAGGAATGACCACCAAAAAGAAATAAGAAAGATTGTGATTAAAATTACATATCATGTCACCATGTTTTCATTATTCTCTGAACACACCAAAAACATAAAATTTATATTACTAGAATTTCCAAAAATACTAAATCCGTTTTCTGAATTTGAAAATGAAAATATCAAATCAAACTTATTTTCTCCCTTATTTTCTATTTTCTTTGAAAATAAAAAAAAAAATGCACAAACCAAGCACCATCGAAGTTTTCCAAAGCAACCACCATTCCTTAAAGGAAAATTAATCATCTTTCTATGGAAAGACTGGTGCTATCCTTTTAAACACGTTGCCTTGAGATTATTAACATGACAACACACCGTCACACTATAAAGTAAAATACACACAATAATATCCATGATATTTATGGTGGTCCTTATGTGCAAGGAACGTGTAAATTGGCATATCTTCATGTTAGATGACTTACCATAGTGAATTCTCTCAAATGCACAGGTTAAGAGACATGTCCAAGATCCCCAATAAAATGACTTAGGTTGAACTATTCTTACATGTAGTCATTTTAGTTCTTGCAAATTAAATACTATGATGACGGTTCTATAGAGTTACTAGGTAAGATTAGTTATCATAGGATATACACAAATGAAGGAGTAGATTATTTTGGAAACCTTTTACAATTCTCTCACGCATTTGACTTCATAAAAAAAATATTAAAAAAAACGATAACGAAACCTTTAAAACAACTCGAATTTTATTTTTCTTAAATTAGAAGCTCCAGACTGCAGTACAGGAGGAGCGCACAAGATTTCCTGCTACATTAAATAAAAGGTTGAAACTATACAACAAACAAATGTGATAAATAATTTGCAAGAACTGCCTAAGCTGATTCAGTCGGTCAACACGGTTGAAAAGCCAGTAAATGGAAGCTCAGCTCTGCAAACGCATGAAGAGAGTGCATACTACAGATATTCTCTTGTGAGGAAAGTCACACCCCATGTTTGGATTAAAATTTCCAAACTTAAGTTTACACTAGTATCCCAAGTCTTGCTTCTCCGAAACCAAGTTTTCAGACAAAATTTTACTAAATCCAAACATACCTATAGTTTGACTTTGGCATACGTTTACAAAATTTGTAATGGCCTCTTCCTAGCAATTTCTGAGTACCACGATTTCCATGCTTCCATGTAATGAGAGAAGAGTTCTCTCAAGGCTGTTTCAGATGTAAAACGGACAACAGATTTGTTAAATTATCAGCACCAAAGACTGAATAACAGAGGTTAAATGAGGCTTAGAGCACCTCCCACGCCAGTTCTTACAGTTCGTATGTTTAAGACCAGTTTTTTTATGTAGGATAACGGTTGGAGAAAGCTGACCTATCCCTTGGCTATGAAAATAATCAGTGATACTATTCAGTATGAAAACCGTATGCACAAAACACTACAATAAATGCATGCAACCTGGCTCTCACTTGCTCAACGAGTAGATATGCATCAGAAAACTTTGAAAATCACACTAAGGAGGCATCGCTAGATGCTTTGACAGTGCACTGGCCTAACTGCAACAGGGAGGGAAAAGCTTGCAACAATTTTGAGCAAACCAGTAACTAGAGGGTGGTTTTAAAAGAGATGTTCTGATGAGTTATGATGGTGATAGTGATGGAGAACAAGTGGGTGAAGGATGGAAGATGAAACAAATGAAAATTTTGAAGGATTATACTGTTAGAAACTTAGAATAAAAAGGCTTTAAAATTGATGAGTCACAAAGAGACGCATAAAGTTAATACCTCCTGGTAGTGCCTACACACACACGATTCAACCATTATCAAGAATCTTTCAAACAATCAATTTATGCAAAATAGAACAACAATGAAGGTGAAGGGGAATAAGCGGGTTAGTGTGTAGTATGGTGGTGAAAAATGGGTGAACAATGAGATGAAACTAAAACAATAATATTCACAAGTCCAAATGATAAGAACTAAATCCTTTTCTATCTCAAAAACATCCTAAAAATCTAAATCATAATTAACAAATTCCTAAAAACTTCCAACGATCATAAATATGTAAAATGAAAACATGGATTAACAACCAATGCCAAGCATTTTCTATCTGCCTGAGCTGTGGAAAGGTTTAATATTATTTATTACCTTCATTCTGATACTGAGGACTATGTGTAGCTGCAAGACTGCCCCAGTCATGCACCTGCTTTACATCATTATTCTGAGAGGCTCCAACTTTGGGCACGCAAGCTGGAGCAAAAGGACCAAATTGATAGCTCTTTGAAGCTTGTTTTATGCCTTGTTTTAAATTGTTTTCATCTGCCTCACCCTGCCCACTGCCATTTTCGATTCTTGGCTTCTTAGGATTCAGTTTCAAATCCCCACTCGTGAACAATTCCACTTTATTCGTCTCAAAACTGATGTTTGTGATATCACTTCCAAACGTCCTTTTCCTAGAGTCGTTCAAGTTTGATTTGTGAAGTGTCTCATTCCATGTCTTCCCTTCAGAAATGAGCCATCTGAATGCTGGTTTTCGTGTATCTACCGTATGGGTCTGTCAATTTGTAAAATCACAAGAATAAGCCTAGTTACACACTTATATTAAACAAAGCATAGACAAGGATATGTGCACATAAATAAGAATTAAAAGATTGGCAAGCATCACCTTCTCAATAAGGTTCATGGAGGATAGCACATTTGCGATGTCATATAGCCGTCTAACTTTAGCTGCAAGGGCAAATAAGAGTGAGTAAAAAAATGTAAGTAGTGTATACCTCAGTCAACAGATAAAGAACAAGTTACATTAATCATTGTATTACTTCTCATTACAGAAGTATTATGGGCATCCCCAAGTAACAATTTTGCAGCCTCGTCAAGGGAGATCAATTCCACCTACAAAGTAGAGTCATCATTGTTAATTTGAACAACACATCAACTTGTTACACAAGGCTAATAAAAAAGATACAAGAAATTGGAATGCCAAGAAACTTATGGTAAACCTCACATTAGAGCAGACAAAGAGCTTGACAAAATTCTGGGTAAGCAGAGCCAGAGATTTTTCCCTTCGATTTTCTGCAAAATTTTGAAGCACTATAAACCACATTTGCAAAAACTACAATTGGTAAACTACATTTTCATGAATGTTTTTGTAATTAGCACAGCCATTTCGCAAAGAAAAGCTACAAGCACGAATTAGTACTAACCAAAATGAAATAGTTGGTGCCTCTGCCAGCAACAAAGATAAACCACACTTCAGATTTGCAATTTTCTGAACTTGTGATTTCCCAAAAAAAAAAAAAAAAAAATATATATATATATAACAAATGAAAATACCAACAAAAAAGTATTTAACCTTTTAACAAACTGATAATGGGAAAAAAGGCGTGCATTTTAGAAATGTATAAAATTAATAAACAAAAACTCGTTTCTTGAAAATAATATGGAATAAACTCACAAAAACCTTAACAATCCGTTTCGATAGAGAATTTTAACTGAAAAAAGTAATTTATTAGAGAATTTAAAACTCTTTAATCTAAAATTCATTGTTTAGATGTTTTTTATTAAAAAAATATTAAATTTTTGGAATTTTGAAGCATAAATTTTAAACAAAAAGTATGAAATTCTAATTTCCTTCATAGTCTTGGCCGTAGAGGGTTTGTGTCCATATCCGACCCAACCAAGACTTTGGAATTTTTATGGTCTTTGATTTGTCACTCTAGAGGGTGAATCGAGTGTTGAAAAGTGGCAATGAGGTGACACTAGAAAGTAATCCTGACCATATCGTGTGGCGACAATCTTGAACAATGCTGAAAATTCAATTTCTTTATCCAAACATAAAATTCTAAAAATAAAACAATTTAATTTCTTTATCCAAAAACAAAATTTTAAAAATAAAAAAATTTCAACTGAAGCATTCACAAAATTCTTAAAATTCAAAAAAAAAAAAAATAGAATTTTAAATTGCCTTGTCTAAACAGAACTGATATTTGAATTTGAGCATATACAATAAAACATTTTCAGACATCAAAGACAAAGCTTGATTTTTTATTCTGTTTAGAATATACATACCATTTTTCAGAGGTTTAGGAATAGTAGAATTAGGGTTCAACTTGTCACTTTGACTTCCAGTAGCGGCAGGATTGGACTGTGTTTCCTCGCCATCTTCGTCGTCGGACACCTATAACGCGCCGTCAACAATAAATTAACTT
Organism: Glycine tomentella; assembly: GCA_007407185.1. Lineage (NCBI taxonomy): Eukaryota > Viridiplantae > Streptophyta > Magnoliopsida > Fabales > Fabaceae > Glycine > Glycine tomentella. The sequence goes on along the minus strand of PYAF01002171.1, from coordinate 2,100,387 downwards.
CCCAAACTAAAACAATAACCTAATTATTCCGAAACATAAAACTAGCCACTTTCAGTATTTAGCACACAACTCACTTTATCATTGTGGTTTCCAGAACCACGCAAGGAATTAGAAGTCTCCTTCAATCCCTCTTCCTGAGAAACCATAACAAGTTAAAGGTTAAGCTAGCGAATCATAAGTTGATCACACCAACGAGATTATTTACCTTGAGCTCCTGTAGAGTGTGGGGAATTGCGGCGAACCCTTTCCATATGTATTGATTTTTTGCCTTCCTTGAGAGGACCTAAAACAACACGCACAGATCGGAATGAATAAATTGAAGTAAAACATAACAAATAAGTGCAAGAAAAAAATAAAGAAAACATGTGCAGACCCCAATGCTCTCAAGAACATTGACAATGTCATAGATCCGCCTTCTCTCAACGCCTGGGAAGAAAAACAAAAGTGTTAGATCGGATAATAGAATAAGCATGGTGAAGAAAAGGAGGGGTGAAGAAAAATACCTAATCGGGTGGCGGCATCGTCTAGGCCGATCAAGTGCACGGTGTCTCGGTTATACAAGCTCAAGAAACTGTGGTAAAAAAGAGAAAGAAAAAAAGTGAAATCGTGAATTGAATTGAATTGAGGAAGGAAAGAGGAGAGAGGAATAATGAATGATTACTTAGTGCAGAGGACACCAAGAGATTTTTGTTTTCTGTTGTAAGTGTAGTGCCGGGAAGGGATGGGATCTGAAGAAGCAGCCATGGATAAAGATCCTTTAGATCAAAGATATTTTGGGTGCATGAAGATCAAAGATCAAAGATGTTTTGGGTGCATGAAGATTAAATATCAAAGATCAAAGATCCAAGATCAAAGATGTTTTGGGATCTGGAGAGAGAGGGAGAGAGGGAAAACGTTCTCAGACAGTTATATATTAAGGACGGATGTGAAAGATCAAAAAGATGTTTTGGCGGAGCGGAGCCTAAATTTTGAAAATTTGCGTTTGGATCTCAAACGGGGGAAATCGGAGGGATGTTTTCTACTTTTTTTCATTATCAAATAAAAACAACCAATTAAGCGGGAATCTGTTTTATCAATTAATTTTAATTTCTTGACACATGAATCTTGTTTAATTTGTAGATAAAAGTGGTGCGTCATCAATTTTCTCTCAACTGTGTGAAAGTTATTTTGTACGAGGCTCACATTTATTTTTAAAAATTTATATATATTTTTATTCGCTTCCTTTCTTTTTCTTTTTTTTTTTTCTCCTCTTCATTCCTACTCTACTAGACACAACCTATTTGTCCATTACAATTTATATTATTTCACGGTAACTGATTGAGACTATTATTTTTTTCCAGACAACTTTTTATCTAACTAGGGAAGTTGTTTCACAGGCAGTAAAAACAAAACATCGGTATTCTATATTTTAAAATGTAAAAGAAAAATAAAAGATAAAAAATAGGATAAGAGAATCTTTAATAGTAGATTCTAAATTATGATCAATTATTTTTGTGTGTATCCCATAATACCAATATATAATTGAAGATTTCTTAAGATTTCTATCATTTTTTTAATAGTAGATCTCATTTTGAAATCTTAAAAAAAAAATTATTATTTTTTGAATAATATATAAATCTTGAGGTTTTTCTACAATAACTTATTTTTTATATTGAAGATCTTTTTCTCTCTTTTATTAAGGGATATAATAAAAATCAGATCTTGAATTCAAAATTAAATACTAAAAATACACTAAAGACTAGTGATTAAATGTAATTGATGTTGGAACACATTTATAATAACTATTAATTAGGAAGCTTGGTTATGACAAATGAGTCATCGCCCCCAAATACTTTATACCAAAAAGGTTATATATATATCTTAAATATATTTATGGTTGATTTTAGTTGTATTAAAAATATTTTTAAAATAATTCTTATCATTTCTCTCTCTTTTATTTTGGTCTTTACTTTTTTAAGGCTTTGTAATATACTTGTAAGGACTAGTAGATAAGCCATATTTAAAAATACTTAAAATATAATTCTAAAATTAAACATCAAATAAGTATTTTTGTGTCCCTACTTGTTTCTCTTTAAATTTACCCTTTCTATTTTCACGAGCACTTATTTGGTGCATCAAATACATTGAGAAACATGACATTTACAAAAAATTTCTTCACCTAATAACAATTTTCAACATTAAATCAGATACAGATAAATTTATGTCTATAAATGTATTTACCTCTGAAATAGTATTTGGTTGGAAGAAAATAAAAGGGGAAGCAAAATTCTCCCTCGTCTAATTTTAGGGGGAAAGATTTGAAATATTTCAACCAAAAATAATTAAAATATCCTTATGTATTTTATATTTAAAATTATAGGGATATATAAAAGTAAATTAATTTTTAAAATTTCTTTCCTTTTTATGAACTAAACAACAAAATAATTACTTTTCTTACTCTCAAACATAGGTAATGTTTAATATAAAAAAAAAACTCTCTCCTCCCTTTTATTTACCTGTCTCCGTTTAAATTTCTTCCTTTTCTATCTTTGAACCAAACACATCTCAATATTTTGTTGTTAGAGAAGAAATCGAGATGAGAAACAAAAATTATTTAATTATTTGATAACAAAGAACCGGAGAGCAAATTATTTCAAAATTAGTGAGATCATCATATTATTTTTAACCTACTTCAACTCATATATATATATATATATATATATATATATATATATATATGAGAGGAGAAATCAAATTATATTATTGTAACTTTGACAATTATTAAAGTATTTTTATAATTTGATATAAAATATTATTTTTATTAATTCAACTATTAAATTATATTTACTTATTATTAAGATTATTTGTGTCAAAATTGAACAAGAATAAGGTACTCAAATAATTAA
>PYAF01002171.1:2066573-2086729 GCA_007407185.1 Glycine tomentella | reverse complement strand
GATGGGATAAAAAACTGCTAAATATAATAAAAATTAATAAGAATATTTTTGTAAAATTATTTGGAGAAATAAAGAGGAATGGGTTTTTAAGGGATGAAAAAATATTACATGTTTTTTTTTATAAAAAAAACAAGTATGATGTATTTTTTTTCACAATGTTATAATGATAAAAGTAAGACGTTAAATATTTTAGTGTGATTTTTTTTGTAAAAAATAATAATTTAAAAACATCAATGAAGTGGGATGATCTTCTAACATGTTTAAATTTTTATTTTAAAATTTTAAATCTAATTTATGTAATATATATATATATATATATTTGTGTCTAATTATACTTATAGTTGTAAATCTATATCTTTAATTTCTATCAATAAAAAATACTTAATAGTTTTAAATAAGAATTAATGATTGGTAATTTGACTGTTGTAGAAGTTATTATGCTCGTTTTTTTTAACTGATGTAGTGATGGTCTTATACTCTTATAAGTTTGACGCTCAACGGCTCAAGAATTTGTGTAGGTCAATTATTACCAAACCAATAAAACATTAATATATTAACAAAAACGTTACAATCGCTAAATCTTTAACGTTACAATCGCTAAATCTTTATAAGTCATTATGGTCTAATTTATTACATTCTCATCCGTTATAAAATAAGAGGCCTACTAAGCAAGTCTACACGTAAAGAGGATTCAAATTCAAATCCAATATCCAACTCTTTTGTACTTCTGGTTTACTGACAATATTCTTTATCATAAAAGTAATCTAATTTAGAAGCACTAATGTCTTCAATTTTCTTTTTAATTTTAGCTCTTATATAATTTATTTTTAAATGTGTTAACATATTACCATATAAATTATATTTTAAACTTGTAAGGATAAAATAAAAAACTATTGAATTGCAAATATATTATTTAAAATAAAATATGATATGATAATATAATTTTTAATGACAAGCTTAATGTTACAACAATAAGTGTTTCATATATGTAAAATGTTTCATTTGTAGAAATTGAATATGATATTATGTAATTTATAATACTGACATTTTATTAAATCAACTGAATTAGACTTCAGTATATATGTAAGATGTATTGTGTTGTGTATACAAACATTGACCAAAGTTTTATTTTAAAATTACTTTTTTTATCTATGCAATTTACTTATAATTTAAATTAATATTTTCGTTACAGTTTTTTGGCATAATATTTTCGTCACATAATAATTGAAATTTGTAAGATATGCAATAATTTGTTTATTAAAGGTTTTTTTCAACACTAAAATTCCGAGTAAAAATTAAAGGAGAAAGTAGTATTATATTTTAAAAGTATGAAAATTATTTGACTTAGATGTTTTATGAAAAATAATTCTGGATCAGATTTTATTTATCTTCTCATGAAATTTTAAATTTATCAAAATCTTTTTTCCTAAAAAATAAAAGAATTAAGAAAAAAAAACCAGGAAAATTTAGGTAAGATTTAAAGTACCTAGTCTTATAATTTAGAAAGACTATAACACCAGATAATTTTGTAGGCCTTATAATTTAGGTTTTACCAGGGGTGTTTGCGGTTTGGATTTGATCGGTTTTGAAGAAAAAATTATCCGGTCCAATTCCTTCGGTTTGGTCATTTGATCATCCATTCGGTTTGAAATTTTTTTCAAATCCGATCCAATCCAATCCAATTTTTTTCGGTTTGGATTGGATCGGTTTTCGGTTTTTTAAAAAGTCTAAAAATAAAACTTATGAGACTTATTTTTATCAAAATAAGGAGTATCTAACATAAACAAACATATTCATTAGACAAAAACAAACATCATTTTTTAATTTTCATTAGATAAACACGTTAATTGGACAAAATAAGAAACAATGTATTGCATTTTTGGTTTTTGGACTATGATGGGGAATAGACCCAAGTAAATAAAGGGTAAGGTATGGTTTATAATTGGATCGGTTTGGATTGGATCGGTTTTCACCGGCCAATCCGAAAATCGATCCAATCCGGTGAAAATTTTCGATTTTTTTTCGGTTTTTGATTTTTCAGTTTTCGATTATTTCGATTTTTTGTTTTTCGGTTCGGTCACCGCGGTTTACATCGGTTTGAATCGGTTGATGAACACCCCTAGGTTTTATCCCATACATATACCTATTTATTGAAATATATATAGCATAACATATCTCGTGATATTAAAAGTATTATTTAACTAATACTAAAGAAACCTAAAATTCATTTTCATGTTGGAAATTCAACATTTCAACCGGTTTGTCAAGAGTAAGACGCGTGATTCGATTTATAAAATGCTTTAAATTTTTTTCCTCCTTTTCTCATCACTTTGCTAAAGACTCCATGTACAAAAAGGAAAAAGGAAAAAAAGACGATAAATCTAGCATTTAACATGCATTGACTAAGCAAAATCACAAAATATTCTCAGCGTCCTTCATTTATCCATTTCTTCCCAGTTTCCACCCTAATTCCAATCCTAACAGTGCAATTAAGCCCCACCCAAAATCAAACCAAGAATTGAAGATCGAAAAAGACCGTTCAACCTCTTTTCTTTTTTTTTTTTTCTTTCTTCCCCGCCTAGAGTTGCTGAACTTTCAAACAAGTGGCATTTATATCTATCAACTAATTCAATATTGTTCTAATTTAAGCAGTGATTTTAAATTTAAATTTTAAATGAATATATAATTATGTTAAATATTAAAAAAAATAAGAATTTCTTTTTATAATAATATTTATTTATAAAAGTTTATAGTTGTATCTCTTCTTTGGATCTTGACTATTCTTGTTACTTTAAATTTTTTTGTGTTTATGCATCCGAGACTAAAGGGTTGTGTACCTTGTTGAATGTCGATCAATTTTATTACTTCAAGGTTCTTCATGTTCACTTATTTGAGATAAATTATTTATATATCATTGAATTCTTATTGGGTAAATTGACCCAATATCTATTGACTCAACGTCAAACAACTCAATCCAAATATGATATTATTATATAACACATACAATCAATCAATCATACTAGACTTAAAAAGTAGAACAAATTATATTTTTACATTTGAATACTTATGAATTAGGTTTTTTTCTCTCCAAGATACGACTTGCGATAAGAAGAATAACAATAATCTTTATTAATCAACTCAAATAAGCTAATCAGCTTGAATAAAATTGTGTTATAATTTTTTTAATCTATAAAAAATAAATAAAATCAAGTGGCATTGGCTTTGGCATATTGCCAAGTCAAAACCCGGCATTGTGAAGCCGCGGCAAGAACAGGGACACACTGTCCCCAAGCGAGATACGTTTGGCCTCCTCTGACCGTGACCAACGTTACTATTTATTTAATTAATTTAATAATGAAACAAATACGTAATAATAAAAGTAAGATTTTTGATATTGACGTGAGAAGCGACAAGTGGAGGTGGCACAATCGCTTGTCATGGATTTGCAAAGATCTCTCAGATTTGGATCCTCCGAATCTATCGCCTTTATTATTTTCTTTAACCCTTTACTTTTCATCTCACCATTTATTATTTATTATTTATTTATTACGCGTCCTGCTTTCTCTCTCCCTTTCCCATGTAAATAAAACCCACCATTTTCCATTTCCATGTACTTGTGTTGTGTTGTGTACTTTCTATTCTCAGAAGACAACTAACTCTCTTGTGTAGTAGAGTTCTCATTCTCATGGCTATTACCGGCGATATTTTCCGGCAGAGCATAACGGACATGCTTGCGGAGTCCCCTTCCGGTGGGCCGGAACTTCACGTTCTCGCCGTCGATGACAGCCTCGTTGATCGCAAGGTGATTGAACGGTTGCTGAAGATTTCTTCCTGCAAAGGTAACCCGGTATTGCGATTCACGTGTCTGTGAATTTGTTTGGGAAAATTGAGATTGGTTCTGAAGTGTTGTGTGTGTCTGTTTGTTTTTCAGTGACGGTTGTGGAGAGTGGAACTCGTGCTCTTCAGTATCTTGGGTTGGACGGAGAGAACGGTTCTCTCGGGTTTGATGTAAGTGAATTCTGCTTTTGGGTTATTGGCTTTTGTTTGGATGTTGGCTGTTGAAATTGGTGCTTATGTAGTTGTTTGTTTGATTGGTTGTGGTTACAGAGTGTTAAGGTTAATCTCATAATGACGGATTATTCCATGCCGGGGATGACAGGATATGAATTACTCAAGAAAATCAAGGTGTGTAGTAGTGTATTTGATTTTGGTTTTTATCCTTTTAAGGGCGTTAGTGATATTAGGATAGTGAGTATTTCTTTTTCTGTTTTGGCGAGGGTTGATAAGTTCTAGTATTTGTGTTGTTCAGCTTGCTGAGTTAATTAGTTGGGCACAGAGGTCTAGTGTGTTTTTCTGCCTTTTGGGTTGGGTTTGAAGTTTCTTTTTAAATTGTGTACAGGAAGGAAGTTAATTCTTAATTTTATACCTCTGTGTTGATTTTCAGCAGGAGTCTTCTGTGTTCAGAGAGATTCCGGTGGTGATCATGTCATCGGAGAATGTTTTGACCCGAATTGATAGGTATGCTCTTGATTAGTTTACACTTGTTGGATCTAATGGAATTTTAGGAAGAACAATGGTTTTATTATGAACTCTTGAAACAATTTCTTTATTTTGGTAACATTTACAATTTGGATGGTGTTTGTTGATCGTGTTTATTAAGTGACTAGTTAACTGACCAGATAAAGCATCAAATGTCTCATGAAAGTCGAGATCTACCATCATATTGCATACACACACAATCTGAATAATATGCGGGTTTGGATATGATTGGTGAATCCTGTCCATAAGCTGAATTCCAATTGTTTGTCTAATTTAAGCCTTATTCTGGCCGAAATAGTTACAACGTGTACCTATCTGTTACAATATCAGAAAATAAACTCCTGTGTAGATCCGAAATATTGAAATGATAAATAATCATAATATGAAGTCAAGAGTGTATTGTTCCTTAGAAATCTTTGATAGCCACTCGGGCATAGGCTGGCACCTTGATTGGGAATGCCATGATTAATACTAATCATGCAGAAAGCCACTAACCTATCATAAATCATAAGAGGGAGGAGGGAGACAAGCGTGGAGTATTTTGTGTATTATTGTGCTTTGCAAATATTAAATATTAACCAAATTTCTTATCAAAATTTCCTAAAAAGTCCTCCCTCAACGAAACACAGCCAAAATCCTTTACCTAAGTTAAGAAGGTTTGTGTCATAAATTCTTTGATGTTCTGTTTCGTTGCCAATCATGTGCAAGAGTTCTAATAAGTGAACAAAACTTGCCATTCTCCCAAAAATTATATGCATTTGTTTTGTTTATATTAAGCGCTTTTGGTGATATAAAACTATTGGTAATTTGTCAAATTTTATTAAAACATGACATCATATTCTACACCTAGCAATAATGTGTGCTTCTATTTGTTATGAGTATTTCTTCTAGGCATGTTTGTTAACAGCTCATTCCTACTAATTGGCAGGTGCCTGGAGGAAGGAGCAGAGGATTTTCTGTTGAAGCCAGTCAAATTGTCAGATGTAAGACGCTTAAAAGATTTCATCATGAAAGGGAAAGTGAAGGAAGGTGAGAAAATATCTCACAAAAGAATGAGGTCAATTGATTGCAGTCCTCCTCTAACTGCAACATGCTCTCTATTGTCTCTTCCATGCGATCCATCACCATCATTACTCTCACCATTATCCACAAAGAAGGCTAGATTGTGATCAAAGATTGAGTAGTAGTGTGCTATGTCTCCAATTTTGCCTACACTAGTGTTCAAATCGAAGCATGTAGTGTATTTTGCATTTGTTCACCAATCTATACCTTACCTTAGGAACGAGAAAGCTAACGTCAGAGCACTAATTTTTTGGCATCTTGTTTGTCTACTGATCTTGCTTATGTACAGAGGAAATTTATCAAAATTTATAAAATAGGACGTTATTTTGACCAACATTTTTATTTTTTACATACATACCTCATTCTGTTTTATTCGTTTTTCATTTTGGTTTTATTTGAGCTTTTTCTTATGTCTCTGAAATATAAAAATAATTGATGATAAACTAAACTAGAGCATGTCGTTGCCATCCCATAGTCAACATTAAAAACAATTGTAACAATAATGGAGTCACTCTTTAAAGTTTAGGAAAAATCACCAGGAAGATGATACAATTTGATAATCAACGCTCTCCTTCCCCCCTCATTTCTCCTTTCAGTTTTTTATTATTTTAATCCTTCGATTTGTTTAAGAAAAAGGGGTAGTGGGAAAGTTTTCCTTGTACTATTTTTGTTCTTTCTTATTCTTAAAAGGCCATAACTTTTCATTGCATCCAAGAGCAGAAGAGCTAGGCTTGAGTTATTAATCAATTCCCATTATTACTTTGCAACCTAATTTTGAATAATCTTGCCGCTCAGAAAGTGACTCCAAATTGAATGGCATTTTCAATAATATAGTACTATTTTGCAACCTATCAAAAAGGACTCGGGACAATACCCTGAAGATGCGCGTTTTTCAATCGAATCTATGTGAGCACAGCCGACCGTCACTGCAACAAATAAGTAGCACTCAAAGCCCTTCAAAGGCTTATTACCCAATGCAGCAGCTGCTGCAATATTGTTACCTTCCAAGTTAATATTTTGAGAACTGGCATCATTCTGACTAACAAAGCACACCAAATATTATCATTCAAAGAAGCATTATATTATACCAACAGAAAGGTAATCAATTTTGTACCTAATTACTAATGGCAATAGATCTCGAGGTGGTACAGTTCAACCATTACACCCATACCCACCATAAACAAACATAGGCACAGTATACTCCACTATCAAAAAATTGTCTTATGTATGATCTCATTGGGCATCAACTATGAATTGACATTTGTGATGGCAATTTATGCCCCTATTGACATGGCATAGGCCTTCAGAAATAGATTAATACAAAGCTTACCTATGACAACTGTCACATAGAAATTATCAGCGGTCCTACTTAGGAGAAATTATTCCTCCTAACAATTTCTCCCTAGTTTTTAGTTAGACATATTGAAAATGTAAGATGTTTTACAAAATTCTACAACATACCATGTTCATTTCTTTTAAATTTTACCATCATGTGTTTTTTTGTCAACCAACCGGTCTTATTCTATTTTCGTACTACTTTGTTCTTTCTCTATAATGTTTCAACCTACTATCCACTGTTGATGTGTCTCTTGCTTTGATCACCAAAAGATCCACCACAAATTGCTTGAATCATTCAACCTCCAATCCTATCAATGTCAGCCCCAAGTCAAACAATTGTAATAGCAGTGACAGCTACTGCAGCCGCTATGTTACTTTTTGCTGTGACATTTTTTACTTCTTCCGAAAATTTGTTCTTGCTCGATACCACCATCGGCACATAGTTGCAGCAAGTTTTCTTAGAGTAGCAGGATTGAACAATGAGGATATAAAGAAAGTTGGTGGCAATATGAAAGGATTACTTGTTGAAGAAAATGGGATTGATATTCTGTATATGATGGAAACAGAAGGTAGGCAATTCAAAACTAGATTCCCAAATGGAAGATACAATCCTAGTTATGAAGATGATGAAGAAAAGGGAACAGATATAATGTCCAAAGATCCAAACGAATTAAGCCTCAGGGTATTACAGTTCCGCTGCCTTGTGAAACTCTAGGGTCAGGTTTGATTGATCATGAGAATCTAGTTAAGACACTATCACAAGTATCTTCTGTGCCTTACTCAGCTTCAGCATCTTTTACACCACCACAAACTTCACCAATGATTCTTGAGAATAAAACAATACCACCTCCTCCTCCTTCACCACCACCTTCCACTCTAAGAATGAAAATTCCAAAAGCACCACCTTAGTTTTCATCTCCTATCATGAATAGTAAAGGTGTAGTGTCACCTCCAAAGGCCAATGGTTTCATTTTCATTGTTAAAACCACCCTTACCCCCTAAAGAAAAAGCAAACGTAAAAAACACCAGGAGAGCTCAAGAGGGAATGGTGCTAACCAAACAAGGCTGAAGCCTCTATAATGGGTAAGGTTGTCGCTAATGTAGGTCATTCAACAGTGTGGGATCAGATCAGTGATCGCTCATTCTGGTAAATCTTCCTTCACTTTGACTTTATACCCCACTTATTTTGCTAGATTTTCTTTATCTTTACTGCATTTTCAACTTCACAATTTGTGACTTTCTTTTTTCCAACTTCATCCACAGGTTTGATTACGAACTCATGGAAACACTCTTTGGATATTCAAGTAACAATCAAAGCCATGAAAAAAATAGGTGTCTTTCAACTTCAGCCAAGTCCAACTCCAACACACCAACTCAATTATTCATTCTGGACCCTCGAAAATCCCAAAACATAGCAATTGTGCTAACATCTGTTGCAATGTCTCGCAAGGAAATCCGTGATGCACTCCATGTTGGCCAAGGACTCAGTGCTGAGACACCTGAAAAACTCGCTAAAATAGCTCCTACCCAAGAAGAAGCTAAAATCATGCAATTCAGTGACAATCCGGATAAACTTGATGATGCTGAGTCATTCCTCTATCACATCCTGAGAGCAGTTCCAACAGCATTCATTCATTTAAAAGCATTGCTTATCAGATCGAGTTACGGTTGCAAAGTTATTCAGCTTAAAGAACACCTAAAAACTGTTGAAATGGGTTGTAATGAGATGAAGACTAGTGGTCTGCTTTTGAAATTCCTTAAGGCCATTCTCAAAGCTGGAAACCGAATGAATGCTGGAACTTCAAGAGGCAATGCTCATGGTTTCAACTTAAGTGCTATTGAAAAGCTCTCTCATGTAAAAAGCACAGATGGGAAGACTAGTTCGATGAAGCACGGACACGGGACACAACACGGACACTGGGATACGGCTAAAATCTAAAACATAGGACACGGGAACACGGCATGTATATATATAATCAACATGACAAAAATGTAAAATGATAATTAAGATTTATATCAAGACGAACAAAGGGTGTATCAAAAACACACAAAATGAGAGGAAAGTCACAGAACTAGAAAAGAAAAACAAGACGAAATGACAATCAGAGGGACCATGAATGCGAAGTCAGCCAAGCAAGACGATCAGACACCAACGAGACAATGACGAATGGAAAATAACCGGTGACACCGGCGTACTCCAGAATGTGAGTGGATGTTGTCATGCAAATGGGGCAAACCATAAATGTGTCTGCTGTGTGTCTTGAGAAGTGTCCGTTGTGTGTCCAGAGAGGTGTCCGTTGCGGGTCCAGTTGTTTGGAGAAGTGTCTAGCATGTCCAAGTCCAAAAAAAAATGAAAAAAATCGGACACCGCAAAAACGTGTCGGACAGTGTCTGCCGCGTGTCCAAGGAGTATCGGTGTCAGACACCTGGACACAACATTTAATCAGAAGTGTCCGTGCTTCCTAGGACTAGTTTGCATCACTTTATTATTGAGCAGGTAGCTCAGTTTGAAGGAAGACAACAAGCTAGTAATCAAAAGCACAACCTTAACAGTAGCACTGGTGAAACAAGCAACACCAGTGAACCACATTCAGATAACCAGGTACAAAAAGAGGAAGTTAAAGAGTATCTAATGCTAGGTTTGCCACTGTTAGGAGGTCCAAGGGACCAGTTATGTGAAGTAAAGAAAGCAGCAAGCATTGAGCCTCAGAATTTCTTTAGTATGTACTCTAGTCTCAATGCTTATGTTACTGAAATTGGACAGATTATAACATGCAGTGGCAACAGTGAGAGGGGTGGATTTATTAAGGTAATGAAAGGGTTTCTAGAGGAATGTGAGGTGGAGCCTAAGGTGGTGAGAGAGGAACAAGGAATGGTCATGGAACTGCTGAAGAAAACCAATGAGTATTATCTAACAGGAGGTTCCAAAGATAACATATCAAACCCCTTTTAACTGTTTGTTAAAGTAAAAGAATTTGTTGACATGGTAGATGAGGTTTGCATAGAACTTAGAAGGCAGCTAGAAAAGAATAATGCAGGAGGAGAAGCTGTATCAACACCACCTCTTTCACCATCAAAGAGGGCACCACTCAGATTAGCAAACTTAAATTACATTTTCTGCCAAGCACGTCAGGAGCAACATCTTGAAGCCAATTTGATGATGATTTTTAAAACCATATTTTATGTATTTGGATCAATTTGGTTGATGCATGTTGTTAAATATTTCTCATTTTGCTCAATTCTTTCATCTTTCTCCCTCAAGTGTATCTTCTTGTTTGTATGATTTTGTGCAATACCTACAAATTTTCTTTAGTTGAGCTACTCTTTGACTTAGAGGTTGCTATTTTAGAAATTTCTTGTTTTTCTTCAACTTTCTGTCTTTTGTGAGATAATTAAGTGATATTCTCTTTTATTGAAAAAATAATTTGTTTTTCCTCCAATGAATTTAAAGCAAAGCTTTTTCTTCTCATTTTTATTTTGAGAATATCATTGTCTTCTGCATCTTTAATCAAACAAATTTTGTTTTTGAATAACACTCAACAAATTATAATCAATTTCAGGAACATACAACGTATCAGAAATGAGTTTTTTTTACCTCTGGTTGGTTGAGATTGTTGCAGTTTCCTTTTCATTCATAGTGATGAACTTGCCATCTCCAACTCGAACATTCAATGTGCTTATATTGCTTAGTTGTTTGAATAAATCCTTGTTGTTTGTCATGTGGTGAGTACAACCGTTTTCAATAAGCCAATTTTGACTTGATTCAATACTAGAGAAACACATAGCAGCAAATAGGTATTCCTCCTCCGGATAAGTAGCCTTTGCAGCTTCATTGTGTGGTTGATTCCTATTTTTGCAAATAACAGCTTCATGCCCCATTTGATTATATTCTCTGCACTTAGCATCAGGTCTTTTGCAGCATCTAAATGGAGGATGTCCTTTCTTTCCGCGTGTTGGCAAGGTGGATAAGATTTCTTCCAATTTTCTTTTGCATTGGTTGATGTTGAACTTGATCTCGTTCCATCAAAGTTCATGTTTTTCTTGTATTTGGTCGCATTCTGGTGCTTGGCTGGTAAAACTCCTTCAATTGTTGATTCTTCCCTCATCAATCTTCTATGATCCTGGGCTTCGAAGGCATGCATCAATTCTTTCAACGAGATTTTGGACAGATCCTTTGTAATCTCCAAAGTGGTTATTAATGCCTTATATCTCTCAAGCACTGTAAGAAAAAAAAATTCAACAATTTTGGAATTTGAGAATGTAGTGCCTAGCAATCTAACTTGTTAGTGATGCCAAACAATCTATCCGAGTACCCTTTAATTGTCTTGGATTCCTTCATCACTTGCACCTCAAATTCCCTCATTAGGTTTAGCACTTGCATGCCACGAACGTGCCTATCCCCTTGATACTCTTTGCCTTCTTGATTTTTTTTCTCCTTATGATACTTTATTTGGGTCATGGTGGGATTTTAAGGCAACGGAGGCACTTCATAATCCTCTTCCACAACATCCCACAATCAAAATACTCCATGAAGAACTTCATTTTCACCTTCCAAAGGTCATAACTTTCCCCATCAAAGACAGGAGGAGCAATTTGCGAGAAACTAGATCCAACATCTATTTCACAGGTCCCTCAAGAAGAAAGTTCTAGATACCAATTATTAATTTTAATTTGAGAAGAAAACATAGGAGAAAAAAAAATAATAGAAAAAAATGTGAGTTTTATTTTGAACAGTTGGCACACTTTTTTTTTTATTAAATAAGCATCATATTTAAATACATTTGAATAATTAAATAAAAAATTATGTTATATTATTTTAGAAAATACTACTGTATACTAATAATTCAAAAACAAAATCAAAAATTAATTTAAAATTTAAAACTGACTTATAGATATCTTAACAACATCTATAAAAAATATATAAAAAATGAAAGTACATGTTTTGTCTCCGTCTTTATTTATTTACAGCCAATAACTAGATGATTAACAATTAAAAGAAAACAAATATGATTGTGGAAGGTTGGAAGATTATTAGTGGGGTAATGCTGTATCCAACGGCTAACATTGCTCCTAACAAATCACGATAAGCATGGATTAGTGACTATCGATTTGAATGTGACTTTTGTTTTCTATGGCTTTTGGTCAAAATGAAAATATCAAGTGACCAGGAACAAGAGAGCCCAAAAAAAAAAGGGTTGCATTTTGTGCTCATTTTAGCATAATATCATCCCATCTATGCAAAGTAATGCCTTCCTATCTCCATAAAGAAAAAGAGTGAAGGCAAACAACTAATTGCTCGGCTAGCAAAGTAAAACATACGTAATGCCAAGGAATGTTCTAGAAAGAAATTACAGCACAACAACTACATGTCATTTATGAAGGGTACAGGAATCAACCTCAAACAATTGCTGCTTGAAGAAATATATGGTGTATTTCAGAAAATGTCCAACATTTCTGGATTATAATTTATTTCATATCCCATTAGTCCACGAATGTTAATTTATCCTTTTTTATTCTTTTTTTATCACTGTATCAATAGTCTTGCCATAATCTAACAATACAAAAAAAAAAAAAGTATTTTTATTCTAAATTTCTAATTCACTTTCGATAACATTTATTCCTTCTAACCAACAAACATGTGTGGTGAAAATGAGTTTGCAGGAAAACAAAAAAATGGCACTATGGCGAATACAAAACTGAATTAAAATGCGTTCGAACAAATTTAGCATATACAATTTCTGGATTTTTCCTGTATATATATATTTTGTTTGTGCTGCACTTTCTGCTTATAGTTATACTATACCATTCATTCTTATTTTGTAGAACTTTACTACCATTTTCAAAATCAAAATCAAGGTTACAATTGTTAACCTCCACAACAAGTCATGACATGAGCCTCAGCCTATTACAACCTAAGAGGCAAATGAAAGAAGCCACCAAATCTATAACTTCGGAGACACGACACTAGAACTATCTGCCACTGACCGCAACTGAAACTGCGAAGGAGGTTGGTTCCAATAGAAACACTACGAAACACAGCGTACAGAATGGCTAGGAGCAGAGTGTTCAACCTCAACAACTCCTCCATAATCATCAGTTAGAGCACCCATACGATGAAGCACTCTTTCAGAGGAAAAACAAAAACCACACCCATCAGACACCCAACTTTTTCTATCCTTCCACAGCAACCAAACTGTAGCAGCGAACAAAACACAATCTTTATCATTCGAGTTAACACTGGACCAAGGCTTCTGAAGATAAGTCACCATCCAATTCCCTAGAGAGCAAGAGAAGAAGGCACGTTGGTGTTGTGGAGCAACAAGAGGAAGCCACACGCTTGCGGCTCGAGGGCAATCACGCAACACGTGAAGGAGAGTCTCGTGTCCGCTGCAAAAGGGACAAGGTGAGAATGCAAAATCTGCAATGCGAGGAACTGCTGTGGGGAGCTTATCATTCAAGGCCAGACATAGAAAGATCTTGCACCTTTGTGCGCATGCTATTAGCCATGGATTTCCTTTTTTCTTTTCCGTGGCAGTGAAGGAAACTGATAAATGTATGTGTTCATGGACGCAAAGAAGAAATCAAAGCTTGAAACTAACTTCCTCAATAAACGCATTATTAATTCAGGGCAAGTAAGTAACCATGTCATTTTGTTGTTTGTTTGTTATTATTCCCACATTTGTTTTCTAAGACACTCATGTCATGTCCAGCATACGTGCTACATGCACTTCCACAAGTCCACTTTCACTCCACAGTCGATTCGTTTTACCAAAAAGTTTACATCCTTTTGCTTCTCCTCAAGAGTTAAAAGTCTTTTTATCCAAAGTATTGTCAAACCATTTTTGGCCTTGACTGTGAAGTGATATGGGACTTTGTAATTATCAGAACACATGTCCTTGAAGAGGGTATTTAAACTTATTATAATTGATAATTTGTGATTAGATAACACTATAAAAAAATTCTTTAAAATTATCAATGTATAAACTATTTACTCAACTTATGAAGTAACAGGGGGAAAATTGAATTTATCTATATAAACATTTTACTCATACTAAGTTTTCTCTGGAAGCACAACCCTGCTTAGAAGGTCAGCCCAGCTTCATTTAACATTAAAGGATTCGATTCTTTTTAAGCGTAACGTATCCTAAAAGTTAATTTAATTAATAATTGATTGATAACATAAATAGTACTTTTCTTTTCTCTCTCTCTTAATACTCAAAGGGGTAAGATGCGCCTAACAGAAACTAGCCAGGAAATGAAGTACATTCATTTGACAGATCCTCACGAGAAAGGCAGAACTAGATACTGTCACTTTATCGCAAACAGTTGGAAACTGAGTCTCTGATATTGAATACATTTTTAGAGCATATCCAATTTAAAATACTCGATTTTTATCACGCAAGAAAATAAACGACGAATCTCAACGCAATTACTTGCAGCACTTGAATCTTATCCTAAAAGAAACATCGGGATTAGGGCCCAACAAAGAACAGACACGTTACGAAAGCCTGGCTACCGTGAAACTAAATTTCAACGTACAAATTGCAGCATGCTAGCATGATCGTGAATTGCAGCAACACAAATAAACAACCAATTGCTTGTCAATTACAGCAAGTCGCCAACAGAAAATATGTTTGACCCGGAAAGAAAACAACCAAGAATATTTAAAAACAAGCAAAAATATTTATTCTATTAAGGAATTAAATGCACAATGCAAACTCAAATATTAAATGCACGTTAGGATTGTAGCTTTCACACCGCCCAAACTTTTAACGTGGAAAATGTAAACGGAATTTTATCCTAAAATATTCTGATTGAAAAATCATAGTTGAGTTGCGTTCAAGCAAATAACTTCGGATTCCAAATAAACGCTCGAAAAATAATTAATTTACTATTGTGGCAAACCATGATTTTACAAACTACAAACGAAACACACTAGCAAAGGGAAAACACAATGGCTAAAGACAGCAGAAAGTTATCTCTCAAGATATTAGTTGGATGTCCATAATAATCTTCAATTTAAAAACCTGTCTTTTGCCACAAGCATACGCTAAAAAAAACCGCAGCAAACCATATACAAGTTCATCAAATCTTACCCACCTTCCAATTCTTACCACAACAACTAATACCAATAACAATAAAAGGATATATATTATTAATGGTTTCTTAGTGTGTACAACATGCACATTTTAGGAAATAAAGGTCTCGTGTAATTTCCTTACACATCAACAAGTTTAAGAATACAAAACAACCAGGCAACCAGAAAAGTTAGAAAGGGGTACTTCCCATATCTAATATACTCCCATGGGCAGCATGTTCAATTACATATCCAAGAGCTAATTCCTTGTACATTTTTCCACTCCCAATAGCCCAAAGATCTTCTGTTTACAAAGCGACTTTCCAGCAATTGTTGTTACTTTATCACACGAATTCATCAGCAACATTCAAACTAAATTATCTTAGTTTCCAAGGGATTCCCACTCTTTAGCTTTTACCGAAACATCATCAAACAAAAAAAGGTAGACCTACCACTAGCAGAGTAACCTTATTAAGGTAAGGTATTTGTATGCCTCACCCCAGTCCTATATCTCAAATACTTGAACAATAGTGTCTCATTTGTTTGGCATCAAATTTGTTGATAATGATAATTATTTATCTTTTCTTAGAGGATGAGAGTAAAAGGTTTATATTTCTCAGAAGACCAAATCATCTTCAAATTAGCATTAACATTACGCTAGGGCATATTGTATAACCCAAACCTAACAAGGCAACGACCAAAGACAAATACTCCCTCCATCCCCAATTATAAGACTCTTTTAACTAATTTGCGTCCCATAAGAAAAGTAGTTAAATTAGTTAATTACATTAAATATGTTATTTATTTGTACTATAATTCCAAAATTATCCTTTTTTATCTCTTTGTCCACTTAATTACTTCTCATTAATGTTTGGATAGAGAATAATAAAGTAAGGATATGTAGAGAAAAGAATAATTAATGCATCTAGAAATTAGAAAAGAGTCTTATAAAAAGGGACAAACCAATTTCCGAAAAGGTCTTATAATTAGGGACTGAGGAAGGGAGTAATAAATAATTTTATCATTTCGTAGGGGATGAGAGAAAAAGTATTATACTTCTCATCAGACCAAAACATCTTCAAATGAGCATTAACACAATGCAAGTACAGATTGTATTACCCAAAGCTAACAAGGCAACAACAAATGATTATTAGTACCTTTCATGTGATCAGTTCCATTGTCTACACTACAACAAACCCCAAACCAGTAACTGCATGAGACACAGAAAAAGGTTGTGAAAAGCATGCTACCAAATATGGAAAATGACAATATGATAAACAATATGAGAGAAGCACAAAATATGCAACTGTCAACCAATTGAATCTTCAGACTTCTCATACTTTCACTATACCAAGCAAGTGAAAATGATTTTCATTCCAAAATTTCCACCTTCCCACACTCCATCTTCTCAATCAAGGATTCAAGCTGACCCTAGGACTAAAGTATAAAGATATTCATCGTCTCAATTGTCATTCAATTTCATAAAAGTAGCCTACTGTTCTATCAGAAAATGATTGTTTTAAGTAACGAACTAGCAATTTTCATATTATAGACCCAAACTATTACTTCAAAATGAATTTTCAAAGGAAGTTACTTCTATAAATATTTAGATAGTTATACAAAATAATCCAAATTCCCTGTTTTATGTTGAGATTAGAATTCGGCTCACTTATTCTGAGGGTCTCTTAATCATGGATGGAAACAGAAAAAGGAAGGAGCAAAAAAAAATGAAAAAAGAATCACATCAATGTAGAATGAGTCAGCAGTTGTATAGATAATAAATTATTGTTTTGCACAAGAACTATTACTCATTACTCATACAAACAAAATTTAAAAGTAGTACCAATTTGAAAGAATACAAGGAGTCAGGACAATGATCTGATGGTAGGTTGATTAAAAATCAAGGTAACCAGTGAAGTGCCAATTATCAAAACCTCAGGGAATAAGGAAGGACAAATTATTCTTGGACTAAGACTGAACCAAACTCATGAGATTCACATACCACAATGACATAAAGATATTCCCATACCTTGAAAGTGTCTTCATACTTACACTTAACACCAGTAAATTGGTTCCTAAAAGAGAATCAATGGAAAGAAAAAAAACAATGTTCAAATGTCATGAAAAAAGCTATATTTACAATGCTAACTCACATTAAAACAGGATATCGCAGATCCCTTTCAAGTTTCAAGTAAGGGAAGTATCGGTTATAGAGCAAAGAAGGACCAAGCTTTAACAATGGCATGAATCAGATTTGTGGTTTGTGCAACATGGTCCAGCAGCAAAAAGATACATCTATGTTAACAAATTCTAATTTTGCATTAATGAACTTTCGTCAAATGCAATGAAAAGACTAGAAGCAAACAAAACAAACTAACAGTTTTTTTTAACCATCCTTGATGGACAGAAACAATCCACAGGCCAGTTGAATGATCGGTTTTGAGAAAACTTTAGTTACCTATCAGTGGAGACAATAAAACATTAATATTCTGTTTGGTTAGCAGAGGGAAAGGAAAATGAGAGGGGCAACATTGCTCTCCAACTCCCCTCCAAGAGTGGGTTTTATTTTCCCTCCCATCCCCCTCCTCCATTAAACAAAAAACAATCCATAAATCAAAAGACCATTTACAGACGAAAAATAGACAGGAAAAACATATAGTTTATTACTTGACAAATGATCACTATTAGCACATACCTATAATTCTTTTTTTTAATCAGCCCATATACCTTCAATTCATCAATATATAGCTACAAATATCTTAAATGGAGAGAGGTGAGGAAACAGGATAGCTTCATAAGTAGCCCCAGAGAGCAATAAATGCAACTGTAAGAGAGAGACAGAGAGTGTAAACATAGAACATTGCAACACCAAAAATTGAATTTGCATAATCAGAAATATGAGCATGTTCAATTAAACATGATATTCAATATAGAGGTATTAGAATTTGGAGTAGAGAAAGCATAAAGGAAAAGAAATAAGCTGCATGATTTAACCATTTTCAATGTATTGAATTTCTATACCACCTTATGTATTCACATACCAACAAGAGTACTCTACATTACCACATGCACCATAAGATCAAACGAGAAACAGCTTGATTTCAAGGTGCCCAAAACCTCATAACACTAGGCCAACTAAACCTATGAAAATTAGATTTCACTAAAATACAGACGATGATGCAACAGCGCAACAAAAAAAGGACAGACCGCCAGCGGGCTCAGGACCTCTCGATCATGCTGCAAGAACGTGCCAAACGAAGAGTGAGGCTGTCTCCAAGCACACTGGCCTCTGTCTCAACAGGCTCACACTCATAGGGCTTCCTACAACCGGGGCAACGCCCATCCTCCTCGAGAATCCTCTTGTGGCAAAAGAGGCAAAGCCGAAACCCACAGAGACAAGGCATGAAACTCGTGTCCGTCAAATCGAGATCCTCACAGCAAATTGGACACGAGGATGGCGTGGGAGTGCGTCCCCAAGGCACCCCACGCCGATCAGGGTTTGGCATACTGTGCTGCTTAGACAAATTGGGCAAACTCTGAGGGCGAAAGGCATCATCTGCCCTCCACGCTCTGCTATTACCAGAGCCCCAAGGAACCAATCTACCACTGTTGGGTTTCGAATTCGGAGACCCTAAATTGGATCCCTCTGAAGGCGAAACCACTGGGGGCGAATCTGGACAAGGGTTTTCGCGCTTGTCATCGGCTGCTAGAGCATCAGCCATAGCCTCCCAATCATCCAAGCATCCATCATCATCATCGTCATCACCTTCCTCTTCTTCCTCCACCTCGGTGACGTTCCCGGAACAGCACCCGCCGCTGCTGGAACTGCTGCTGCTACTGCTGCTACCGCCGCTACTGCTGCCGGTGAAATTCGTCCCCGAATCGGTGCCGCACAACACGCCCACGGGGCAGTTGGTCGTTGACTCTGAATCACTGTCGTGATGGATCAATCCACCGCCCTCTTCGCCTCTGCGCCTCGTGTTCAGAGGCTCCACCGAGTGTTTCACCTCCGCTGGAGACGGCGGCGCGTGGCCGTCATCGTCCAAACCCTCCTTGCACCCCTTGTTCTTCACCGCACCTGAAACTCACCGACACGAATCAGGAAACGGAACGGAATCAGTGAATGAATGGATCAACGAAAACAATAGTGCGAACATCGCGTACCTTGAGATAACCATTGCTCGCGGCGCGCATCGATTTTGTACTGCTTCAATTTCGCGGACCTGTTGGTCTGAAACACGCAAAAGAGTACGATGAGATTAATAAGAACGAAGAACGGAATGCATGTAAAAGAAAGAAAAATTAAAATCGAAATCGAATATGAAAAAAATCGAACCCTCTTCTTCTTCCCCGGGTTCTTGGTGTTTGCGGCGGAGGGAATCGGCACGGCGGCGATTGAATCGGAAACCATGGCTGAAACGTTGGATTCGATTACAGACAATAAAAAGATTCGCAAAAACCCTAATTTGTGAGGGGGATGAGCGGATAGAAAATTCTAGAGAGAGGAAATAAAAACGAGAGAGAGAGAGAGAGAACAACAACGGATCACGGTAACTCCTCTGATCCTCTTGCCCCTTTTTGGAACAGAAGAGGTCCAGGTTTGAATTTTTATAACTCGCTCAATTACTTTACTACCCCTTGTCTTTTATTAAATTCTAGCGACTCTGGGTGGCGATTTGGGGAGATTTCAAGCCAAACAAGGCTATATGTGTAAAAAATGAATACAAGCAGTGCAACACGACGTCGTTGGAATTTATGGTATACGTAAGCATATTTATTTACCCGATATTTTTGAGAGGATTATTTACCAGATATTTATCATTAAACTAAATTGTCGCTTTAATTGATAACAACAATTTTTTTTTGAATTTTTGTTCCTGGAAAATTAAAAGAAATATATATAATTATTTTTTATATTAAATAAATATTAATTTTATATTAAAATTTATAATAGATAATTACTTTGTTCGTATATATTTATTTATATTGTAATTAATTTTTATAACAAATATTTATTTATTATATAAAATTAATTTATATTTATAATAAATAATTTTGATTATAATAAATATTAAAACTTAATTTAGAAATAAAGATTAGAAAAGATAGTTTGAGATAATTAAAAAAAAAGAAAATTTTA
>PYAF01002171.1:2031992-2066473 GCA_007407185.1 Glycine tomentella | reverse complement strand
AAAAAGAAAAGTTTATTATCTAGATACAAAAGAATGTGTGAAGTGCCCATTTTTAAATGAGAAAAAAATATGAATAAAGTATAATAGAGAAGGTGATAGATTCACATTTTAATTTTATATTCTAATTTGCAATATAAATATACATTTACGTATAAAATGATTTTTATATATCAGTATTTCAGTTTTGCATTGTATAAAAATAATTTATTTTATATAATTAGTATTTCAACGTTATTAAATTTGAATGAATTACCGAGAAATATGATTAGTTGGTTCAGTCATGTGTGTAAGTTATTATTATAAATGTATTGATATCTTAATTCAATTCGTATTAATCAGACAACAAAAGAAAATTATTTTCTCTGCGACATCAAGGCAACTACCACCTCTAAGCAAGCAAAAAATTTAGGAGAATCAACATATGCTCAATACAATGTGACATCTTTACCTTTGGTGTAATCTTAAATGTCTTTTCGTGATAAGATACTGGGGAGTAGGAAATGTCCCCCAACCGTGAGAAATATCATTTGTTTATTCAAACGTTATAGAATATGAAATCAACAATAAACTTATGTTGAAAGTCTTGTGGGATAAGAATTTTTCCAAATAACTATATTGTATATGGCAGGATACCCTAGTCAAAGCTATTGCGAAATCAATTGGTTTTAACATTATGTGCAATATAGTTTAAAGAATTTATGAAATTTAACAAGAGGTTTCGAGATCATGGACGTTGATAATGGTTTTTTTATGGTTAAATTCGCCTTGGAAGAGGCAAGGATAAGGTAACATTAGGTGGACCTTGGATGAATTTTAACTATTATTTGTCTGCGTTGAACTAGAGTCTAGATTTTGAATGGAAATTGACATCTCACAACAGGTTGTAGGGAAGACTTGGTTGAATGAAATTTTGGTATAAAGTTGAATTGAAAGCCCTTCATATTATTTTCACACCCTTTGGATGTTATGGCTATTTTGCCAGGAACTACAAGATGCTTCATCTTATTTTAGCTACACAAGAACATCTGAATCCAATGTTGGACTATGCATGCCGAAAATAACCACTCCAAAGCATTTTTTTTATCTTTTTGAATTGATCATCTTTAAGTTTTAATTTGAATTTGAATATTTTTAAAAGAAATTATCGTAATTAAAAACAATAATATACCACAACTTAACTGATTTATCATAAATCTAAATTATAATTTATATATTCGATAATATTTATTAGCTATAATATAATTTATATATTTAAAATATTTATTTAATATAATTTTTTTTTGTATAAAATAAAGATTTATGTCACCTATAAAAGTCATATGTCAAACTTTTTTAATAGAAAAAAGTTTCTATAAAAATAAAAAACAAACAGTCACATGGTTTGAATTTTTATAGCATATTCAATGACCTTATTGTCCCCTGCTTTTCATTAATTTCTAGCAACACCACCTATATTACGAGTTGGGATATTGGGCTAGCACATGGATTTGCAAGTCACATAAACTACTGGTGATCTGCTAAAAACTGAACTGTTGGCCATCGAGCAGGTTTTTATAGCTATGTTGGGATATTGGATAAAAAAAACTCAAAACCGAATAAATAAAAAATTGGACGGATAAAAAAATTGAAAAATTGAAAATTTTTATTGGATTGGATAAAAAAATTATTTGATTTTAAAAATAATCTAAACTGAACTTATTTATATGTATATATTTTTATTTATAAATTTATAATATCACTTATTTCTATTTTTATTTCTTATATATTTATAAAATTATCATATAACTATTATCTATTTATGAAAAGTATATTTAATAAAAGATATTTTTACTGATTATTTGAGTTAACAAATATTTATTATTAGTTATGTAATGACATATAAATAAAATATTTGATATTTAAAATTATTTGTTATTATATATCTTACATTTTACTTAATATTTTCAATAAAAAAAAAGTAGGATTAAAATTATCCAATCCATATCATTTTAAATTTGATTAGATCAGATTGAATTAGAGTAAAAGTTTAAATTAAATTGATTGAAAAATAAATTAACAAATTGAAATAATTGGATTAAATAATTTTTCTCTTTAAAATCGATCTAATTCAATTTACAAATCCTCTTACTAAATTTTTTTTATGAGATCTATCTTATTTGTTTTCGAAAACGTACTGCATTCGAATTTAGATTGATAAAAATAAAATAAAAACAAAAACAAGGATCTTAATCTTTTGAAAAAATTATTTCTGCCTAAAAAAGTCATTTTGCACCATATTTTCAAATATGCTCTTAGAATGTGTTTTTATTGACAATAGTTATGAATGGCTAGTATTTTATTAATGGAAAAAATTAAACCCACTACGTTTCTCTCATTGCTTTCTCCTTTTAACACTGACTCAACTTATAACTTCATATGCTCTTAGGATGTGACTCTATTGTAGTTTCCTTTAGCTCCATGTTTTTTACTTTTTGTTACCATACCAAAAAAACCACACATACATATGTCACTTTATCATATTTATTCCACAATTTATTGAAAAACCTCCTATGTGAATACATATTATAAAATAAAATAACATAAAATTCAATGAGGGATATTGAAGTTTTTTTTACAACTTTTGCAAATAAAAAATAATATATAAAAAGTAAAAAATTTATAATGTTAAAATAGCGTCCACATTACTTGTTTTGGCTTTTTTCGTCTTATTCCTAAGCATTCCTCGCCAACAATATAAAGTGTTTAGGTCTGTTCTTAGTCGCATAGCCTTTGCCACCCTCTCTATAGTATTCAGTAATGATAAGGGACTCAACCATTTTCTATTTTTCTTGTAACTAATCCTATGATAGAGCCAACATTTATCAAAACTTCTTTCCGAGACTTTAGTCTGCATGATGATTTTTTCTTCTTCTAATTCTTCCTTCTTTTTATTCAAAGTGATGATATCTATCAATGTTTTGTTATTGCTGCCATCACATAAATTTTATTTTATGGCTACTAAATGTTAATTTAATCGTACATTACGAGTCTAAATGAACTCAATTAGAATAAGATAATTCCTTTTGTATAGGAAATACATTACTTTTACCTATCTATTAATGAAAAGAATAATAAAGCAAAAAATAATAAGCAAATATCATGTATAAAAATTATATGTCGAACTTTTTTTAATAATATTTTTTTTTAGTGTGACAATTTATGAGAAGATATAGTATTGTAAATACAATGCCTTGTTTTATATAGTCAAGAACAATGAAAACCACAAACACAATGATGAACACACCAACCACTAGTCATGGCAACGGGACCCAAACTCGTGGGTACCCGTCCGAATCCGCCCCGATTTTAATGGGAAAAAACTGAATTTTTCGGGTTCAGGTTTTCCCCGGTAGCCAAAAGCGGGGGCGGGGGCGGGTATGGGGTTACTGATACCCGCCCCGCCCCCGCCCCCGCCCCCGCCCCCCACCCCGTAATAAATAATATTAAAAAAATAAAAAAAATATATTATTTTCTATTTTTTTAATTGAATTGATTGATTTTGTTTTGTAATTTTAAAATTATAATCCCATATTTTAAATGTGAGTTTGTTATTATTATTTTTTTGTTACATAATTAACTTTTTAATCCTATTTTTCAAGTAAAAAATTATATTATTTTTTTATTTTTAAATTTTAGTGAAATAGCGGAGGCGGGTCGGGGCGGGAAAAACCCGACCCCCAGCGGGGACGGGGATGGGGATGGATTTTAAAACCCGACGGGGAATGGGGGCGGGGGCGGGGAGCGGGTTTGGGGAAGGGGACGAGGACGGGGAATGTAATACCCGCCCCCGCCCCGTCCCGTTGCCATGCCTACCAACCACGATTATCAAAATATGAATAAAAGCTTGAGATTTGTAAGATAATATTGAGTGAGTTTATTTAAACTTGAAAATAATAATTTTAAAATAAGTATTTTTATATAATTGTTTTTAAAAAAAACATATAAGATTGTTTTTTAAAATAAACAAAAAAAATTATTCTTTTTGAGCAAAAACAATTTAGATAAATACTTTAAAAAAATATATTTTATTAAAATAAGTTTAACAGATTAACTCAACATTAAGGATTTATTTGTGTGAGTGTGGTGCGCAAATTTCTAATATAAAAGCGAGTAAAACAAAATTAAACACAGATAATATTATTATTCACATATAAAATGGGATAAGGATAATATTAAATCGTTCTAACTTCTAAGATTGGAAGGTGCAATTAAAAAATTAATTTTGACTTTCCAAAAGCTTAAGCAATTGTAATTAAACACAGATAATATCATACACACATTGTGGGGTGGGGGGTTAATCAGAATTGTGTTATAAACAGTGTAGTGTCAGTACCAACGTGACTCAATCTTATGCACACACGCCTAATCTTCTCACTACCTTATTTATAAGTTTTAAACAAGAGTTAATTTATAAAGACTTTAAGAGTTTCAATGACAAGCAAGATGATACTAGAATTCTTTAAATTTCTATCACAATAATACAACAGTTTAGATCATGGTGTTGGATCAAAATTGGAATATCATTATTAAGAGTCGGCCATAAATGGGAGTAATAGGTAGTTTACATACTTAACACAACTTTCTAGATTTGAAGTTGTCTTTAATCTCTAAAATAATAATCGAAATAGAAATTTCTTTTAAAAAGTAAATCTATTTATATTATAAGATTATGTGCATGTTTATCAGATGGAAAAATACTTTTGAAACAAAGGTACTTTTATAAAAAAAATCAGGATCCTTGTTTTTTATTTTTATTTTACTTTTATTCATTAGATTATATTAAAATACGTATCACAACAAATTCAATTATAAAACTAAACATAGATTATTACATGTAGACTTCAGTTTTCATTTTCCCCCATTTGTCATTGTCGAGTTTAAATACAAGATCTTATAAATTCTCATTCTAATTTAAAAAATAAGCACCGACACATCCCATTCTTCATGCCTGAGGAACTCAGGAAGTAGTAAGAAAACATCTATTCATGCATGTAATAAAAGAAATTAACAAAAGAATTCTATATTTGTACATGCTAGTTGTTAAAGTTATGGTGTTGAGTTTAGAGATGGGCATGTGGGTAAGCCCATCCCACGAAGTCTGCATTCTAAACGGGTTTTTTTTAACTCGTACCCACCTCGTTCACACATTTATTAACAAAAATATGCGACCGTCGTGGCAAGTTCGAGATTGCAAGGTCGTGACGAGTGTGAGACTGCGAACTCTGCGACTGTGCGAGTGACAACGGGAGCGAGGTTGCGACTCTGCACTGCATTGGCGCCAGCATGGAGGTTGTGGTGGAGAACAATTTGTTCGGTTGAAGTGAGTAGTGACTATCTTTTAGTGTTAATACTTAGTTTTGCTAAAACACCCCTCTTTTTGCTCAACCACACACCGACACAATATATTTTTTAGTAATGCTTAAAATACTCATGGGGATCATGGGCTCGTAAAATTTGTTTAACCCGTGGGTTATGTGGAGCGAACTAAAAAACACATTTTTTAAACAGGCAAAAAAAAAAAAATGAGACCCATATATCATGTAGGTTGTGGGTTTCATGGGTGGTTTGCAAACCCAAACCCATTTGCCTAGCTTTAGTTAAGTTTAAGGAAAGTCGAGTCGTTCAACTATAAGACTCACAACCCACCATCAACCCAAACACAATGTTGCTAATGAAACCACGACTAAAACTTTTTGCACTCCCACACATTATTTCTTTTTGGGCTTCATTACATTTCAGAAAGCTCAATCCAAATTAAACTTTCTAGAATATAATGGGATACACAAGGAAGCAACAGTGAGAGACTACGGGAAGCAACATCCCGAAACCACTTATGTATGTCCATCTCAAATAAATCTTATTTATAGGTTAGGGTGTTTGCGGGTCGATTTTGGCCAAATTCAGGACCCAATCCAATCAAATTTGATCGGTTTAGTTCAGTTTGATATTCATAATTTTTTAAAAATTCAATCCAACTCATTCATGAACGGTTTGGTTTGGTTCGGACCAACAGGTTATTCATTTAAATTTGATATTTTTTTCCTTATAACTACTATTTTATATCATGATTTATCCAAATATACAATTAACACAATATTATAAATTGTCTGAAAATAGTAAAATTAATTCATTTAATATCATTAACATAATATTCTAAAATATACTAATATAAATTAAAACAAAAAAAAATCAACGAGATTTATTATAATAGTTTGAATTATAACTATTTCCTATAAACTAATTTATTGTAATAAGTTTTGCTACAACCAAATTTGCTACAACTAAATTTGCTGAAACAAATGAACAAAATATTATCCATTAATATTATAAATATGACAAAAAAATGAAAAAAAAGATAAAAAAATAATATATTTGAAAGTAATACCTTAAAAAGTTTAAACATCAATAGTCACAACATTTAGAGTTCCAATATTAGTAATATTTGAAATCAAATGAAAGAATTCTAAAAAAATTTGATTGGTTTTATTTTGACCCAAATATATAAATGACTTAACTCAAATTGTTCAGATTGGTTTAAGTTAATTCAGATTCATATATAATTTATATTCATGAATATCCCTATTTATTGATTTGGGTCAACTCAAATTCATGGATAATTTATACCGATGAACACCCCCTAGTCATAAGTGAATGTTGTTTTCTACACTCCTATTATTATTTCCAACACTTTCATTTTCTCAAATGTAATTTTGCATTACCAAAAAAATATAAAAAATACATAAAACATTAGTGGAAGTGCAAGAAGTACGCCCCGTCATTAGAGTCGTGTAACAGGCCCCGTGGTTTTTATTAATTATTTATTCTGTGAATAGAACCCCCCACCCCACCCCCCTTCTTTAATATTTTTATTTAACATAAAGACTTGTTTGGACCTACTGTTTCAATTCAGACATCATGTTATTAGGAATATCACTCATTAATTAATATGTAACGTTAAATTTTGTATAGTTTGTTTTGATCTATTGATTACCTAACTACAATAAATATTGATAATTTCATTATTCAATTTCTCTTTGTATGAAAGTTATGGAATAATACCAATAATTAAAACTAATAATCGAATATAGTATTTTTTAAGATATTTTAACCATTTTAAAGATAATTAATTAAAACTAATAATATTTTTTTTGGATTTGATTTAAACAAGTTTTACAATCTGGAACTATTTTTGTCTTTTATTTTGTATCCTATAAATTAAAAATTTAGGTGAAGATAAATTGAAAATATTATATTAATCCTGAATTTGTAAGATTTATTGAATTTATTTATTATTATACCTGTAACAGTTGTAAGTGTTGAAAGAAAATTTTCAAAATTAAAATTGTTTAAATTTTCTCTAAAATCAATAATATTACAAGATAGATAAAATAAATTAGCAACCTTATATATTAAGAGTGAAATACTAGAGTTAATTGATTATAAAACATTAATTTTTGAATTATTTTTCACTACAAAAGCTAGAAAAAAATATTATTTTAAGTCTATTTAATTTTTTTGCCTTAGGCCTCAAATTCTCTAGACAAGCCCTGCCCTTCATAGGCCTTGTGTGAGTGGAAAGAGAACATTGGCTTGAAGGTTGTTGCTTAATGCACTTTCACTGTTGCTTACTTGCTTTATGCACTTTTAATTGTTTTTGGGAAAGCACACTCCAAAATTCAAATTACATTTTCAAGCAATAACAGGAATAAAAGAAGTTTCAGCCTGGGTTGGGCTTGTACAAGTATGCCCCTTCATAGGCCTAGGTTGAATGGGTACACGGGTAGGATGGCTCAATGGACTGAATTCGTAGGTCCTTTAGTTTGAGCCCTTTGACCTAAAACCAAATGAATTTGGGCTACATTACAAGGCTTTTTCGTCTCTAAGTCAAGCTGGCCCCGTTCACGACCCCAAAAAACAATTAACAACCTCATACATTTAAGACGGGAAAAGAAAGACCTGCTTGATGAATCTTGGGTGAGTATTTGTAGACTTACTTTTGAATATTTTAATTCAATAAAAACAAATTTAGTTAAAGTGAAGAAAAATATTTTTAAAAATTATTGCAAAAATCAATTCGTAGCAATTTTTATTTTAATATAAAAAATTTAATCTCATGTAAAAATTTTAGTTTTTAGTTTTAATCAATATGGTCATCTTTCTATTGAATCAGATTTGTGTGTGATTTACAAATGTGATGCTGGAGAGCATAAACATTATCTATATGTTAAAATTTGATCATCTTTCTATTGATCAGTATACATTGCATTATTTTGGATAATTTTTTTTTTACTCATTTTGTTTAAATGTTAAAAATTTATTTTTGAATTAAAGTTAAAATTAAAATACGAATTTTAAAATTGAAAATCGGCAATTTTATAATTTTTTAGATTAAAACACACACTCGCACAAAGTAATTTAACAATTTAATATTAATGAAGGTGGTAAATAAAAAAAATAACTATAAACTTAAACTCAGATGTTATTTAAGTGACTTGCGAAAAAATGTTAGAAATTAATGAAATAAATTTTATTTACCAAATCCTTTTTTTAATTAAACAACCTTATAAATTAGTCAGATAAATTATATAAACTAATTTATTTTCATTTTGTAGTTTGAGTTCTTTATAATCCATCAATGCAATATATGCGCTTCACATTCTTCCAGTTTATAACATCTCTAGAGGATAATTATATGTGACTGCCTCGGTCCCAAAGGAGACAAATCCATGATTGACATGAAGAATGTCTAACTCAATTAAAGGATATATATGCAGATTTTGGCTCCCACTTCATGTTATATGTCCTCTTACTTCTTAGGAAATTGCATGTGGCTTGATGGGTTCAAGATTGGAACAAGCATGATTTGAGAATACATACACACATTTGAGCAGGGGGATGAAAATAGACGGATAGGGGGTTTATCACTTTTTGTTTGTTTCTTAATTTTAAATTCACTCATTTATTTCATTCCCATGTGAGTGGGACAATATTGTTTTCTTTTGGATCAATTATTTTCATTGGAGTTGCCTTTAGGGATCAACATACTCATTGTACAAAGTGTAAGAAATTAACGTGACTTATGGCTACCAATCAATGTTGTTATTGAAAATAGTGTAGACTAATTACTCATAAAAAAAATTGTGTATATCTAAAATACTGAAAAACTACACACATATATATATATATTAGAATGTGAATTTGGACCTAACTCAACCCCAAAAGCTAGTTCATAGGGTGAGGATTGTTCTTCACTTATATACTCTGACTTGGCACTATCTCTAGCCGATGTGGGACTTGGGTTATTTCTAATAATATATATATATATATATATATATATATATATATATTAGTATCATTTTATATACGTTTGCCATCTATTTGTGTCTTCTTGCAATAGTTGAAGTTTTTCTTTTCTTCGATGAAGATGCAGCTTATTTAATTTATTTGTTGATGAAGCATAACGTGAAGGTTTGGTGTATTTTTCTACATTTATTTAACCAGTATTAAATTTAATTTCTTAGCTGACCTGTAAGCTTTATTCCATATTCATTGCAACATAACCAACTAAATTTAATATAATTAGTAGATACTTAACATGTTATTTAAGGTTTCAGTTTTTTAATTACTTTTTGAAAAAAGACTTATTTTATATATACACACTAATTAATAGAAAAAAATAGTCATTACATTTGTCTAATTAACAGTAAGTCTAAAAAAAGTCATTCTGTTAATATAGAGACTGTAAGTTTATATTAATAGGATTATATACATTCGCAATTTCTTATATGCCAATGAAATCCACAATATCTGCTTCACAATTATCATATTAACACAGAAAAAGCCTAATGGTTAACTTTTTCTATTAGTATATGAAAATTTTATTATAATGAATATATTTCTTCAAAACACCACGAACAAACGGTTCTTAATTAAAACATATCTCAAATATTTTCAAGTATACATATAATTGTTGTTAAGAGTGTCCAGTTTTAAATATAAGAAATAGTTAGCAAAACCCTCCTTTTCCCGGTGGGTAAGAAACAAAAAAGCTGTATATGCTTGGACGTGGTTTCTTATAATATAGATCAATTATAGGCATAATTATACATATATATAACAAAAAATTATAGGCGCAATTATAAAGACAAAAATCGACAAAATCATTTTCTGGTGTTTTCTTATACGATGGGGATATAATATAGATGTATCTGTGCAGACAATAATGCAAACCATGACTTCTCTCACCAATTCAAGAGAGACTAGCTAGTCATTTTCCTTCAATCTTGTATGCATGATTTTAAATACCACCGTCAAATATATCAGTTAGCCAAAGAATATTGCTCGTACCAAGATTTTTGCTTCGAATGGATCTTAATACGTTCTTTTGTTTGAAAGTTAGACGCGCGTATCCATCATACGGTAGAACATTGCTTTCAGGGAAGAAAACAAAATTATCAAATTCTTTGAAAATCAGAAGGTTTGTTCTAATGATGATATGATTATCAAGTTAAGTTCTTACGTACGCCACTGAATAGATGACGAAGTATTCATATAACTGTTTTCTAGTTTATTTTTATAGATGCGTGTGACTGAACTGAATCAGTGGTAGACCTGTTGTACTTTTTTTGTTTGACCATCATATCATATCTAAACTAAAACTAGGAGACTAATTTTATATAATTCACCAACTTGATTCCGGTCATTGAATTTTCTTATCTAGTGATACAGGTGGGGGATTTGATGGTACCGTTAACTACTTGGTGAGAACTTGATGGTATTTCAAGTGGTTGAAAAAGGTGTTCATGCGAAAAAGCACTGTGATATTAAGTTAGTGAGTATTTTAGTAGAGTAATAATAAGGGAAATGTTTCATATGTGGAGGTTGGTCTAATACTTGCATGTCTAGTATTTATAATCCTTTAGAAGAGGTTAAGTAGGAATCTCATGGCAGTTTAGTTTGTTATAATATCATTAGATTAACTTTCTCTTATATAATCATTTTAAATACTATTCATGTAACTACGCATAACCATCCTTATAACGAAGGTATGATAGATATAGAGTTGGGGAATAGTTCCAAAAATGATGGTGAGGAAATTGACCTAGCTAGATGGAATTAAAGATGCATTAGAGTTTTGAATTGTGATTATGGTTCGTGATGACTCCTAGATATTGTTCCATTGAGTGAAATGAAATGAAAAAAAATAAAAATAAAATAGTTTTTTTAAAATTAAAATAAAATATAAAAATGTGAAACTCATAATTTTTTTTGTCTACTTTCGAGACACCGAACACTACCATAGCTCGGGCTAATGTATATATAGAGGGGTGGTGCACTCATTATTGGCTCTGGGACCACGGGCTCTTAATGCTAGTAATATTCATCTAAGTCTAGATATTTGAAAAATATATCATATAGTGTGTGTTTGGTTTTAATTTTTAACCCAATGCTACAAGTTATTGCTTCCATGTTCATTGTAAATATGCGGAAACAACAATGCAGTTAGTCACCTGTCTCAATTAGTCAGAGAGATTGGTCTAGATCATCTAACTACGCGATCATTTTAAGCTAGTGCTATAGTAATATTCAAACCTTATCTTGTCAGTTGTTGGTACGCCAAATTGAACTGCATGCATATATGTCACATAAATAAGATATCGATTAACCAACCAAGGTAAATTGAGATTCAATAAGAAATTTCAAAGGGGAATCCCTGTAGTGCAGGCCTATAATATCATTTTTACACTTTTCTTTCCCCTCTTAAGTAAAATATGACGAATTGCATATGCATGTCACGCAGTTCAACATTTTGATCTGAATAATGAAATGATTAGTTCCAACTAACGCAAACTGGGCTAATCTTGATGGGCCTGCTTTTTCTGTCAACGCTATTTACGACTCTTGTATGTTATATAGAAGAAATTAAACGTAAGTGTGGACGTTGAGACCCACGCTGTGAGTAGGTTCAACATTGAATCATCTTTGTCCCCACTGGCGGACATAGGTAAATGATTGGAGGTAAGTGATTTTCCTTAAATTTTCTTATTAAATTACTAATATATCTTTATTTTAATTTTTTTTTACAAAATATCCAAAACAGAGTGAGAGAACACGTGTGTTATCTTATTTGCTCTGCTCTCCTTCAGTCCTTCCTCTCGAGTCTCGCTTTCGCCCTAGACCACCAGTTCACCTCCACCGTGCGTTCTGCACTTCTGCTCCTCCTCCGCGGCTCGCCGGCTCCGCCAAAACCAAACCCGCCACCGTCGGCCACTCGGCCACCACCTCCAAGGCTCCTACTCAGCGCTTCCGACCTCCGAGGCTCCTGCAGTCCTGCTCAGCTTTTCTGATCTTCCGTAGTTCCCGTGTCGTGCCGTGCTTCCCGTGCCGTGGATTGAACGAAAAAGCTGATTGCATTCCCATGCCGTGCCGTGCTTCCCATGCTCAGCAGTGTCGTGCCGATCTTATGTTTGTACACAGTACACCCTCCACTGCTTAAGTTTTATTTATCTTTTTTCTCTTAAGTTTAAGCATCTTTATGATTTAATTATTTGTGATATTACTGATATATAATTAATTAGGTTAATTACCTATTTTATGTTGATTTGGTTAGTTAACTAGTTTATAATTGGTACCTGTAAATGCAAATTGGTTTATGTGAGTGTGTTTTTTATTAGACATATTGTTTTTTTAGTATTTCATATTACAAACCAAACTATTGTGATTTGTGAACTGAGTTAGAATAATTTTTAGTATTTTATTTAGTGTATGTCTCTCGTAATTTTTAGTGTTTTATTTAATAATGTAATATTGTGTTCAAATGAGAAGATGACCCATATGTAAACTAGTAGTGCAAAATGGATTGTTTTTATTGTTCTATTCAATCCAGAATAATAATTTGATATGACTATTTTTTGTTCCTTTAGATTATAATTTATAATTATTTCTTTCTTTATATTATGATTTATAATTGTTTGTTCCTTTAAATTTTTTTATAATTTTTTTTAAGACTGGTACCCCGAATTCCACCACTAAATGTACGGACATAACTAAATTTTTTTTCTGAATCCACCACTAATGCCTCTTTTATTATTTTTTGGATCCGTGACTTTGCCCTTAATAACTATGTAATGCTTAATTAAGTACAAGATATAGCATAACATTTTCCATGCGATTATTATGATTAGATGTGGTTATTACGACCTACTTTTCGCAATATTGTTATGCAAATAAAGGACATGGGTCCTACCTACTGCAACTTCTCATACACCTTGAACGCCAGTCACGTACCGAATGAGTAACGGCCATGAGCATTATAATTACATATTACTATATAAATTAGTTAAACCGGTACACACTCTTTTTGTTTTAGTTGTGATACAAATTCATAATATGTACGTACATATACCTTACAACTTCCATAGTTGCATGCTTGATTAATGATATTGAAACTAATTAAGATCGTTAACCCTATCTGATTTTTACTATGGAGCTATAAATCAATGTCATATACAACCAAATGATATTCATATTCCATCAAATTGTCATCTCGATCGAGACTATATAGCACACAACCAAAAAAATTAAAACAAAACTCTAGCATTTTTAACTACTATACATGTTTGTGTATTATTCTCTGGCACCTAATGTTATGACTCAAATATGTAGTATTATAATTAAGTACCATGCTAAAACTGTTGAATCAGTTGGATGAAAGTAACTCAATCTCCTAGTGGAAACATTTACCATGAAAAAAGCAACCATATGGAGTAAAAAATATCAGCAACTAGATTGGGAAAATAGTAACTATTGAATGATAATGGCCTAGCACCTTCATATGACAATCTGACACCTTAATAACAATGTTGGACCTGAACGTCAACAGGACTCATCACCCATGATTGATTATTCCCTGCAATACATAATTGATCCTTCTCATAGGGCCAGACCCTCCTTCCTTGTGTCTCATAATTTCCTCACAATGTGGCTTTTCTGCGGCAATACACAATCCTGATTACAACAGTCCCTTTACGCCATTGACATTTTTAATCAGTGACTCCATTTTATTGTGTATGGACTATGGAGTGTGGTGTTAGGTCATTATAATCATTGTGTGAGCATTTAAGATCTATACGTGGACGCCTTTAGCAAGGGCTTTTTTGAATGGTTGAGTAAAATTCGGATGTCTTTAACACTACATTAGCTATGAAGCACATTTTAATTATGACAAGCGATTTTTTTAATAAATATTTCCCCCCTAAGACAAATGATATGTGAAAAACTGAAAATTACTTATAATGAGTGGAACCTTTATTCATTAAACGTGTCTAAGTACTCGTTGCATATTCACATACACATACATCACTAAAAGTTAAACACCTATACTGTTATCCTCAATAAAAAAAATTAATATACAAAAAAAAAACCTTATAAACACATTTAGGAAATCTAACTATTTACTAATTATACTGCACTTATTATATAATTAAAAATATTTATATATGATATCTTAATTATAACTAAAATTTAAAAGGAATTTGAATTTTATTATAATTAAGTTAAAATGTAATATTTTAATTAATGCCTTTTATTTTATTAGTTTCTACGGTTAATGTTAATATACAATTTTTTTAAAATTTTTTTATAAAAAATATTGAAATTTTTTATTTAATGAAAGTACGATTGATATAATTAGATATAAATATACAGATATTCATTGAATTGAATATGAGCTCACAAGCCAGTTAAATCCACAGGCCAAATTTGATTCATTGTTAACATAGATTTTTATTATAAAATAAATATC
The DNA here is from genome assembly GCA_007407185.1 of Glycine tomentella. Taxonomy (NCBI): domain Eukaryota; kingdom Viridiplantae; phylum Streptophyta; class Magnoliopsida; order Fabales; family Fabaceae; genus Glycine; species Glycine tomentella. Next base: position 2,051,631 of record PYAF01002171.1, on the reverse strand, counting down.
ATATTTATTACTATTATATAATAATTACAAACAATTTAAGATTCAACTGATAAGTAAGTTCAAATTAATTAAAGGATGAACTTTTAATATCACGAGTTGAAATTTGATAAAAGGCCCAATTAATTAAGAAGGTCGACATTTTTAAATCGTTAACCAAACTTGTATTTAAAAAACAAAAATATCAATTTAAAATATCACATAATTTATTATCATGTCAAATGAAACAAGTAAGATTGAACCTGATAAGTAAGTTCAAATTCAAATTAATTAATAAAGGAAGGAAGAACTCTTAATATTACAAGTTAAAATTTGAGAAAAAACGAGGACACAATTAATTAAGAACGTCAACATTTTTAATTTCATTGACCAAACTTGCATTTTTAAAAACTAAAGATGTCAACTTAAAATCTCACTTAATTTATTAACATGTTAAATGAAACAAAACTAGTGTCATTTAAACTATTAGAAAAAAATTACATTTTGAGGGACACCACTTAAACATGAGCTTGATAGACTTTATGGAAAAATGTGATTAAGAAGAATAATTTTAATAAAGGTGGTCAATTAAGTCTTTTGACAGATATTAGTCATCCATAAAATTGATAAATATCTTACACTAATATCTTGATATAAAATAAATAATTTTTTTGATCTGATATAAAATAATGGAGTCCCACATCAAATATGACCAGGGATCTTAAAATTATATCTTGATATAAAATAAATAAATTTTTTGATCTGATATAAAATAATGGAGTCCCACATCAAATATGACCAGGGATCTTATTACTAATTTTAATATCTTCACTTAACCAACAAATTAGGAATTTCCAGTTAGGTCGCATTCATTATCTTATTTAGAAATCAGAAGTCAGCACCATGGAAACAAACAAACCCGACCAGCTCTTGAGTAGAGTGAAAAAAAGAAAAAGGAGAACTTAATAAAATAAATTTTAATAAAAAAACGAAAAAACAAAAATACTCTTCCCAAAATCAAACCCCGTCACGATCAATTAAACGACACCGTAGTTCAGCAGCTGTTCTCGCTTAAATAACCAGAAAACGACACGCCGTTTCTGTCTTCACCTTCATCTTCACTCTCCGCAACTGGACATTGATAAAACCGTTTGTTCCTCCCATTCCCACTCCCAAGCCAAACAAACTAAACTCACCGGCGATGTTGCCGGAGATTCCACCGGCTCCACAACCGCAACAGTAACCAATCCTTCGCCAGAACCATCACATTAACCACAATGTCGTCGACACCGCAGAGCATAAAGCAGAGAGTCTTCACATGCCTAACCAAACTCTCCGACCGCGACACGCAGTCTCTCGCCGCCGAGGAGCTCGAGTCAATCGCTCAAAACCTCGACGGAGCCACCCTGCCGGTGTTCCTCTCGTGCATGTACTCCACCGACGCCTCCGACAAGCCACCGGTGCGCAAGCAATGCGTTCAGCTCCTAGGGTTCCTCGCGGAGACGCACGGCAACATGCTCGCGCAGTATCTGCCGAAGATCCTTGGCAGCGTCGTGCGAAGGCTCCGCGACGTGGACTCGTCGGTCCGATCGGCGTGCGTGAATTCCATTGCGGCATTGTCGCGCCACGTCAGCAAGCCGCCGCTGAATGCGTTTTTGAAGCCGTTGGCGGAGGCGCTTTTCACAGAGCAGGACCAGAAAGCGCAGGCCGGCGCGGCGATGTGCCTTGCCGCCGCGATCAACGGAGCTCCGGATCCGGACCCGGCCAGGCTGGCGAAGCTCCTGCCGAGGTTCGAGAAGATTCTAAAGCGCGACGGTTTTAAGGCGAAGCCCGCACTATTGACGCTTGTCGGAAGCGTCGTCGCCGCCGGCGGCGCTTCCGGCCACGTGCCGCTGAAGAGTTTGGTTCCGTGCTTGGTGGAAGCGCTGAGCAGCGATGACTGGGCGACGCGTAAGGCCGCGGCGGAGACGCTCGTGGTGGTTGCTGACGTGGAGAGGGATTTCTTATCGGAGTTCAAAGCTGAGTGTGTTAGAGTTTTCGAGAATCGACGGTTTGATAAGGTTTGTGTGAATTCTGAATTTATTTGTATTTGTTTAATTTTTTGCGGTGATGTTTATTTATGGTAATTCGAAAGTGAATTGAGAGTGCGTGATGTTTTGTTTAGGTGAAATTGGTTCGGGACGTTATGAATCAGATGTTGGAAGCGTGGAAGCAGATTCCTGATGTTTCGGATGAAGTTTCGCCACCTCCTAAATCGCAATCTTCTTCCAAAGGTATTTATTTGATTTTGCCAGTTTTTGTGGTTTAGTTTTTGATCCGAGAATGTGGGTGAGTGTCAGATTTCTTTACAGTAATGGAAATACTGGTCGTGTTATCTTCACTGTTGTGGCTTAAAATAGAAAGCATGATTAGGTAAAGCAAGGGTAATGGAAAATAGGTGATGTTCAATCTGCAGTTGATCGAATATCGAATTTAGATGAATTCAGAATTTTTGTCAGCTATAATTTAGTGCGTATTTTACAAGTTGTTGATAAATAAGAAATCACATCTCAGATGTGAAAGCTGCTATGACTATTGGCTTCTCGACAGTGAAAAATCACATTTGGGGTGTGGAACCAGACATGCTATTATTTGGGTAGTCATTTGGCAATTTGCCAATGTCACATTTGGGATGTGGAACCAAATATGATTAATTTGTTATGTTGAATTGTCTTTGATTGTTTTTCATAACTGTTTTCTTTCTGGATTTGTGTTTTTGGCTTCAGAGAATGCAAGTGATGTGCACTATCCCCAAGTCTCTCACAATTCATGTAGTCCTCGTTCAATGATGGCCAATTTGCGGAGGAAGTCTACTCCTTTCAGCAGATTCAGTCCAGTAGATAGTTCTTCTGCTAGCAATGCTAAGAATTCGAGTGCTTCAAGTAGTAACAAGAGAAGTTTGTTTGTTTCTCGGAAATTAAACCATAAGAATTGGGATGCTCCAATTGCCATGGCTGATCAGGGAGATCTTCACGAGAGGGATGGAATTGTTTTGGATAGGATCAAAATGGATAAAAGCAGAGTTTCAAAGCCAGAAATGAAACGGGCACTGCTAACTAAAAGTTCTGAGGATAAAATGCAAAAGTATGGTGGGTCCAAAGCTGGATCTCGTGTGGTTCCTTATCATGAAGATGAGAGTCAAGACTCAGTTCCTGTCAGTAGTATCTCTAAAGATCTCCAAAGGAATGAAAAAGAGAGTGAAGATTTATCGCTGATCCGTGATCAGTTACATCAGATTGAGAAGCAGCAGTCAAGTCTACTCGATCTTCTGCAGGTTTGTTCCTAATGCTTAATTTAACACTAAGTTCCCTCAATCAATTCTTTTATCTGTGCCGCTTAATTCTGCGAGTGGCTGGAAGGAAGGTTGGTTAATACTCTTGGTGTTCAAACTTCATCATTTTCCTCTCTTTTTATGTCAATGTAGCATTTGTGCCAATTCTTTAATGACAAACATCTCCAACATGCTCCTCCATATTGTGACAGAAATTCATGGGAAGCTCACAAAATGGAATGCGTTCTTTAGAGACTCGTGTGCATGGCCTTGAGTTGGCATTGGATGAGATCTCTTATGATTTGGCTATATCAAGTGGAAGGATGACTAAATCTGATGCTCATGGTAACACATGTTGCATGCTACCTGCAGCAGAATTTTTGAGCTCCAAATTCCGGAGGAAAACACATGGCCGGGATTCAATCGCACAATTCTCTAGATCAGGTGGCACCCCATCACTTGCTGCCATGAACTACCAACCCGATAGGAATGCTGAAACTAAGTTGACAAACCACAGATTTAGGCCCGACGTAGGCTTCATCACTAATCCGCTTGCAGAGATTCATACGAATTCGAGGAATTTTGCAACATTGGAGATAGCTTAAATCTTAAAAGCAGGTTAAATTTCTAAATGCCTCTAGATAAGGCATGCAATTTTAGATTAATGATACCAATTGATGCCACTCTAACTTTCTAACTCCCGTATTTCTTAATTTTTAGCAGATGTGCTGCACAATCTAGAATGCAAATTTGATCTTTTGGTTCTCAATCAGCTTTGGTGGAAGGACCCCCCTTGATGGGGATTACGATTCAATCAGGATATATAAATTTGTTGTGCCACTAGAAAATATTCCATTTAGTCATGTTCCAAGTGAAAAAGGCATGAAGCGGGCTAGACCATACATTCTACGTCGCGGCGCAGAACTTCATTGGAATATTCATGATAAATCTTGGGCAAGAACAGCACATTGGAGTGAGTTCGCGACTAAATACCACACTATTTTAAAATAAGGGTGAATTTGTATATGTACTGATGAGTGACAGGCTGCTTATTTTTTGATTTTGTGATTAAGTATTGCGTTGTATAATGTATTCGAGTTATGTTAAAGGTTCTACAGTAGCATCACCATCGGCATTTCATCATTGGATAACAATGCTTTTGATCTATTATTCTTCCCGTGCTCTCTATTGTGCATTTTGTTTAGCTTCTTTTCCGCTAAGTCAAGATTAGGCCTCTAAAATATTTCGAAGGGAAAGGATCCAATAGCTTCTTGTCATGTGCAAACCCCCATACGGCGCTTTCTAGGTTGTCGCTTCCATAGTTGGACTACTACATTATTCTAATTATTTAAAGATTAAACTTTGGCAAAAAGAATAATTTGACTTTACTAATTAATAATTTGACACTTTTAAGTATTTTTAAAATATTACTATCTTTTACATGTTATGCTAAAAATGTTGTAAAGGTGTATAGTCTTAAGAACTTTTTAAAACAAAATTAACATGGATGTAAAATTTAAAGTTCAAAAAGATAATTTCATAAATGTATTTCCTATTTATCAGAAAAATATTTAAATAGAAAATACATATATTAACTTTTATAAATAGGAAATGTATTTTTTTTCCCTTTTCATTCATGAGTCATGAAACAACCACACCAAGGGGCGTTGGGCTAGGAGATGACCACCAATCCATACCCTATCATGATTAAACAAACGTGCTTACAAATTTCAAGCTTATGCGAGAGAAAAAAAAGAAGAAAAAAAGAAGAAGAAAGAAATCAATCTGAATCCAAACTCCAAGTAAATGTGCCAAGCATGTGCGTGTGCATCGTCTTATATAACGAGATGAATACCAACTCTTCTATTAGAAGATGATGACGATGTTGTTTCCATGATGGATTCAATGGAATTGAATATCAAGGCAGGAACAAGTGAAACGATACGAATGTTGAAATTTGTTCCTTTTACTCTAGTTGCGCCTTTTAGCTTGAATATTTCCAATTGTTCTACATTGCTTGACTAAAAAATATTTGGGCTAGAAAGAAACAACTACTATTCAAAAGATGATGGGGTGATTATGCAGAAATTTAGTAAAGTCTCGATCTTGTAATCCCAGTCTTAACTGCTCTAATATTTTAATCAACTGTTATAATTTCACACTTTATACTCTGATGTGCTTCCAGAAACGTAATTGACTACAAATTTCATTTTTCATGATTTTGACATTTAAATAGGTGACAAATACTGCTTAAATTTTTAAACTTAAAAAGAAAAATAGAATAAATATGTTTAAATATCAAAATGGAAAAAAAAAAAAAAGTCGAGAGTTCACGCCATACAAATTATGGGCCAGTTTGTTTAAGTAATTCTGGTATAAAATAATTTAATTATTACATTTTTTGAGATTTTAAAAAGCCAGAAGCTATGTTGTTTACAATAAGAAATAATCATTTTATTTAAAAGTAATTAATATTATGAGAAGCTATAACAAGCACAAAAAATGATTATTTTTTAAAAAGTGATTATTTAATTTAAAAAAACCTTGAACAAATGGACCCTATATATAAGTCATAACAGATTTTTACAACCCGTATGTTTAACAAAATGCATAAAAAAATATTTGAAATTTAAATGCTATCACGAAAAACTATTACAGCCCGAACAGATAAACGGTGATTATAGCCAATCCCAGAAACGGCTCATAATACAACTTAAACTTACAAGGAGAAAAAAGTTTGGACAAAACTTAAATCAAGTTCCTTGTATCCATACTATCAAATCCTCCATTCAAATAATGATATATAGATTTTTTTTTTCAATAATAAATAACTTACACTAAATATATTTAACAATTTTGAACAAAAAAATGTGTCTTCATATAATCATTAAAGTTGATGGTAAAAATGTAAAAAACTTGATGTAAATTTTGTCCAAAAAACTTAACAAGTCCATGAGAGAAAAATCACAATAGCTTAACAAGAAAGACAACTTTTTTTTTTCATCTCCAATAAACTAGACTGCAAAATAGCTGTTCAACATTCTTAATACTAGTATGTTGAATCTTGATTAAGCTTTGTTAAATAAGCTTCATTATATAAACATTTATGGATAAAGTTGTTTCTATAATTGAAAAAGAAATTATGTTAAACTAGTTTTATATAAGCTGTAAGTTTTATTTACACTTATTAAATCAAGCAAGACACTTATTCAAGCTTGACTGGTAAAAGAAATACTCAAATTTGACTCAATTATTTAACTGAACCAAATTAAAGTTTAAATAATTTAGCTAAAAATTTCAAAACTTGAATAATTGAATTTGACTCAAACTTGAATTTAGCTCTCTACTGATTTTTTCTTTAAATAAAATCTTGTTTATTGATTTAGTATTTGACAAATATCTTCATGCTAAAATGTAAAGTAGAATTGCAATAAAACATAATTTTGTATTCATTAAAATAGCTTAAGATTGGAAATGCAATCTTTCATGGTGAAAATAGAGAATTTCTTTGAAGAAAATTTAAAATTATCCATTTAGAATACAACTCTTAAAAACTAACATATATCTTAGATGATTATAAAAACTAAATATAATTTTTAAGTAAATACAATGAATAAAAATACAACTATCTGAGTCAGACACACATACATATTGATATATAGGGTAATAGGGAGCATACTAAGTGAGAACTCTTATTGTATGAAATGAGAACTATAAATCTTTGTCATACAAACATACATGAATAGTTAAGATTAAAAGTTAGTTACTGATGAGGTAACCAATTATAAAAGTCATGTACATTTTTCTTTGAATCTTGATCATTCAAATATGATCTAATAGTTCTATATTTAAAGTTCTCGTTTCTCCCACTAAGATTAGTTATCATTTGATACATTCTCTCTCAATATATGTGCATGTTTATAAATATAAAATCTACAAAGTTTAGATTAGACTCATTTAAACTATCAAAAACCTAATTAAAAGCTGTAGTATATTTGTTCACAATGAGGTATTAATGAGCTAAACTCAAATAATTCACCAATAACTAAGGTGATTGACACCCCCTACTCAATATAACTCCATTGTCTACCATCGTATGCCGTATATGACCAGAAGTAGATTCCTTGAAGTACAAATTATAACACGTAAACAAACAATAATGTATAAGTACAATGTATCAAAAACCACTATCTACTTATGTTAATTAAGTAGGTTATTACTCATGATTTGCTATTCAATTATTGGCCAATCAAGTGAGAAATTGTAGGAAAGAAACTCACATTATATTTCTACACAACATGATTTGAAATTTAAGATGGTGGGCTTATGAGATCAAGTCATGGTGCTTGCTCATCAGTATCTTGTTTGTCGAGTTTCTGCACAAAAGCACCAAAGTGACCAAACATTAGGTGAAGTCGTAAAGATATCTCGCTCAAGTACATTAAACAGTAAGATCAATTCATGATAACAAAATCCATAATATGATAATATAAATACAACACAATGCATTATGCTACACTTAGCCAATGCCAACACAAAGACATCATAACAAAATCCATAACGATTAATTTGAATAAATAACAACATTATACAATACGAAGCAACAAATAATTTATGCGCCTCCATATTCTCAAAAGGCTACAAAATGCGTTTTAGAAATTGAATAAACAGGAATTGCATAAAACAGGAACGACCGAGGAAAAGCAAACACAACGCGATGCTAGTTCGATAATTGATTTTGAGTTCAAAATTGATTTTACATAAAAATTTAATCTAGAATTGATTCCGAGCTGAAACAAACAACTTTAGGTAACTATTGCTTTGGATAAAAAAAATATACCGAGCTTTACTCCTAACTTGTGCTTGCCAACACTCATCCAAATAAGCACATAGGCAGCCACGAATTGAAGCAGGAAATGTTCATTGATTGGACACAATCATGGATTGAGTTGAAAGGTATTACACAAACAGTACCATATTAGATTGATCGACGCAAGAAATGTATTATATGAAATTGTAAATAAGCAGGTAAGAGAGGAGTACGGTTTGAGCATTGTGCCAAGAGAGGCCTCTATAAACGTTGACGGAGAAGGTTGCAGTGAGGTAAATGGTGGCGACTCCGAGAGTGGCGGTGAATGCCTTGAAAGCATAATCCCCAACCTTACCTGCTATTCCCATTCTCACCCAACTCCACTACCACTAGGGTTTCCGCACTTCCCCCTCTATTCTATTTTCTGCTTATTTCTATACCGTAAAATATTTTATTTATTTTTTCGAAAAAATATAATAACACAAATTCATCTCAAACAGATCACGACGTTTAACAAGAGACTTAAATATAATTTGATTCTTCTATTTTTTTAATTTACAATTAAATTAATTTATTATTTTTAAAATAAATATACTTAATTATTATATTTTAAAAAAATCATAATTTTTGTCAATTTTTTAATATTATTTACGTTTTATTTATTTTTTTAGTCCAATTAAATTATATATCTAACATATTTATTTAAAGTATAAAAAATGATGATTAAATTAAAATTCGTTAATTTTTTAAAATAAGAAGACAAAAAAAAAATTATTTGAAATAAAGACACTAAAGTTATATTCAAGCTTTAACAAAAATAGTCAAATGTTAATTAGTGGTTTAGAGACGAAAGTAAAATGATAAATGTTTTATATTGAAATGTGTAAAAATGCATCCTCTTGTAATTTTAAATATGTTTTTATATGATTATCAATATTTTATTTTAATTTCTATATATTATGTTTGGACTATGTTTAATAAATTATTTTACTTAATTTTTAATCTTTTTATTAACTCAAAAACTTATTTGACTATTCAATAACCTTTTAAGTAGCTCTTAGCACATTTAAAAAAATTACTTTTTAACTTATAACTTTTAGTTTTTAATTTTTTTTATCATTAAAATATTTATTTAATTTCTTTATTATTTATTTAAATTTGTTATTTTATATTTTTAAATACTTTAATAATTAATTTTATCAAACATTTTTTAATTTAATAAGTTAAATTGAAAAATTTTAACTATCAACAAATTTTTCAACTAGTTTTGTGTATTATAACTTTGATATAAAAGAATGAAAAGGAATGAAAGTATGATGAATGAAAAAAAAAAAAAAAGAGAATTGAAAGTAAAGTTCTTTGCTATAGATGAAAAAGAAAATAATAATATTTGTATTAAAGTGATTAGATACGTAATAAAAGGGAAAAAAACAAAAATTAAGCATATATATAGCTGAGAATTAAAACAGAAAAAGAAAAACTGCAGACAAAACCGCTCCAGCACAAACAACTGCACAAGTGATAAAGTGTTTAACAGCATTTTCTTTTATGCTTAGTTTACTAACGAATCTTGTATCCATAATCTATCCATATACTGATAACAGTCATCCCAAATCGTTGCAAGAGATTAGCAGCTAACTTAAAAACGAAGTAAGCCGAAAGGGAATACAGCTATAATGATCAAAGTCCGACAGAGGTTTTTTATTTGCTAGTCATGGGTTCCATGGGCTTATTTTAATGAGCCTCTTTTTCTTTACACTTCGGACACTTTGTTTAAATAGAATAAAGATGAAAAGAAATAGGAAAATGAAAGATAAATGTTGTTAACTAAAAAAAAATAGTTTATGAACTGATAGTTAGTGTAAAAAGTTTTTTAAAGAAAAAATGTTATGTATTGTTAATGTAAAAAATTTTACACAATTATTTAATCACAACACATCATATAAAATAAATTCATTGATTTTTAAAATAATTATCTTAATTTAAACTATGATTTGTAATTAAATAATAATATAAAACTATTTTATACCATGAGTGCAAAAATATTAAACTCTTTTTGAGAGAAAAATTATTCACAATTTAGCATATATAGTAAATTTATTAATTTTTAAAATAATTAACTTAAAGTAATTTAAACTGTTATGATTCAATGATAATGTAAAACTATTTTACACCTTCAATACATAAATATCAAAATGTATCTTTTTATTTGTTTACATCTTAGTGGAAAAGAAACTAGGAAATTTACAATGAGACCTACAAGGAAATAGGTTTCTTCCTTTTTTTTACGGGAAAATAGTTCCATTCCTAAATATTAATATGTCGTGAAAATCATCCACGAAGAGTAAAGAATAATATTTCATCAGAGGTATTTGAACATTTAAATAGTAAAAATACCTACTTAATACCTGTTATTATTCTTTATATGATCTTCTTGCAACGTTAAATAATCAATTATATTAATCACTCACATTTCTTTTCTTTTTGTCTCTTTCTATGTTTTTTTAGCAATTTTTTTCTTATTTTACTGAAATTCAAATGTTTTTGTTTTATTTTTGAAAGTTAAATGTTTTTATAACATAATAATAATAAATAAATAAATAAATGGATAATTTTATATTAAGAAAAATATTTTGTATAATTTTTTTTCACTCATTCAAATAAGTAATTTTTTTTTCATTCCTTTTCATACTTTATCCATCCAAGTCATAAATAGCAGCACTGTAGTGGGATTTACATGAGAGGAGTAATTAAATAATGAAATAAGAATTTATTGTTGTACAGTGACATCACCAAAATATAGACTTCAAAAACCTATTTTTACCCTTTTAAACACGGTTGTCTGATTTTTTTCATAAAGTATTCTACAGAAAGTTACATTTTTTTTACATCTATTCCTTTGCACTTTACTATTTTCTATCCCTGTTTAGTTTTTCTTGTACACTTTACTATTTTCTATCCATGTTTTGTTTTTTCTTCTTATAGACTTCCCAATTATATTTGTGAAACTCATTTTGATCATTGATCGGATTAAGATAGTAAATCAATGGGTTCGTAGTCCAATTGATGAACCAATAATTAATCCGGTTTGATCCCGTATATATTAAAAATTTAAAATATATATTTATCTTTTATATATAAATATATAACTAACATTATTTGAGAAAAAAAAGTTCGTCTATAATCTAAAATCCAAATTAAAAAAAAATCAATTTTTTTTCAAAAAATAAATTAATTTTTTTCAAAAAGACATTCAATTTTTTTAAAAAATCGGTCGGGTTGGACCAGGATCCGATAACCAACCTAATTGGATTTGACAAGGTCAACTTGGGTCAATTACGTAATCGGTCCGAAAGTGAAATCGGCCCAATTAGGCCACCATATTTCAATCCGGATTGAATTTTATAAGACTGTTCCCAATTCACATTTTTCTATTTTTTTATATAATTGTTATGTTCTTCTTTTTATTAATTTTGCCATATTTTTCATTTTGAATTCATATTATGTTTTTATTGTTCCTAGATTAATGTTGATTGTGTGTGTAAAATTATGACCTGCTATTAATCGTTAATTTATTTAACTTTTGGATTTTTTTTATTTGCTTTTTAGTATTATATGTATAATATAGATTATTTACTTTATATTATAATATTAATATTTAAAACAGTAGTCATCCCACTATAGAATTTCCAGAGTTAGTAGTTACATTTCGCTATCCAAGATGTCAACTATGATTCAAATAACACATTTTTTCTATTCTATTTTTCTCTTATTTTGTCATCCTATTTCTTTCTTTCATATTTCACTCCTAATTCAAACAAACCATTAAAAAATAAAATGAATAAATTGGTATCAAGGGAAAGTAGTATAAATTGTTTAAATAATACACTAGGTTGGTCTTTAAGACTTATGACTACTGATTAATTTAATTTTTTTAATTACAAATGTATTATTTAAAATTAACATCATCTTAGCTATTGATGTTTAATACCTAACATACAAAAATAAAGATTAAAATGATCAACATTTAATAATTTTAGAAAACAAATGACTTTTTTTTGGTAATTTTAAAGATTAAATTATCTGGTACTCACAAGATTAAAAGCTAACTCGATGTATTTCAAAAGCTTAAACGTTACGTGCAAGAGTCTTCAATTTTACAGGAGATACTCGATTCTTTTCTATTTTTACTCACGGATGTCATTATCACAATACTTTCATAAAAAATAAAAACAGAAAATGAACAGGATTAAAACCTGCTGAAATCTCACCCTCCTACTGGAGTAAATATTTCAGACCCCGTTCTCTGCCTTGTTATTGATTCGCTGGTCATAACTTATAAGCAACGGTCAGCAAAACACAGCCTCATTGTACAGTACTACTTATAAAGCAAAATAGCCAAACAAAGAAAAAAGGAAAATGAAAGGGCAGGCACCTACTCTTGTAAGGCAAATTAATTAAAAAGCAAGCAATATAAAATACTATCATCAGCAAAATTTGTATTGCAAACAAGACCCCCAGAAAAAGGGTAGCAATAGTATACATAATTTATGTTTTTATATAATATAATGCTGGAAATTTCTAAGCAAGGGATGAAAGAAAAGTTGATATATATTATAGTTATAGTAATAATTTACTATTAACACATTCCTCTATCAACGTAAAGCATCCTTGAAAAACTCCACCTCCGCAAACAATAGCATTGGACTGTGCTTTGAGTCTCTTACCAACTCATCACAGTAATAGATGGATCTACTGCCACCATTTCTTCTCAGACAAAGATATTAGCTGCCAATCAAATTGAAGAAATATATTAGCTTCATCCCCATAGTTTTTTAGATGGCAAAGATCTTTCTAGTACTAGCAAGCAAACCTTGTTTTGTGATACCATTTAGTGCGTGTTTGGATGAGTGTTAACAAAATTGATTTTGAAGTGATGTTTGAATGTTTTATTATCAAATCAAGTTAAGAGTAAAATTTAGTATAACTTTTTTTTATCCAATGCAAAAACTACTCAAAGTTGTTTCAACTCAAAATCAATTTTGCGTCCAAAAGCAATTATGAAATCTTGTCGAACGTGAAACCAAACATGTAGTGTGTGTTTGGTTTTCATTTGAAGACTTGTGTATATCCACATCCAACCTGAAGCTACATAAAGTAGCTTCTGAATTTCACGTAATTTATGCGAGTTTAAAGTGAAAACGTGGAACCAACCATGCAGGTAAAAAATTATCTAAAATCAATTATAGACTCGAAATCAATTCTCTAATGTAAAACCAAACACGCACTATAGCTCAAAACAAGAGCATTTCCAATATATAAAAATACACAGTTCAAATATGTATGTTTGTTATACCGTTTATTTACCAATTCACCCTTTAGTAGTTAGATGAACTAAATTCAAAGTCAATAAGAAGCTTGCTTCCACAAAATCAGGGACCCATCATAAAAATTACAATAATCAGATGTCAGAACCAGAGGCAAGTATTTGATATTTGATATGGAAGTTTGCTAGCAGAATGATTAACACAAACAATAACAATCTCTAGCCTGATAGCAGAGTTTCTTTTTTAATTGCAATTATATGGGAATATAATGTAGAACCAAGTGCCAAAGGTCATTTTGGGGAAGAAAATGCAAAAATACGTAAAGTGGAAATTTCAATGCTACTATGGAGAATCTACGACTATTTTAACTATAAAGAAGGTTAGTGCATTTGGAGGTCCATACTTCACACAAAAGTAATAATAAAAAATGAAGAGATTGCTAGAAAATAGAATGAACCCAAATCATTGCTAGCATTAAACAATTCTAGGAATTTAAAGCAAAATGGAGGACAGATTATTTTTGTAATATACAAAAAGGAGAGATACAAATGCTAGAGGATAAGAAGTCCTTAAAAACTAAACAAAGAATGAAACGGGGGGAACACAAAATGATTAAGAACACGATATACATGCAAGTATGAAACACAACATGCCTATCTCTGTAAATCTACCAAAGACACCTCCTGAAAAGTTCACTAGCAGAACAACACAAAGAGGCTAAGTGGACTACTCGGTCCAAAAATGAACTTGAGCAGCAATACCATAGTGAACTACTCTAGAATTTCTTTCCAACCATATACGCAAAACATCTGTAAATAGAGAATAAAGCTAAAGCCTTTTAGCATCTCTATTGGTGTCAAAACCTATAAAATTAACACAATAACTAGAAATCCATGGGAAAAACCCAATATTCACTAACAAATAATGAAGAGAAAGATACAATGGTCAGCTTAGGAAGATAATGCATTATAGAGTAAATTATACAGACCTCCCTTGAGGTTTACACTTATTACCCTTGATACCCTTCCATTTTTGAACCCTAAATAAAACCCCTTAATTTTTTAGCTTTCATTACACTGGCCTTCCCTTAAACATAAATGGCGTTAGGAACATTAGCAGAGATGTGTCACATGAATTGCACTTGATTTTTAATGAAAATTTTTGTCCAAAATGCCATTATCTTCCTCAACTAAACCCCTTTTATCCCCACCCCATTCTCTTCAAGTTACTACTGAAACCAAGCACCAGATTCTCCTAAACCAGAATTCACACCACACACCAGAATTCATGTCCAAAGAAAACATTCTAAACCAAAAAATTTACCAAGTCAGAAGAAATGAACAACAAAATCATACCAAATCAACCAACACTTTCAACAACGACTACAACTTCAGAACCACAAAATCATACCAACACTTTCAACAACAACAAAGGCTACAACTTCATCAAAGTCAATCTCAAAACAGCAGCAGCAACAACATGGGTCTCACTCTGCGTGATGAAATTGATCAATTACTCCAAGCCCATGTACCAAATTTTCCTCCGTTCAGATTTCAGTTTAATAAAATGAAGAAAGAGTGAAACAAAAAAGGGGGTTTTATTTTAATTTTTTCATTAGAAGTTTTAGTTATTTTAGGAGTGAAAGGAATGATGACAGTTGTGTGAGAATATCAGGGAGAGCAACTGGGAAAGGACTTGAGAAATAACTGGAGAATTCAACAGTGGTTCAAAAAGAACTTGAATAAAGTTACAATCATCAGTTCAAGAATTTTCTTCACCAAACATAGGAGGATGATAAGAGTCTTACAAAATTACCACTTATAGAAACTATGTGTACATTTCTAATTAGGTATTCCAAAAATTTACTAAAGATCAGTCAAGACTCAAGGTAGTCAATCACCCTTGTCAGCAACTAACAACATAACTTCTAGAATGCTATGACCACGTTTGAAAAAGAGAAGTAGTTTATTTAACACTGATACACAATCACAGTTTGTACATGCATGGATAGGCAAAGAGAAACATGCATAATTGCATACTCAAAACAGGGAAAGATAGAAACAATCATTTGCAAATCACCAACCTGACGAGCAACTTGTGCTAGTCGCCGGCTGTCCCGAGATGATTCAGTCATTGTGCAAGATTTCTCAGGCTCCACATGACCATCTTGCTTCTCTCCACACTTTTTCTTTGAGCTGGTATTATCTTGAGAGCAATCTACATCATCACAGCTAACAGCCTCCTTCTTACGCTTTCTACAGAATGTGTACTTAAACTTATCACCTGTAGATCGACTAGAAACCTTCTCATCTAAATCAGATACTTTTGGATCCATTTTATCCAGTGACCCATTAGATGCCTCAACATCTTTACAAGCCGGAACCTCCACACTTTCAGCAGACAAACTCTCTTGTCTTGTTAAATCTGATTTATCCAACGGTTCCTTGTCACCTTTAGTTATGTTCCAAATACTGCAGGCTTTAAGAAAGACTTCCCCATTTTCAGTATTGCTATGAGGTCCTGATTGCTCATTCGTAGCAGTTGTGTCCGTCGGTACATCAGCATAAGGAGACATTAGATCCTTCTGAGCTTCATTTTCACATGTCATAGAAGAACTCACCCTTGAGGGGTCATCATTATCCAATACAAGTGTACAATCTTTGGCACTAGACAGATGTGATTCTTTATTTGTTTCCTTAAACTGGTTAGAGTGTAATTTAGATTTAATAGCATTCCTTTTCCCAAATTTTATCTTTTTTCTTTGAACTGGAACTTTGACAAGGTCAGCATCTTCTTTCACCACTTTAAGTTCATCTGGTTTCTCCTTTTCAGAAATATTATCAGCTTTGGCATTAGTTGATACAGTCATTGCTTTACCTTCTTCATGTACACTGACTACCGTTTCATTCTGTACATTATCTAAGTTTCCTGAAACAGACATATTTCCATCAAAAAGGCTTCTTTCAAATGCATGTATTCTCTGAGTGCATCCATTTCTGTAGAGCTTGGGCTCTTTCCGCCTAATGACTATGGATGCAAAATCTGGATTATGAATGTAGCAGTTGTTTGCATGATCATGTGACCCACAGAACTTACTGCTATCATTTGATCCATTTACAACTGGATTCCTATTGTCAGAAATAGAGACAGATTCAAACTGTAAACCAGGTGCAGAATATACAGATCCATCATAAGGATCAAGTCTGTTCTCTTGCAGAAAACTTTCCTGAGCTTCAATTTCAGCCCCTGTGTTTTGTTCAACTGGGGGATGCATTTGGTGTTTTGTCACATTCTCCATCTCAGCCTGGGTTTCTCTCAACTCTGCCCTTAGATCTCTAACTATTTCCTCAGCTTCCTGGAGCTGAGCTTCAAGCTCCTCAATCTTCTTCTGCTGATTCAATGACATCAGCTCTGCTTCACTGACCTGTAAGATTGCCATTAATCAGACACAGTAGGAGATAAGAGACAAGACAAATGATTTAACTTAGAGCACTCCATTGCTTGGGTGGCATATTAATAACTGTTATGTGAGCATGTGACATGTGCCATAACGGTAGTAATCACCCAAGGTGCTGATCAAAAAATAAATAAATAAATCTCCCAAGGTTGAAAAGCAATTGCAATATTGCATTTGCTATAAGAGAGTTGAATTTTGGCTAAAAAACTGAAACAATAATACAATGTATATCTCTTTACACGATTCTGCAGCTATGAAACAAGTTTAGCATGCAAAAATATGCAAACATGATAAGTATCCAGCAATAATCTTTTGCCTACAGTCACAAACAACTCAGCTTCATTCTCAAACTAGATGTATGTGTAAATTGGCGAGTTAGGCAATTGCAGAAGTGCCAGTTGATCCCTCTGACACTGAGTCACAAATATATCACATACTTTCTCAAATGTATATTGATTGCATTCCTTTAATGACCACAACAAATGTCACATAAAAAATATAGTCAACCATTTTAATTTTTAGCAAGAATTAAACAACCCTTTGTTTCGAAGATGAAAAACACAGTAAGAATCAATGATTGAAAACTTTAAAAGACAACAATGTGACAATTCTGAAGAACTCTTTGGCCAGCGATGTTCAAAATGCCTAATACTGACGATATCAATGGAATCACAGATTAAACTTAAATAATACTTTCATTCAAGCATAACCATTACAAGTACTCCACAAAGAAATAATCCATCTCCATTATCTGAAAAAATCTTTTTTTTTTCCTCTCACCCATTTGCTAAGAATTTTACATTGAACTCCACATAATGATGCAAGCAATTAGCCAGTAATCTGAACCAACCCAGTGAAACGGGAATCTCAAAACATTCTTAATTGAGTAAGAAAGAACACACACGAAACCAACGCCACAAAGCACAAGTAGGGTAATAAACTCTGAATCAAACACACAACTCCAAGAAAAAACAAAAACGAAGCGAAAAGGGGCAAAAAGATATAAGATTTTTTTTCCAAAAAAGACCTCTTTGGGAGACAGTGATTGTCAAACCTTAGAATCGAACATTTGTTTGAGTCTGAGAAGCATCCGAAGCGCCTCTTCCTTAGTGGAAACAAGTTCTTGCTGAAAGCGCGTGGCTTTCCGCTCCGACACCATGATACGAGCCGCCGCCTCCTTCGCCGTGTTCAGGATGATATCGGCGTAGGCCTTCTTCAACGCCGTCAATTTCTGATCAAAAACGCAAAAGCACACAATGAAAACCCAAAACACCAAACGCGCCACAAATCACAAACAGCCCATCCCCATTACCCCAGAGAAAAAGAAACCGAACCGATGATGTAACCCGTACAAAACAAAAAAGAACAACAACAGAAAAAGAAAAGGAAAAAACCGCGGTTGGCGGCGGGAGAAGCAGTTGAAAAGGAACGGAACTGAAGAGTTAACCTCGGAATCCTCCATTGTTATCTAATGCATCCGATAGTGGGTGTTGTATGGTTCAGTTTTGAGACCAAAAAGAAGAACACGAACAAGAACAGAAAGAAGTGAAGAAATGATGGGATGGGAGTTCGAGTTTCTTTCTTTCTTTCTTCCTTCCTCTTCTCACAGTAGGAGGGAGCTGTGTGTGTCTGTTAGGAATTGAGGGGTGGAATGACTAGATTGCCCTCCGCGTAATAACATTAGAATTTAACCACGTCGCAATCACAAACCGTAACACGGGAGAGGGGCCCGCTGTTCGCTTCTCTTCTCCCGTTTTATATTATTCCACAGTGGACCCCTGTCCTCTGCTCTGCTCTGCTCCACCACCTCCATCTCAGATTGCTAACGTGGACCGGACCCATCCATCAAACTACGGGACTTAAACGCCCGCGTTTTTGGTTTTAGGCCCCCGCTTCAATGCAAAATCCATTGTTTCTTCTTATCCAAACGTTTTTATTTTTTGACTCAAATAGACTTTGACATTTATCTTTTACACACTCGTTATTGTATTGTATTCTGTATCTATTTTGAAATGAATTTTTTGAAATGAAATGAAATATGCATTGAATTGTTATATGTCTCCAAATAGGTAGCAAAATGAACTATCCAAGCCAATGCAAGCTGACCAATATGAGTTGCGGGCTATAATGAGGACAAAAAAAATCTGATTAATTTGGACCTAAATACTCAAGCCCAAGACCTATATAAGTTTGACTTTTGGGAGCATTTAACAGATTTTATGGACTTAAGACACATTTGGTTATGATTGGGTTGGACTAAAAAAATCTTATTTAATTTGAATTAAAAGATATATTTTTGGTCTCAAATATAAGGAAAAAAAATATGTTATACTAACTAAAAAATTTAATTAACTATATTTAATGACATTAATTTCAATTAAAAATAGTAATTTTTATCAACTTACCATTCATTAAAACTTGATTTTCGGAATAAAAAAGAGTAACTGAAATTAACAATTCAATTAAATGAATGATATTTTAGAGACAATTATATTAGATAAAGTAAAATTAATTAAAAATTTCTTATATTTTCGTATTCAACAAACTTTTTATTCTCTTGAAGAAAGGATAAGAAAATTAAATTCTCATGTAATGGGATAAGTTTTATTGTGAAAACTCTAATATATCCTCACTATGTAGTATCTAGTACCATTGTCATGTATTATTCTTAGAAAATATTAAAAGTTTCCCAACAATTTTTAGTTATTAACCAGAAATATTTTCTTAAAATATTTCAAAACATCATTCCCGTCATTATA
>PYAF01002171.1:2009078-2025990 GCA_007407185.1 Glycine tomentella | reverse complement strand
CGAATTCGACAGGGCTTCGCTTCAGAGGATATCAAGACCCAAGCTTTAGAGAGAAGGCAGACCGATTTTTAGAGAGAAGGCGGAATGGATCAAATGCCATTTGCAGGGGCAATATATAGGGATTTGGGGGGCCAAACACGCCCTGCCAGGGCGTGTTTAAACACGCCCAGGCAGGGCGTGTTTGGCAGCCCCAAATCCCCAATTATTGCCCAAACAGCCCCCTTTTCCTAATTAATTAATTAAATAATATTATTTTTAAATTTTTGCCAATTTTCATCTGAAAGTTAGTTGGTATTGAATTCAATTGTTTTTCAAACACACATTAAATCAGAAGCAACATGATTACACTAACATTCCAAATCACATAGTCGGTGATAAACTGCTATATATGCATTTAATATTTATTTATCCGGAATGAATTGGGAAATGTTAATGCCATTCTCTTTATATTTTTTTGTATATTTTTTATCCTATAAATTAAATATGATACTAGTAGAGATATAAATTAAATATAGTATTAGAGGGTTTATAATATTTATACATTTTACTCAATTAATTGAGATAAATCTTATTAGTCATTTTGATACTTTCTTTGTAATTAACTAAAATTTATTAAAAAAATATTAATTTTAATAGGTTTCACTTCTTATTTAATAATTTTCTATTAAACATACTAGTGATTTTCAATAAATTTTAATTAATTATATGAATAATATTATTATCACAAAAGTGTAATTTTATACTAAGATATTTGTGATGATAAAATTATTTATAGATTAAATAAGTAAAATTTTGATAACTACTACTCTAAAAAACTAAGTGATTTTTTATTATGTATTTAAATATTTAATGTTATCATCACAAACACCTCAATCTCATAAAGTGATAAATCAACTTTTTCTTTTCAATTAATTATACAATTAAATAAACTTGATAGTAGCTTCAATTATTTTAAGTAATGTTTTTTTTAACTATAATAATATATTTAAAATCATTATTCAAATAATGCATGCAAAGCACACAAGCCTTGTGACGTTGCCGTGTGCTTATGGGATAATAGTGTGATTTGTTCAGGACAGATCCAGAAAGCTATTAAAAAGATTATTTTTTTTATAATTATTTAAATATCTAATTTTTAATAAGTAATAATTTTTTAAGAAATATTTATAATTTCTACACATAAAATTGAAATTTATTTTTATTTAAAATGATAATAACCTTAACCATTACCATAAAAACAACAAAAATAATTAGTTTGCATAATTTTATTATAGTTATCACCTTAATAATTACAATAATAATAACAAACACACCTAATTTTATACTAATTAATCTTAATTATTATTATTATTATTATTATTATTATTATTATAATGACATAGATAATTAATTTTACCCAATTTAACATTAATTGACATAAAAAGTGTTTATCTATGTACATGAGAATTGTCAAGGGAACAAGACCGACCCAAAAGTAAAATAACTAAGACGTAAGTCCATTAACAAAAATATATTTTCTCTTTTAATTTTTATAAAACAAAAAATAACATTTATTATAAAAAATATCATATATGTTGACAAAAATATTCAATATATATTTTTCTCACTTCTATTATGTTCAAAAAGATATTTCAATTAATTTATAGCCTTTTTTTTTAAACAAGTTTTTTTTAATAATTTTTAACATTTTTTAATTAGTTTTTTTTAAACGTTAATTTTTAGTTTCTAATTTTATTTTATTCTATTTTTATCATTAATATATTTATTAATTTTTGATTACTTTTTTTAAAAAAAAATCTAGGTTTTATTTTGTCATTTTACAATTTTTAATTACTTCAACAACTACTTTTTTAACACTTACATCTTAATAAATTAATTTTTCAATTTTATGAAACATAACCTTAAAGTAAAAAAATACTTCTCTTAAAATTTATTTTAGATATCAGTTATCATTAAGCTCCCCGCAAGGAAGAGGTGCTGAAGCCCTTGCCTAGCCCCATCTTCATCCGTCCATGATTTGTTATAATTACTATGACAAAATTTACACTTTCTATTACAAGACAATGTTTCCATTCTCAATGCCTAACATGTTGAGAAAGCTATTTGCATCCTATATTTTTGGTAAATATTCAATCCAGTGTTGTTAAATTTACTCAAGTACTGAGTTACAAATATCTTGTTGAATCTTTTGACAAACTTGTTTAAGCATTTTATTGGGCTGTTTTCACTAATGCGTGCATTTTGAATACTGTTTGGCTCGAAAGTTATATAGTTCATATTCTATAAATTTACTTTCAAGCTCATTATCGAAAATTTGAATTATAATAATCCATTTGAAAGATGAAAATAGGAGTTAAAATTTCCACATGAGTGTATGAAATAATAGGCAGAACCAAAAAATGGAATGGTGTGATTCAAGTTGTAAATATTAAGAGTATATATACTGTCCAATCACCAATGGTTAGTTTGACTTATAACTATTTTCATTTAGAAATTAATTTGAGCCAACAATGAATTTGCCATTTTATGTCTTTAATAATTTTGCAATATTTAAGTTATGCTTCCATCATCCCATGTGTATTTTTGACGAGGATATCAAATTTTTCAAAACTTTTTTTTTTAGTATAAAGAAAGATATAAGTGGTAATGGTATATGAAAAGATGAAGGAGTATAAATTGAGGTGGTTTTTGCACGTTATGAGACACTGGATGCTCCCATAAAAACAAAAGTTTGTTACCAAGAGTTCGACATAGAGAGGTAGAGGTTGACCGAAACTTACATGAGAAAAGGTAATTAAACAAGACATAATAGAGTGATATATAGATTAGCGGACGATATGTCTTAGAACGGAGTGAAAAAAAACTATAAATTTAATGGATGGTTAAAATAGTTCTATGTTTCAGTCGTTCCCTTATTTTAGTTATTTTCATCTTCTTTTCTTTCTTATTCCTTTCATCATTTTTTTCTCTCTTTTGTCTTATTTTCACTTTTTTCTTCTTTTCTCCCTTTCTTTTACGATTTAGCATTGGGTTCATCTACCATTAACTTCAATTAACTTGGATTAAATGTGTTATTGATAAGACATTTGTAAATAGATATATCAAATTCATATGAGAATAAATTAACAGAAGTATCAAAAAGTCATTGGTTCGAGTAATAGTAAATTTTATCACTTTAAATAAAATTTTAAATTCAAGTTTTATAGATGAAAATATTTGATTGAAAAAGAAGAATTCTATTAAAAATAATTAGTCATATTTAATAACAGAGATTAATCAAATATTTTGTACCAACAAATTTGGTAATTTTTAGTAAAAGTAAATAAATAGTTCAATAATGATCAAAATGAGTCAATGTTGATATTATGTAGAAAAAGTGTACCATGTCCGTATGCATTTTTGCAATTTAAATTTTAGAAGTTGAAAGATCACAACAAATAAAAAGAGAAATTTTGGTTAGATACAAATCCAATACCTCATCCTTACATACCACCAATAAAACATTTACAACTAATAAATAATAAAAAAAATAAATTCGCCCTGGAAAAAAGAAAACTAACATTTAAAACAAAAACAAAAAACCAAAGCTTCAGTACATTTCTCCCGCTTGAAGGTCGTTTAAAAATCCGTTACCGCCAAAAGCTCCGGATAACCAAACCCGGTTAAAAACGGGCCTACTTCAACCGAAACCCGTTTTCCGTGGGCGCAACCGGCGAATTACAATTGGGCTTGTTCGGGTCAAATAACCCGATTACATTACTTCCCCATTTTTCACCCTCCCCTGACCGTTATCCACAAAGAACACCACGTGGCCTTTCCTCCATTCTGTTACAGACTCCATCTTCTTCCACCACCTCCTCCACCTCCATTTCCCATTCATTCAACAACACCATGCCACTACGTAACCATTTTTCTAACTAACTTCTCAAAACGACAGCGTCGCAGAAAATGACAGTTACGCTTTCACCCTCTCTCTCTGAACCCCACCCTTCACCTTTCTCCCTCACCCCAACCACCACCCTCCGCCAACTCTTCTTCACTAACTTCACACCGTCCCCGAGACGAAGGCTCCAACTCCAAGCACGTGCGGGAAAGCCCAATGTCCTCATCCCCATAAACCCCTCGGTGGCTGTTGAGAAAGGAAAGTACAGCTACGACGTCGAAACCCTAATCAACCGCATCACCGCGCTGCCGCCACGTGGCAGCATAGCGCGGTGCCTCGACCCCTTCAAGAACAAGCTCTCCCTCAACGACTTCGCCCTCGTCTTCAAGGAGTTCGCTCAGCGCGGCGATTGGCAGCGCTCCCTCCGTCTCTTCAAGTACATGCAGCGCCAGATATGGTGCAAGCCCAATGAGCACATATACACCATCATGATCACACTATTGGGCCGAGAGGGACTCCTCGACAAGTGCCGCGAGGTGTTCGACGAAATGCCATCGAACGGCGTCGCTCGCACCGTCTACGCCTACACCGCCGTCATCAACGCCTACGGCCGCAACGGCCAGTTCCACGCCTCGCTCGAACTCCTCAACGGAATGAAGCAGGAGAGGGTCTCGCCGAGTATTTTGACTTACAACACTGTGATTAATGCTTGTGCTAGGGGTGGGTTGGATTGGGAAGGGTTGTTAGGGTTGTTTGCTGAAATGAGACATGAAGGGATTCAGCCTGATGTTATTACTTACAATACTTTGCTTGGTGCTTGTGCTCATAGGGGGTTAGGTGATGAGGCTGAAATGGTGTTTAGGACTATGAATGAGAGTGGGATTGTTCCTGATATTAATACTTATAGTTATCTTGTTCAGACGTTTGGGAAGTTGAATAGGCTTGAGAAGGTTACGGAGCTTCTTAGGGAGATGGAGTCCGGGGGTAATTTGCCGGATAATACTTCTTATAATGTTTTGTTAGAGGCTTATGCTGAGTTGGGGTCTATCAAAGAGGCGATGGACGTGTTTAGGCAGATGCAGGCTGCGGGGTGTGTGGCGAACGCGGCCACGTATAGTGTTTTGTTGAATTTGTATGGGAAGCATGGGAGGTATGATGATGTTCGCGATATTTTTCTTGAGATGAAAGTGAGCAACACGGACCCTGATGCTGGGACTTATAACATTCTCATACAGGTCTTTGGGGAGGGTGGGTACTTTAAGGAGGTGGTTACTTTGTTTCATGACATGGTGGAGGAGAATGTTGTGCCGAACATGGAGACTTATGAGGGCTTGATATTTGCTTGTGGGAAGGGAGGGCTCTATGAAGATGCCAAGAACATTTTACTGCATATGAACGAGAAAGGAATAGTGCCGAGTTCCAAGGCTTATACTGGGGTGATTGAAGCATTTGGGCAGGCTGCACTGTATGAAGAGGCTCTTGTTGTGTTTAACACTATGAATGAAGTTGGAAGCAACCCAACTGTTGAGACCTACAATTCATTCATTCATGCATTTGCAAGGGGGGGACTGTACAGAGAAGCAGAAGCAATTTTATCCAGGATGAATGAGTCTGGTTTAAAACGGGATGCACATTCATTCAATGGTGTGATTGAAGCTTTTAGGCAAGGAGGTCAGTATGAAGAGGCTGTAAAATCTTATGTTGAAATGGAAAAAGCAAATTGTGAACCTAATGAGCTGACACTTGAAGCGGTGTTAAGCGTATACTGCTCCACTGGTCTTGTTGACGAGAGTGAGGAGCAGTTCCAAGAAATCAAAGCTTCAGGAATACTGCCCAGTGTCATGTGCTACTGCCTGATGCTAGCTCTTTATGCCAAGAATGACAGGTCAGTGCTATTTTGTTATATTGCAATGCCTTTTCTGTTATTTTAAAATTATTGGTGTGCTACTTTCTGATCTGAGTTTATAGTTATAATGATCTCAAGCATTTTACACTAATATAATTGTGAAAATAACTGAATTCAATATTGGATCAAGTAACAGCTGAGTAATAATGACACCAACTCCAGTACATTGTTCAGCAAAAAAGAAAACAAAAAAACCCAACTCCAGTACATTGTGTTATTTGTTTCTGAGAGTCTGAGACTGAGATTGGACTAAAAAGAAACAAATTATCAGTGCAAGTGCAAGGATTTTTTTGGCTCATTATTTGAAGCATGACTCTTTTTCCCTGTTTTTGATCATAGGAATATTGAATAAACCCATGTGACCAATACCAGATGCAACTAATATGAAATCACACGATTGGATCTATTAACCTTTGTTATATTATGAATTTCAGATCTTGAAGTTCCATACAATTTTCTAGTATGGTTCATTTATACCACAGTCTTTATAGATTTTTATTTAGCTACAATTTGCATCTCTTCTGATAGAAACTGCCAAACTGGAACAGCATTATAGGAAGAAAAGTTTCCATACAAGTGATTCCCTGGACTTTCGAGAGATCTGGACTCTCCCACAGTAATCTGAATTTTCTCTCAACTCACAAGATAAAATCTCCCTCTCAAGTCTCAACCCCTTTAATTATTTATAGACAACATTCCTTATTTGTCAAATTATCCCTGTCCCAATTACTATCTCCCTAAATAATTATTCTACTAACTATGGGGATTACCTAAGAATACTCTCCCCTAAAGTTTCACCTTGTCCTCAAGGTGAATAGACTTTGGAAGCTGAAACCATATGCCATTGGGGTCCCAACTGTTGGAAGCAAGCCAACCCCACCATTGCAGTCCCAAAATAGCTTTGATTCCTACTGGATCAAACACAATATGTAAACGTGCTTACTCTACCACTGTAATCCCAAAATACTGAAAATAGCTCTGATTCCTCCTGGGTCAAATGTAAATGCCCTTTTGACCTTGAAACAGTGCTTATGCCTCTGAAACTGTGGGCCCCCATTGCAAATTGTAAGATTGTAAGTTGTAGCAAGCTTACAGATGATTATTAGTGTTGCCCTCCCCTTCCTTATGTTGGGTTAGAATTGTTAGATAAGAAAAAGAATTTAGCCTTTGCCAATTTCTCTTTGCCTCCATCTCCTGGCCTCTTCTCATTGGGCCTATCCCATTAGTGGTGGGGGAGAATTTGCTACGGCCCGATAGCAAGTGGGAGTGTGGGACGATAGGTCATATTAGAATTCAGGGTTTGGGCCTAACTCAATCCTACAAAACTGGTTTTTAATGTGAGGGTTGCCCCCCACTTATGGACGTTAATTTGGCAATATCACTAATCGACGCAGGATCTCCAACAACTTTAATGGTCTTGGACTGGTCAATTTTGTCAAAATATTGACCAGCCTTTTGTAATTCCAGCCCTTTCCCTTTCCTCACCCACAATGTTTCTAATTTGAAGATGCGGATCTTGGCCACCCTTTCCTTTCGAAGCTAGCCTGATCTGCCTTTGTGTTGGGCCCAGTAGTTCTACCTCATTTCCACATTTTGACTTTTCCCTATGCTTATTGCAGTTCTGGAATTGCGGTGCAATACCGATTTTCATTCTTGTCTCTAACTCCAACACAGCATCAGCCACTGTCCAAGCACCAAGGTATGGTGGTTCGGTCAGGGGAAGCTTAGATGCTGAAGTTCCAGAATTTAACCTTTGTTGATGATCCATCTCTCTCCATGGCAGAACCTGGATGTTGTGGCTCTATCAGTGATGATGGGTTGATCATTAAACCCCTAACCTCCGCTGCTTTCACTTGTTCTTCCCACCTCTGCTTGCATGCAGCCACCTGCTTGGATCGTTTTCCATTCCATTCTTGTCTCCATTGATTAGCCCATTTGCATCTTCCATTTCTTTTCTCTAGTTTGGTTCCTTCCCCTTCCTTCAAGATTTCATCTTCCGTTTTGTCTTCTTGCTTCAAAGGTCCTTCATCTATGAGTTGCACCAAGTCCATCACGGCTGATAGTTATCCTTTAGAGGGCTGCTTCGGCCTTGCCTCACCTCTTCCTCGGTGAAATCCAACAAGATTTCATCAAGATTCTGGATCATGGATGGTTGAAACATCCTAATTTTGACAATCTTGAATGCTGCCACATGTGGCCTTGGGGGTGTAGGAGTTCCACTGTTAAAACCAATTCAAAGTTGGCCCCTCTCTGTAGCTGCTTCCAGCCTTCTTGGTCTACTTCAATCTGAAAATATCTTTTCGTTCTGGTGGCCCATCCATAGGTATACTCACCTGAGAACAGAGGGATCTTCATTCTTGCTTTCATTATTGACCACACCATACTTCTCCCTCTGGATCAAGTGAGCTTTGATACAAACTGGATCAGAATCATAGAAAGAAAAGTTTCTATTAATAGAGAAGAGTACAAATGATTCCCAGGACTTTCAAGAGGCCTGGACTCTCCCACAACAATATGAATTTCTTCACCAATCACAAGATAAAATCTCTCTCTCAACCCCTTTTCTTATTTATAGGCAACATGCCTTATTTCTTCAATTGCCCTTGCAGCTAACTAACTAATTATTCTATTAACTATGGGGGTTACCTATCATCATAGGAACTTCCTCCTCCACATCCCAATACATTCTACCTCTACAATTAACTTTTTGCTTTGTTATGTATAGCAAACTCAATGTTTCTGCAGTGATTTATACATTCTTATTCAGCATCTTTACATGGTAGGGGATTTTCATGCATTGTTCTATTAGTGTGGTGTTAATTGTATATGAATTGTACTTAGCTTAGTATAGATGGTGTGATTTACCGATTGGCAATTTTGAAATTAAATTGTGACAGCTGGTCCACTGAAAATGACGGTACTGGAGAACTTCATGGAAAAATATGGTTTTGCATTCAAACATTCAATTGATACATGCTATGACATCATTTCTAGTGTGCTTGTATCACTGAAGTCATGTTAGGGCACATTTATTAAGCACTTATTTAATTAGCTTATTTTGATAGATTTCATGGTGATGCTTATTGAAATAAGCTAAAAAAAGAGTATAGGAGTGTTGTAAGTCATTTTTATAAGCTTAATAAAAAAACCAATACAGTGCTTATATGATAAGATAAGCTCCATAGGAACACTTCCAGTGTGCTCTTAGTGAGTAATGCTGTTCCTAGTAATGTGAGTGAGTGTGCTAGAATTTGTTTTGACAGTCTAAAATTTAAAATTTCCTAAGAGCCTTAGCTTAGTGGCACCAAGTCCATTTCGGGGACTACTTGATCATGGGATGAATCCTAGCCAAGCCATTTACTTCACATTAGCAGTTAGCCTATCATCTCTCTCTCCATACTAGGTCATACCTTTGTAACCAAAATAAATAAATAAGTAAATAAAATTAAGGTTTAATTATCCTTTTGGTCCCTATAGTTGCAAACTTGCAACAACTTTTCCTTTCAATCCCTATAATTTAAAACATTCCATTTCGGGGGAAATCATTTTTATTTATTTATTTTTTCAAATTGCTATCTCATTCTTGTGTCAAGTAAAGGCCAGACTCTGAACCTTTGATTTGACTTTATCACCTATTAATTGCATTTTACTTCTATTTGAGCTTACCTCCCTAATTTGTTGGTTTCAGGTTAAATGATGCCTATAATTTGATTGATGAGATGATCACGATGAGGGTGTCGGATATTCATCAAGTAATTGGACAAATGATCAAGGGAGATTTTGATGATGAGTCTAATTGGCAGATTGTGGAGTATATCTTTGACAAACTCAATTCTGAAGGGTGTGGATTGGGAATGAGGTTCTACAATGCACTGTTAGAAGCTCTTTGGTGGATGTTCCAGAGAGAAAGGGCTGCTAGAGTGCTCAATGAAGCATCAAAGCGAGGGCTGTTCCCTGAACTTTTTCGTAAAAGTAAACTTGTGTGGTCTGTGGATGTACACAGGTATAGTGGCAATCAATTTTCTTTTAAACATTTATTATTTAATGAAGGAAAACATATACAAACCTCCCTCATTGTTGAGGCAATTGACAAATAGAATCCTCAGCTTTCAATTCAGGGGATTCTGTAATTAGCCTTTTTAATTTCTCAGGAAACATATTCAAACCCCCCTCAGTGTTGAGAACTCTATTTTTCCTAGCCTCCAAAATTGAGTTATACGCATTTTTTATCTTCAATGAATTATGTAAAGTCTAAGACTTAATTGTCTTCCAGGATGTCGGAAGGCGGTGCATTAACAGCACTATCAGTTTGGCTGAACAATATGCATGAAATGTCCATGACCGGCGATGATCTTCCTGAGCTTGCAACAGTTGTTGTGGTGTAAGTTGCTTTTGCCTCTAAAAGCTTGATCTTATTTATTTTCTGCACCACACACACCTGAGTTTAACCATTGGAGTTAGAAATAAGGTGGTAAAAATTGTGCATAATAGGTTCGTATCTGATCCATCTTAGTTATGAATATGGGTGGAAGGTGCATTGATCTGCATTTCTTTTTATCAGAAAAAAGGGGGGGCTATATCCTGTACCTGAATTTAGATCACCTGTTAGTGCTTTCTTCTAACATTGATATGTTTTCCCATCTAAGCAGCCGGGGTCACATGGAGAAAACCACAGAAGCCCAAGATTTCCCTATCGCAAAGGCTGCCATTTCATTCTTGCTGGATAATGTCCCATCATCCTTTACTTTTCCTGGATGGAACAAAGGTCGGATTGTTTGTCAGCAGTCACAACTGAGACGAATACTGTCGGGCACTGAATCATCTTCTAGTAGAAAAAAAATGGATAAATTAGTATCTTTAAGTAATACCCCATTGACTACTGCAGGAGCTATAACATCCAAATCTGATGTGCAAAGTGGTAAAGCTAATGATGTTGATTCTAGAATCGATAGTACGAGAACAGAGCTTCTAAGGAGTGCAGTTTAGATTTGATTAGAAAGTATAGAATTTACATTCATCACTTTCCCATGGCCTGTTTTGGTCTTTTTGAAATTAAGATTGGGGCTTATTTGTTGCACTTCCACGAAATATTCCCAAGTGGGCGCTGGCTTTCAGATCGCAAAAATTTTGATATATATATATTCTCAAGGTATCCATCTGAACAGTTGGCTATCGTCACCAATATTTTTCACCTGTGTATTTGATCTCCTGATTCTGCATAGCATAGGGGTCACTACGAAAAATACTACTTTTTTCCTTTTGGAGATGTTTATTTGCTCCTATATACTCTACGAAAAATATTTAACTGTCATTGACCCGCTTTAGGCTTTAGCTTTTCTTTAACTAGTTTCATTCAGGCAACTAAAAAGGGAAACAAAATGATTAAGGCTACATGATACCAACCAAAGTACATTTTCTCTTTACTTTTTTGTTTAAACGTTAAACAAAAAGAATAATCTTTCTGCTCCTGGTGGACGAGTTCAGTGTTCGCCACCAGCTGGTAGAATTACAAAATTTTCGTACAAAAAATGGTAAATTTCAAAGTAGTACTCTTTTATTGGTTAAATTATACGTTAAACAAAATGAAAAAATGACAGAATTCATGATATAATAAAAATGTTTTTATGAATAATGAAAATAGATAATAGTAAAAAGTTGTTCCTTTTAATTTTAGAGTTTGTTTTTAAGATACATATATACATAACAGATAATATAGATGGCCATCTATTAATTGTTATTTATTTACTTTCTTTATGACAGATACATGTTATTTTATGGAGAAAATCGATAGTCACAAAATATAATCGTAGATAGGACTTTGCCCTCATTGCTTCTAGCTATTCTTCTTATTTTAATAATAAATTTCCGTCAAGATTTCCCTTAATTGATCATAGAAAAAAGAAGAAGATAGAAATGGAATCGGTTGTTTAAGTCGGAAGATCAGTAAGTTACGTATACATGTAAGTATATATATTCAATCACCGAAAAAAATGTAAGCATATACATTTACAAAACTAATATTTTTATAAGACACATTTATGTAAATTTAAATGATATAAGACATTTGTAAATATATAATGATTTAAATATACACTAATATTCATGATTGTTTATACACACACTCAAATACATATATATTAGCATATATTTTTGATAAAATTAAAAAATAATGAAAAATATACTAAAAACCTAACTATAAAAAATTATGAATGATCATAAACTTAATTAACACCATCCCAAGAATAGACAAGTATCATACAGGTTTGTATGTGTAGTTTTAATGTTCAAATAGCTTCCTAGAAAACTATAATGAAAATATTCTCAAGGTAGTTATCATAAGCTATTAATTAGGTATTTAACAAAAGTTAAATGTGATTTCTTATTAAGCACGTTGCAAGTTACAATGTTTTTGCTGTGCCTGTGCCCACAGACCCGCGTTCAATATGTAAAGGAGGTGATATATTATTAATTTGGAGTTGCTAGCTTTGAAAGTGGATACAACTGTGGTCAAAATGTGGACGTAATAACTCATTTTCTTTGCAATTAAGAAACCACTTTTTGATTGACGGATACTACCGTATAGATTCATCATTCATTTATAATCCATAATATAAAAAAAGAACACATTTCATGCTAAAGTATGCGAAGCAGCCTGAAAAGGGTGGCAGCGCATGCTTTTGGTCCTTGGGTTGAATGGGACTTTGTGTGATTCGCGTTATAACCCAAAATATTGACGCTAGAGTAGAGAATATCATCCATTGAGAAGTTTTATGGCTGAAGAGGGATTCACGAAACCCCAATGAACTAATATTATTCATATGCAAAAACTTTTAGAAGGCGACATTCTCTAATCTCTAGCGTGAAAATACACCCACCAAAAAGAATTACTGTTTTGATTTTTAATTTCAGAATTTGAAATTATGAATACATCTCTGCAAAACCAACTCTGATATATTTCTCACCAAGTTTTACCCACATCAAATCTATTTCAAAAAAAAAAATGTAGTCTTAGTTTCACCCACATTATGAACTAAGACTACAATTTTTTTTACAAACCATAGGTACCTTTTATCAAAATTTAAAAACAAATCATGTTCTAAGTTAGATAAATTTCTTATAAACAATAATATTTTTTATCAAAATATTTAGTGTTGTATGTCTAACACTCCAACTTGACTTGAGACCATTAATTAAGCTAAAATAATCCCATACATGCTAGATAATCCACATACTCGATGAATGAGAACAAAATTATAAAAAATATTATAGGAAAATATCTCCTAATTATTATTTTTTACTTTCAAAAGACTTGTTTTGAAATTAATTTCAAATACTAATATAATTTGGATAAAAATTATTGGATAATATAAAATTATTTTGAAAAATATTTTTATAACAAAAAATAAAAGGAATTCAATCATATTTATGTGACAAAGTTTTCTTAATTAAATTAACAATATCGACAATACGATAGAGTTAACTGTTTTCACTTTTTTTTTCTCTTTTGACCACATTTTTTATATCAATTTGTCTAAACCATATCATTGTACAAAATTTTAGTCACATATATAAACTTCAACAAATTTTTTTGTATAAAATCTGTACATTAAAGCAATGTACAAAATTTTATAGTCACATGACTAGTTACAGTATAAATTACGATAAGTACTAACTAACTAGTGTTTTAAAGACGCTGTTAAAAAATTGAAAATGAACTAAATTATTTATTAAAAAATATTAATATGCTTTTCTTATATTTTAATATTTAATAATTTTCCATGGCGATAAGAAATGCCTGAATTCGGCATGTGACGATTTTTCAAGGTAAAATGTTGAAACACGGGAGAAAATACCGACGGGTCAATGGTGCCAGTTAGACGGTGGGAAATGCAAGACGTGGAACGTGAAACTTTTTTCAATTTAAATGGAGAGAAAATGAGAAAGGATAATTTTTTAAGTTGCAAAGAGAATAAAATTAAGAGGTAAAATAATAGTAAACCTGGTGATTTTACCTTAAGTGAAGAAAAACTATAAAGGAAAAGAAACATTTATCAAATGCTAAATTTAACATTTAATGATTATAATAAATAACTAATTTTAGTTATTAGATCTAAAAAAAATAATAGTGAAAATGAGAAATAGTTTTAAAATAATTATTTTTAGAATAAGTGAATCTCTTCTTTAAATTTAATTATTTATTCTTCATCAAATAAAAAAGTAAAAAAATATATTATAAAATTATGTTTTTATCACTTTTTCAATTATGAGTTTAATATTTATGTATTGATACTATAAATTAATTTTATGCGATCATTTAATCATATTATTATTTGAATTATTTTAAAATAATTATTTTAAAAATTAATAAATTATATCATACATGATAAATTGTATTGAACGTGTGTAATTTTTTTTTAAACTTATAACTTTTTTTCTTCAATTTTAATTTTTAAAAATATCATCTTAATTAAAGTTCGTCTTATGTCTAAAAATATTTGTGGTGGTCGTAAATTAGTAAAATATATTTTTTGAATCTTTAATAAATTAATTTAATAATAATTTAAATTTTTAATGCGAATAAATTAATTTAGAGAATGAATTCGATAATTTACTAAAAATAATTATACACCACAACTTGACAGCATGAGATGAGAGTGAGACACCTACTTGTTGGTTCGATCTATTTCCTTTTTTTAATGTAATTAGATTAATTCGCATAATTAAGTGAATGAAATATGAAACATATACTAATGCAAACATGATTTTATTTTATTTTGAAATGAAAATCTTGTAAAGAAGAGTAACTTCAACGTCATGGTCGACAATTAACCTCACACTCATACTTTTCGGCCGAAAGAAAAACTAGCATTTTGAAAAAAAGTTTAAATCTTATAATTTTCTATTATTAAACGTCTTATATATTCTTTATATGATCAATATTAAATATTTTTAACATTTTTTAAATGTTAAATATTTTTTATTTATTTAATAAACCGTTTGTCATTATGACTTATCAGTCTTGAGATGAGGCACTTGGCTCTACCTCTTCTTTAATGCTTACATATATAAGTTGGTTTTGTCCAACCATAATAACAGAAAGAAAATAAATATTGTATTGCATATATTACCTGCATGTATTAATTTATATGTATAATATAAGTAAAAAAATTAAATGTAAATTATCACGAAATTATATAAGTTTCTTATCTCATAGTTTTAAAATTAGAGTCTACTAATTCTCTGTTTTTTTTAAAGATTATTGGTGTTCTTTAATTCACAGAATTAGAAATTAATTTTATTCACAATATGTAATTATCATTGTTCCAAAAAATTTATATACAGAAAAAATCGAATATAAATTCTCGATAAATCATTCTTTCATATATATATATATATATATATATATATATATATATATATAAATCCAAGGAAACTTTATAATTACTGCGGCGCTGCTTGCGTTTGCAACATATATCATGGATTCTATAGATTTTTCTAAGCAACAGTACTATAGGACCTTGATGGAGAAAAATGAAATTTAGAAGAATGGAATACCCTGTAGAGAAGGGAATTAAAGGCTGTACCGTATGTAACTGTAATTAAATTATATAGAGAGTCAAGAATTGTGGCTGAATTTGTTAGATAGTGGAACCCCACAAACCCTTATCCGAGGCTTATCCTCCATTCCCAGTTGCACCCCACCACCAAAGGTGAACTACCATTGATTCAATCACCATATCATAATAATATCTTATTTATTTATTATATATAGGGAAAGAAAAAAAAATTAGTGGTGTGTATGTACCTGCGTCCATAGATAACAAAAAAAATATTCCTTGATCCCCTTTATTTTAATGTGTTAAAAAGCCACCGGTGCACGCAGCATCTTCCATCATCCCCCTTTTCGCATAATTAAATAATGGATATAATTTTCATTATCGTTACCATCATCACAACTATAAAAAAAATCCTTCCCCCAACTTCTATGACTAAACACCCAACATTGTGAAATATAAAACTAATTAGGGCAACTGTTATTGTATTATTAAGTGTATCTGCCAGTAGTACTAATCTAAAAAGAAATTATGGTGGCGATCAGGTGGGTTTAGTTTAATAATATCAAGTTAATGGGTACATACAGTGTTATAATAATATATTTTAACGCCAAGTTGCGGGAGAATACTGTGAGGTTGACCATTGATCTGATAGATGAAATTTGAGATTTAATTTGTTTGCATATATACATGCATGTGGCCCTGATCCTTTGTGCTTCAGTTTTTGATTAAAAGATAAGGGAGGAGCCCATGTTTCGAAGGTGCATTAATGGGGATTAGAAAAATCGTCGCTACTGTGTGAATTTGTCTGGTAGCTGCAGCTCAATTTGGATAATATATCCTAGTTCTTCACTCTTAGGATTCCTATATGGGGTTTTGGTCATCTTGGTCGTTGCATTGCATCTGGTTTCGTTATTAATGCAGACTCGAATATAGTTTGATAGGAAATTCTGTAAGGTATAGACACGTCGAGTGATAATTTATTAGGAATGTACGTAAATGTCGTTTTCTACGTCAAAAATATCTAGTGCGTACGTCCATTAATGTAAATGTGTATGTACCTATATGGATATGGTATTCATAAAAAGAAAAAAAAAACCCTGTATGTATATGGTTATATTGTTAGCTAGATTTTTTGAGTTTAAAGATTTTATTGATGTATTTAGTTTTATTGTGTGATTTATTGGGAACTTAAGAATTATTGGGCATGCATACTTGGATTTAAGTATAACTATAGTAAGCATGTTGGTTTATTGTGTAAGATTAAATAAACTAAAATTTATAATATTTATAATTAAGAATGAGGATATATTAATTATACTGTTTATAAATTTATAATGGTATAAAATCTATAAGATTAAATCCGATTAAGATCAAGCTAATTAGTTTGATTTAGGTCACTGAGTTATGATACAAATAAATAAATGGTTGTTTTTGTTCTACAGTATAAGTTTTTATCTCCACTTAATTATCTATTTCATATAAGTTTTGAATTTCATATTAATGTAAGATAAAAATATTTCCTTTTAATGATTAATTATTTAATATTTAGTTTTTTATAGTTATCAC
>PYAF01002171.1:1982309-2002708 GCA_007407185.1 Glycine tomentella | reverse complement strand
CAGCTATATTCGAACATAAAATTATTGAAGAAGTAAAGATAATTTCATACTAGTTAATTTATGTCTTTTATGATATTGTTTAATCATAAATTATTATATATATGATAAAAATAATATCATTACATTAATATAAGTAAAACTAAACTTGAATGCTTTAAGCGAGATTTTGAATTCCAACTTTATGAATGAAAAATGGATATGCTAATTAAAAATGATTGATCGATTTTTTTGGTACAAATCAGTTAATAATAAGATTAATAGAATTTGTGTACTTATAACATATTAGTAGTAACTAAAAAAAACGATAAAATTACTATTTCTTTGTAATAATTATATTAAAGTAATATTTAGAATATTTTTAATTAGTTGACAATAAAAGTATTTTTTATATGTATAAAAGCCAATTCTTTTTTAATAATTTTATTATTAGGTGAGGTTAGTCCTAATTAAAATATGTTTTACTACCTTTTACTAGTATTTAGTGAACAACACTGTTTTTTATAGTGAGTTTTATTCGTCGTTGCTAATGTTTCTCCATTAGTGAATAGTGATTGGTAGCTAATGCTGCCTTGCCGAATACGTCTTAAAGCCAAAAGTTCTGAAACTGCCGTGCTTATTTACCACAAGCGATTAGTGGCAGATGTATTTATATGCACTTTTTTATTTTAAAAAATTACATATAATTATTTAATATTTTTATATTTTGTTCATTTTAACTTTATATATTTGAATCTATTATTTTTATTTTTTATATTTATATATTTTATATTTTTTAATTTTATATATTTAAATCTATTATTTATTTATCTTCACTAATTCAAAATCCTAGATCTACTGTTGTTGATGAACGAGAACCAAGTTTTTAGAATAATATCCTTACATATAAGATATACATATTTTATTATAAAGGGACCACCCTGATTAGCAACGGGATCTATTACTATTAGTGACATTAATAGTGTGGATTTTCTTTTCTCCAACAAAACGTTCTAAAGGGGAGGGAGATTCGGATTAGATATTTCTGTGAACCACTCCAAACCAGTAATTTCAGGCCTATGGCTTGAGATAATTTCCATTTTAATCCATTAATTATTGCCTCCTCTTAGCAAAATTTTTGAGTGATTGAGAATCAGATAATTTACTATAAGTACTCTTTTAACGTGTTTGGCAGGGGTACCGGAGGATTGAATTGGTTTTATGGAGAAAAATAATCCATTTGATTCTTTTTTTGTTGACTTAATCCATTTGATTCTAATTTTAAATTTAATCTGTCCAAAAAATTGTTGTAAGTGCATTTCTATTTTTGAAATTGTATTTTTTTATTATACAATAGTTGGAGATAGGCAATGAATTTTAAATATGACTAAATTTCTAATGATTAGTTGAAATTTGTGAGATACATTGAGTACCACTAAAGAGGTTAAGATCCTAATTACAATTACAATGATACTAAATTAAAAAAAATAGTTGGATCATATATTCTCTTATCTCTGACTGTGCATCTTCTTATATTGGTAACGAATTCAGTCATGAAGTCCACACTTATATAACTTCTTCGTTTCTAAAAGCTTTAAGGTTGGAGAGTTGTATACCCTTTATTTTGGTGGCCGACTAGGTCATTGACCAAAACCAACTTGGGGATTAGTTATTGATCGAGGTTTAGTTCTTTGTCAACCTGCAAGGGCACGTTGTAGTTCTTTGTCAACAGTGACAACTTTGAAATATCAACCATCATGCCAACAGCCTTATCCACAACCATGAAAAAAAATATCAGAGGATAACCTAACCCATTATAGTGGAAAACCACTCTCAATTTTTTTGAAAAAGAATCATGGTTACACACATATTCCTATGAGGAAAGGCCATAAAGAACACATTACACACTCGGAATGTTTTGGATAGACAACCTCCGGTGCTAAGTGACGAAACCTGTATTGGAACAAATTTAAAATGTTTCTCTTTTTTTATTCCTCAAGTTAATCATTAAAATTTTCAAATTATCATAATTTTGTTTTAAATTTAGACTATAGATTTATACACTATGACAACCAACATTTTCAAGTGAAAAATTATTTTGTTTGTTTTTATTGTGCTTTATTTTGTGACTTTGGTAAGGATGTTTTATTCTACTTTATCTTTGCTATACGTTCTTTAACAAATCACTATTTAATACGACATTATTAATATAAATACACAAATAATAAAATATAGTTTAAAATAAGACCAGAAAGAAATAAAGAATTTGGCGCGGTAATTTATTATATATTAATTAGTGTTATGGTAATTTCTTTTTGTTTTTTGGTTGGAAAGTGTTATGATAATTTCTTAAAATAGAAGTTTATATAATTGTATTAGGCTGGATCAACTTTTAGAATTAAACTAAAATCCTAATTATTATTTTTATCACCATTACAATGGTGCATAATTTTACTGATGATTAATCCTCGTCAAATCATCTTTAGAGGGATATCTTTTCTCAACTACATTTTTTTCATTCACAAAATTCAAAATCTGAAACTTAAATTAAGAGAAACAAGTTTAGAATCACTCGAACGACTTGTTGATTAAAATCCCAATTCATTATGAAAGGATTAGTTGAGTAAAATATAAACTCTAAATATTTCCTGATGAAAAAAATTATATGTTTTAGTTTTAAATTTTTCTGTTAAAGTTCTGTAATTCACGAACACCTTTTGAGATAATGAATAAAAAAATAAAGAAATACATTAAAATTAGGAACAAACAATAATTGATAAATACCACTGACCTTATTTTGTAGTATCATCTAAGTAATTTTCTTTACTTATTTGTTTTTATTATTTTATTAGCTCAATATGCCTCAGTCCAAGTATTTTATTGGGCTATTTACGCTGACATTTATATCCTGACTCTCCCTCGAACACCTCTCATTATGTTTTGGAAAACTCATCAAATGTAAATTTATATTTTGAAACGGACTTTTGAAAATAACCAGGGATCGATGCAGATACAATAGCCATTTTATCAACTTTATTTCGTACCTGGGCAAAAAATACTCACTTATTTCTAAACAATAAATTTAGTACGTAGGTTATCTACAAGGACAATGTCCGATATTATCGGGTGAAAAACTGCAGGAAAAAAAAGAAAAAAAAAATGGACTAAGTGAAGGGAATTAGAGTAAAAGTGAGATTATGTCTCTGAGTCTTGTTCCCTGCCCGCAGTTTTTGGTTCCATTCGGTTCTAGTTGTTACTTCTTGTTGGTGTAATTAAAATCACTAGACTAGTATTTTAATAACCTGACCTCTTTTTTCTTTAGGGTAATAACCTAACCTCTTGATTTATTATACATGTGCATAAAGTTAAATGTTTAATTAAACTCGCATGCGACTTAGTTGAGTTTGACGAAGACATTACTCTTGCGTCCTCAGCTTAGAACTATGTTTTGGATAAAAACTGGGCTTTAGCCTCTAAAAGCCCACTTTGAACATAGATAATTAATAAGATAATCTTTTTCCTTTTTAAGACAAACAAAAAGAATCTTACTCTCAGGCATCCTATTTGGATCTCTAATGATCTTCGCAGCGTGATAATGGCATCTTGTTCAGTAGAATTATGGGTGTTATGTTCTTCCTAACTTTTTATTTTCTATAAAAAGACAAAAATTAAGTTCATGGCGTGCAAACAATCTCCAATTTCTGTGTAAAGCAATCTCTTGCTCTCTGGGTTCTATAATAAAACCACGAGCCTCAATTTAAGTATATTTGTTTTGTATTTGTATTTGATATCCTTTTTATACATATTTTTGTGAACTTAATAGAAAAATTAAAAGGGTTTAATGTTTAGTTAATACAATGGTATACATAATTCTCAAAAGACATGTGATTTTGTTTTAGATCTGGCTCTTTGAGAAATGAAGAATTTTTCTTCACCAAAATCAGGGAAGATGATTTAGAGTGAGATTCACGTGGATCTGGCATAGACTTGTGAGCATGCTATCATATGTACTGTACTACAGAAGAATTAGCATTGCTCATAAAAATTCCAATTCTTTGCTAGGGTTTGAAATTCATATTAGTATTGTTAAATGAAGTAGGTCTGTAATGTGTTCCACTTTCTATATAACGAGTTCATCTCATTTAGTAGGTGTCAGAAAGTGTTTTTGTTAGCATTTCTTTCGAAATGAGTAAACTTCTACTTTATTTATAAAATTGTAAGCATTTGTCACTTAAGTCTTAATTTTATATATATATTCTCATCTTAGTCCTTTAGTAAAATGTTACTCCCTCTATTCCTTTGATACTATATTTTCCACTAATGATTAAAGTGAATGTCAATTTAAAAAAAAAGACTAAATCAAAGTTAGCAATTAAAGTGAGAATTTTATAAAATTAAAAAACTAAAAGAAAATGCTTAAAATTTCAAGACTAAAGTGGGAATTTATCCTTTTAAAACATACATCCTTTGAAATGAATGAACCAGAAAATTTTTATTCCCTGATGGTGTGAATAAGTGAATTACCATGTGTTGTTGGATTTGAAATGTGCATGGAATATAAACAATTTTCCTATGGATTCTTGTAAAAATGGGTGTGGAAAGTTGACAAAATTGTTGACTTATTTCCACCAATTTTCTCCAAAGAACAAAGAGAAGAGTATATTAGCTTTCTTTTACTTGCTAACAGAACAAAAAGAAGGTAGGATTAACACGCATTATGAAAGAAGAAAATCAATAAACGTGTGAATTGAGATGGAAGAATCAAACACTAACGATTGAGTCACATGTATATACTATAATTGTCGAGGCAATGACATAATCATCAACGGTCATATCACGCTGATGTAAATGTTTTGTTCACACTGGTGGTGAGAGATTGTGGAAGATTTGGTTCACTAGTGTAGAGCACCTGATAAATTAAACTTGGATTCCCATTTAGCTACAGCCATTCCCTTCAAAGGCATAAGTTCCTTGTGTTGTGCACAAGCTGCATGCCGATGTTCAATTATTCAATGCTTTGAACTGAAGCTTGTTGCTTGCATCAACACAGAATTTGAATTCAAGACTTGTGCATGCTATGTGTTGCTCTCAGTGTATTGCTTTTTATGGTTAAGGGAGAAGGGAAGGAGGAAAACATTATGGATTCGATCTCCTTTGCTAACAAAACTAACATTTTAACAACTAACATTTTTCGATAAAAAAAACAGTGTATTGCTTGTCACAAGTCACAAGAAATGAAGAAAACATACATAGCTTGAGGTGAGATAATAATTCTAAACAAATTGAGGCATTGAGGGAGCATGACTCACGGGATTCTTAATGGGCAAGGTAAAGTAAAATTATTTTTAAAATATAATCAGAAAGTCAAAAGAAAAAAAAAGATGCTGAAACCTATTGTGAGTGAAAAGCAATATGGTTGGCCGGTGAAGTATAAGGCTGATAAATTTGACATCTCTTTGCTGGTATTTGAGTTATGCTCAGCAAGCTTTTATTGATACATGTCGCCTTTGTTAACTTGAAAGCATTAAACCAGCTTATCCCATAAAGCATATTCATAAACTTGACTACGAGAATTGTTGAAAAATATGTTTAGTTAAGCTAAAGAATTTATGTGAAGGTATTTTTATACGCACAATCTAGCTATTATAATCGCCTCCTAAACATATAATTTGTTGTTATATGAGTCCATGAAGCCCGCGCATGAATTACTGCAGTGACTTTTGCACAGCATAACAGTATTAAGTTCTCTGTTTCACTATATATCTACATGGCCTATTTCAAGCTTGTAAATCTAGTTAATTATAAAAATTTAGAAGCTTAAATGTAGGGAAACCTTCCATCAGGATGTTTAGCAACAATATTCTGGAACCACTTGTTCACGGTTTCTTGTACTTTATCTTTTTATCCGCACCTGTATGTTTGGACCACCACTATGACTGCAGCACTCAAATACTCGATATTATAAATTTGTTATTATATACTATCGACAGTTTATTCAATTTCACAATGAATAATATCTTTTCTGTCATGAACCTAAACAGCAATTGAATAAAGAAATGATTTGGATAGAACATATTATCTAAATACAGAATGAAATAATTAATATAATTCCTGCAAACTCATGTTGAAAAACATCACCTATGTAAACTAGTCTACATGTAATACTTGTCCATCCAGCAAGGAATATGAAAGAAAGCATCAAGGAAAAAGTTGAGTTGGGTCTCATCAGAAACAGCCACATCGTTTCTTTTAGCTAGAGACCCCAACAACTACTAAGTTTATTACAGTTGGTTAATGCAAACCAAAATGGCTTCTTATGTAAGTAGTACTATAATACATGGAACACATAAATCTATGAAGACAATAGTTTTACTAGGAGCACATAAGCCAAGACTTTTAATTTCAAGTCTCTTATACACAAGAAATTAATACATGGTCCAAGACCATGTTGGTCTCATTCAATCTCCATGTGACACATTATCAACTCTTTTTCTTGAATTGAAATATGTAGTTACATGTCACGCAGAGAATGTCCAGGACCACATGGTCCTGAGTCATGTAATGATTTCTCCTTATACACCACGCCCGAGCTTGTTACGTATCTTACTGATATAGTCAGAAGCCAATCCATCAACGCACTGCTTTTTCTTTGGATTAACATCACCAGGGACTCTCTCTTGATAAATCAAATGTTCGGTTGATCCGATGCTCCCAGCTGACTTGATCACATATGTGGGGTTGGCGCGGCTCTGTGGCTGTTGTGACCTTTTGCTTGCTGCAGGGAACTGATCAGGAACAGGAACCAGTGCTTCCTCATCAGGGTCCATAT
Source organism: Glycine tomentella (assembly GCA_007407185.1). Lineage (NCBI taxonomy): Eukaryota > Viridiplantae > Streptophyta > Magnoliopsida > Fabales > Fabaceae > Glycine > Glycine tomentella. Next base: position 1,995,903 of record PYAF01002171.1, on the reverse strand, counting down.
CAGACCCTGGACCAGCCTTTGTTGTACTGGTAGCTCCAAGAGTCTTCTGAGCAATAGAGAAAGAGGAAAACCTAATGACATTTACTACAACCTGCATCGATTTCTCACAAAGAGACATCTCACTCTTGGACTTAATTCTATCCATGATTTTTGGCTTAACAAGTCCTTGGTGTCTCAAAAGAGCTGGTTAATACAACATAAAAGGCAAGCATGGCCTATTTATAAGAGCATAGGATGTAGACGGGTGAATTGGTCTTTTTGGCTTCTGGTTTCGTGTAAACCCTCATCCAAATATATCCTAATCTAGCTAGCTTCTTTAGTGGGTGGATCCCTTGCTCGTTCAGTTAAATGAAGGTTCTTTTTGCAAAGAGTATAGCCCACGTAACATAGACAGAATCTTGTTGCGTTTCTTGTCTGTATGATGAGTGAAAGCATGTAGTAGCACGTACAACATCAATAATTGGTTTGGTGAGTTTGGTCCCTGGTTGCACCATTTGTAAAACCTTTAAGATTCTGAGTTTTATAAAATTATAAGCGGGCAAAAAGTAGATTTCAGGGATAATGCATATGTGGCCAGAGATTGGGGAGAGGTAATTAAGAATTTACCCTGTTCTTAAATCATTCACGTAGTTCACATGTTGCGGAGGCTTGATATTTTATTAATTAATATATTTGTGTTACGCATAGTCTAAAGTCGTGGAGGTATAAGATTCTTTGATACTGCTTCTCTCATAGTTTGTTTCTTAATGTTTTGTCTTTACATTTTAAATAACGATTGCTCTCACCTTACTCGTGACGCTTTTGGGGAATCATTTCATCATGTTTATCTGACTCTACTTGTCAAACATGCAGTGATAGAAGGAGGAGGCCCATCTTAAACAACCACAATAAGACATGACCCTTTTTTATTAGACAGAAGTTTTTATAGATACTTTATTTAGTGTGTTCCTGCTTACTTCCTACCTAAAAAAAAGTGTGCTTTTGCAGGGAAGTAAACACAACCGAAGACATTGGAGCCACAAATATCTATTTTTCTAAATCTTATAAATAGAACATTTGATAGCTACGTGTTCAATAGCTCACAATTACGAATACATAAGTAGGAGCAATGATAAAATGCATCAACCTGTCAGTTGTGTTGCTGCAAAAAATAGGACACAATACAATTTGATACGTGCAACTCTTCTAAATAAATACTAGTAAGTCAAATATGCTATACCCCTCACCCTCTGTTGGGCCCTGGCTAGTCAAATATATTAATGTTGACCTGAATGGAAGGCAAAGAAATTCAAATATTTTACCTTTAAGACACCAAACTACACAAACATGAAAGGCCACATCAGAGCCACTAAACATTCTCTATTCTGTGCAATGAGCATTACAATTTACATTTAAGAGTCATCAGCAGATTTGGGTTACTTCCGCTTATAATCAGAAGATTTGGGTTACTTGTCTTATTCAGGTCATATCTTGATTCATTCAACCATGTACAAATTTCCTTCTTCAGTCTAGTGATCTAGATGAAAGCCAAGGGTTGGGTGCTACATAAGTATAGCCCTGGAAATGGTCACCTGCTGTAGGTGTGGGTGCTGGCGAGTCATCAGCAGGCATTGCTGTCCAACATTGGTCAAAATTAGATGTACAATCTTTCGCAGACACATCTGGTTTGAACTTCGGTTCCAGTTCTCTTGCCTCCAATTTTTTCCAATTGATTGACCTAAACCATTTATGACTTTTGATGTGATCATCTCCATTTGGTCCATTGCCTAACCTTGTCGATGGATCCTTTTGTAGCAACTGTAACAAGTAAACAGAAATGTGCAGTTTTTAGCATTTGGCCCCTCTGTCTCTCTCCTTACCAAGGCTTTCTTTTTTCATTTTTAATCTCAAACACATAAATATTTACAAAACATCTGTCCCATAGCAGGAACTTTGCCTGTATCCCTGCGTTCTCCTATGTTCTTTTTCATATCCTTTGAATGTTCACGCTTTGTAGCAAAATAACATCTACAAGAATGTGGTCATCCATGTTTTTCTTTTTCTAGAACTTGTCATTATATAAGGAAAAGTGTTTATACTCATTGTGCAAATGCTTTTACTACATCCAATTTTGTACTTAAAGAATTACTTTTCTAAGCAAGATGATCGCATCTTTGCAGGCTAACCTGGAAAAACATTAGAAAATTACCAATTCACAAACGGTTGCAGGGAAATCATGGTACACTTTTCCTACTAATTTTTATTAGAAGATTAATATCATTTAAAATTTATGATTTATTTAAATAAAAAAAAAAAAATGCAAGTGAAATCCAAGTAGATTAACAATAGACATCAGGGTCCATTAACATACGCATGAAATAAAACAGATCTGTGTTTGAGTTTAAAAATGTTTTGATAAATACAATGTGTTTACAAATTATAGGATTTGTAATTTTGAATAGGAGAATTTTGAATTAACTTAGAATGGTTTTCAGAAAGATACAAATCGCAATATGCCTTTGAATATGGTATTTGGAGGACATATATTTAGTTTCATTATGCAAAGCCACAATTCAATAAGTCAATATAGTATAAATGTTAAATTTAAAATTTTAATAATATAACTATCCAAATAGAATGTAGATAGGATCACTTTCGGAGTAAAGTAAACCCAGACATGATTTCAGCAAAAAATCATGAAAAATAGAACATTGACATACAGAAAGGATACTAACGAAATATTAAGGCAGTGAATTCAGATATCTACACTATAAAACCTTTATGCCAGGAAACAAGCATTTTATACTTGTAAGTTGTAAGTATACTATAACAGGATAGAAGAGTGTAGAGAAACAAAAAGGACGAAAACCAGTAACTGTTGTCTACTTACTCCTTTGAGCAAAGAGTGAGCTTCACTGGTAAGGAATGGTGGAAGTTTTACTTTCTCTTTAATTATTTTCTCCTGAAGTTTCTTTCTGTTATTGTGTGTAAATGGTGCCTGCCAAATAAAACCCAACAATCAAGAAAAACTGAAAGTACACACTTTGTAACATAGCAAAAGCCCTTGGTATTGGTTAAGAGAGATTCTGCAAAGTGGTGCTAGGTTTCCTAAAGTAGGGAGCCTTCAAATGCTGATAGCTTCAACTTGTGCTCTTATATAGAAAAGAAATGAAATAGAAAGGTTCCTAAACAGAAAATAAACAGATTCATTCACATACCAATTTTGGAAATAAAAAAAAGAAGATTGATCATCAATAAGGTCCATGTTGATAAAATGCAGTTCACAACTGTTCATTACCATGTAATTTGAACTTAAATCAACAAGGTAAAATTTAGAGTTACATGCATCTGCTGATTCTACTCTTTTCAACTTTTCCCTCATTGCATGGGCAACTAAGCCTGGCCAAGACTTATCTATCTTGACTCCTAATGTTCTCTATTCAAGACTTGATTGCCAGAGACATAATGGATTGTAAATTTCTAACCATGCATATTGTTAGTGTATACCCACATATAATTCCAAATATTAAACTTTGGTTACCTACAAACATGCACACTCACTCGCACAACCAATTACATATAAATGATAAATGATGAAAGATATGGCATTACCTTCCCTGTTAGCATTTCATACAACAGAATACCAACACTCCACCAATCTGCATCCTTATTATGGCCTTTAGCCAGTAGGATTTCCGGAGCCATGTATTCTACAGTCCCACAAAAAGAGTTGGATCTTCCCAATTCATCAATCTCTTTTGACAGTCCAAAATCAGTTAGCATGACCTATACAGGCAGAGCAAATATCAAAGTTAAATAATACAACTCAGTCTTTCAAGATATGCTAACAGTGAACTTGACATATCAGGAAGAGAGGAGTGCTCACAATACATTTTCTAACTCGCTCCTTGTAACACCCCGTCGGCCTCCGGTGCGTTATCATTACATAATGAATCAAGAAAAACGATTCTATGCTTCCGCTGAGTCATATTTTAGTGTTAATGAAACGCTTATCTGATATTGTTAATGATAACGCACCGGAGGCCTACGGGGTGTTACACTCCTCCTAACACACTTTCTATTATTCGTTAAAATTTATTGAAAATCACAAAATCATAGGTGAAACTTATTTAAATAAGATACGGGACCCACAAAAAACTGTGATTTCCAATAAATTTCAGCAACAGTAAAAAGTGTGTTGCTAACATTTCTCGTGAAGAAGATAACCACACAGGTTCAAATACATATATAGAAAATTCAAAATTTTCCTGCAAGAAAACAAAGCATTTGGGTACGGGCATTATTACATGCCCATCAGCATCCATAAGAATGTTTTCGGGCTTAAGATCTCGATGCACGATGCCGTTTTTGTGAAGGTGTGAAACAGCAGACACTATCTCAGCAGTGTAAAGCCTTGCCTGATCCTCACTACTCAACACATACACCAAACCAAAACCAAAACCAAATCCATAATTAAAATTAAAATTCTTTTAAATACGTAGGTTACAATACTTAACTGTTAACATGATGAAGAAAAAGATACCTGAAGATACCATGACGATACAATTGAAAGAAGAGATGCCCTCCATTTATGAAGTCCAACACCAAATACAACTTAGATTTGGTCTGCACATAAACACATAATATTAGCAAATTCATTAAGTGTATTTATTAGTGGTTGAAGCGAGAAGGGATGAGGCAGAGGTCGTGGGTTCAAATCCTCGTACAAACAAAAAACTAACCAACTAACAATTAACATTATTTGATGATAAAAAAAAATATATTTATTGTATGAATGGAATGGAGTTGAATTAGGTTAATAGTTAGTTAGCTAGAGACCTGGAAAGAGTAACGGAGCTGAACGATGAAAGGGTGAAAGACTTTGGTGAGAATATCCCTCTCGGCTTTCATGTAATCGACGTGGTTTTTTTTAATGATGGTGTCTTTCCTCATCACCTTCATGGCGAACACGCCATCACCGTCGTCGAACCAATCACCTTTTTTTCTGACGAGAAAGACCTTCCCAAAGGAACCCTGTCCTACAACACGAAGAATATGGAAATCGGAAGGTCCAATTTTTGGGGGGTCGGGACCAAATGGTAATTCTTCTTCTTCTTGTTCTTCGAGGAAGAAGAGAGGGGTGGAGGATGGGACGAAGCGAGGAGAGGGGCCCACGAAGGAGTGGGACCTACTGAAAATGACGTGTGGGCTTGATGGGGATGGATTTGGGGAAGAAGAAGATGAAGGGATGATGAGCTTGCTCAGGTTCTTCTTCTTCTCGAACGTCGACACCATTTTTGTTATTTTTTTGTTTATTTTCAGTTAGTGGGTTTGGTTGGTTATGTGAGGGAGAGAAGAGAAGAGGACGATGCAGATTGGTTACATTGCACTTTGCACTGAATGAATTCAATTGCTGAATGAGTTGATTGGATTTGACGAGAAATGGAAGTGGAGCTTGGAGTTGTTGGAAGGATGGGTCCACTCCTGAGATGATCGCATCAATAATTGATGTTTACTTCTGGTTCTCAACCAATAGATGATTTTATAAATAAATCGAAATAAAAGAGCTTTTTCTTATCTTCCTTTTTTTATCATAATTTTCTACACCAACCCATGCATATTTTTCCTAGAAATTTGCCCATCTCGACCTAAGAGCAATTCTCTTTCTCTTTGTATCTAAAGACCAAAATTCACATCTTATATCATTTTTTTGTTAAATTTTATAATATCATATAAAATTGAAGATATCTCAATATCTTTTTCATTTTTTCTTAATTGGTAGATCTCATTTTGAGATCTTAGGAAGAGAGAAAGAGAAAATTTTTTTTTTTGAATAATGTGTGAGAGTTTTTTTACAAGAACTCATTCTTTATATTAGAGATCCTTTCACCTCCTTTATTAAGAGATTTAATAAAAATCAGATCTTAAACTCAAGATAAATCTAAATATACCAAAATTAAGAATTAAGAGTCACACATGGAAAGACAACTATTTTTTTATTCTTTTTTTTAGTGCTAGGGTATAGGAAAGTTAAAATGAACTTTAGCATTTGTCTTTATAGTCTTATTACATTTTAGTTTTGGTACTCTTCATTTTTTTCAAAGAGTGTTTTTGAGACGAAGAATATTGTTATCGACAACAATATTATGATGACTCTAGAAGGAAAGATGATAATATTGTATATCCTTGATTGAATTTTAATATTGTCCATTATTCTTTATTGTCCATGTATAATGAACGTTTACAAACTAATTTTGAGTTTGAGAAGATGAAATGAATTGAATGATCCTGAACAATTAAAAGACAACGTGTTTAATAGAATAGATTAACAAGAATTTTTTTGGTGGATCCCACATTAATAATTTTTTTGTCACTTATGACATGAGAGAATGTAGACATTGATGCAATGACCTTTATATCATTTTATCTTTCTTGTTGGTGACCTTGTGATTAAATAATCATAAAAGTATAATTCCTCACTTATTTCTCTTCAACCAAATGACCTAACATTCAATTTTATTTTTACTCTATTTTTTTTTCAAATTATTTCTTTCATTTTTGTTTATTTTATTTCGCTTCTCTCTACGAAACATACCACATAAAGGATCCGTCTATAAAAAATACTCACAAGACCGTTGTTATTCAAAATAGGGACATGTGGAGGAAGTTTATGTGTATGTACAAAGACTTGTTAGCAACCTACATGTTGGTCTTAATTAAGCGCCATAGGCATCGTTAGCAACATAAGAGACAATAAGGGAATAAAACCAAAGATCAAGTATATGGGTTAGGATTTAGGAACCAAAATTGAACCTTTATTTATTCTTTTGCCTTATTTATTCCAGCCCAAAAAAGTCAAACAATTACTTAGTCCTTGAAATTCATATCATCAGTGAATTCATTACCCAATATATTAAACTTTAACAATAACAATCAACTGACAAAATTAGACTTCAGATATAACACAAATCGTAAGCCTGTAGTAATCCAAGTTTACCCTTGCGCTAGACCCCGTAAAGTTAAGAGGCTGGAGAGCCTCCACAAGAGCTTAAAATGGTACTTTCATGGTATCAATAACAGGCAATTGCTTCCTGCGCCAGTCATTTTTCCGATACACCCAGCACTCCAAAGTGGATATCCAAAAATACCCATGCTGCTAGGTTAAATAAAATTAAAATACCCCATCGCTTCTTCACGCTTCTTCTCACTGCACCAGTATCCTTTGTCTCCCTGCGCACCAGTGTCGTTTGCTGCACCTTCATCATTTCTCGCCTGCACCATTTCGCGTGGCGTCGCCTCCAGTGCCTGGTGCGTGTTTGATTTGTACGAATTTGCAAATCCGTAAGAGTTACTCGGATTACACGGATTACGAGACTGCGGAAGAAGTTGCAGTTTGAGGAGAGGAAGCAAGCTAATCAAAGAAGGGTAATGCTGCTGGTTTTAGTGTGGTTATTTGATTTTGTGGATCATGAAAAGTAAATCAAATGAACTGTAGTCAATGAAAGAAAAAAAACTGCTAAAGAATAAATTCCTCTTTGAAGTTAAACCATTCCCTTGACTTGAAACAGAAGCTGATCCTCAGAGAAGAGGCAAAGTTAATACAGAAGCGTTTTGAATGGATTAGTACAATAGTATTACTTATCAATAAGGTTCTCTTGGATGATAGTCCAAGATTCTTTTCTTTTTGTTCTTTGAAAACAATGTTTTTCATTTGATGATGAAAATAAAATTATATGGCTTAATAAAGGAGGATGAAATGACTAAAAACTAAGAGAATAAGAAAAAATACTCCCCAGAAGGAAATTAATGTATAAATATGTATATTATGCTTTTATTTTTCTATTTTAAGTTAATTTTCTGTTCTTTGACTATCTTTTATTTTATCACTGCAAGTTTAAATTTTGAGACGTCGTATTCTAATCGCCAAGGATTGTGCTTTGATGATTTAGTGATATATCTTGAATAATGTCTTGTGCTTCAGGTGCTTTCAGATTCTGAAATGCCACTTTTATTTTCACCTTGTTGCTGTTTTCAAAGATTTATCCTGTTCAAATATTTGTAGATGGGAGAAATCTTTTTTTTTTTTTTTAAACTTATTTGTGAATGCAAAAAAAATGAAAACTGAAAATTTTTGTTCAAATATTTCTATGTAGGAAACAAAGTGAAAACAGTTTATTTGTCACTTGTGAATACAAAAAAAAAAAAAAAACTGAAAATGTTTTTTCATTCAAAACATGCCCCAAGTTTTTGTTATATTTAATTAAATATCCCACCATCCTTCTTAAGTCAGACCTTAAAGGTTATAATTATACTTTTTAAGTTATTTTTCTCTCCTGTAATGTTCCAAGTTACTTTCACCTTTATTATTCCTTAGCAGTTTTTTTTAGTTTTTTTTTTCTATGTAAAGAGGCTGTTTCCGAATTCAGATTCATGACCAACAAGTCACCAAGACACAACTTTACCGCTGTGTCAGGTTCGTCTTCAGTTAGAAAAGGGAATAAGACAACATTTTAAATTATGATGTTATTATCATTATTAATATTATGTTGTTTGTCTATTCTATTTTGTAGGTCTTAGTTGGGGTAAAGTTTCTCCCAACATGGCCTTTTATTGGCTGGTTGCGTGTATGCTTTGTTGAACCTCCATATTTTCAAATGACTGTCAAACCTATGTTTAATCATGGGCTTGATGTGACTGAACTTCCAGGCATTGCTGGGTGGCTAGTAAGTATACCTTGATTTTAGGCAAAATCTATGTTCATTCTTATTTGCTCATGCTGTAAGTAATTTGTGTTATCTTATCTTTTATCAGGATAAGCTGCTGTCTATTATTGCTTTTGAACAGAACCTTGTTGAGGTGAAGTTTGTTCTCTGCTTTATTCCCATCTTGTTAGTTTTGTATATTTTACTAATGTTGGCTTCTTGGGGTATTGAAATGATGTGACAAACATATCAAATATGTTAGAAATCTTCTTATCTTTTAGTTGTTTATGCTATTAGAAACTGTTGTAGCCTTTTAATTATATTCCTATATTTACATGTTTGGAATTTTTGCAGCCCAATATGCTGGTTGTTGATGTTGAGAAATTTGTTTCACCACAGCAAGGTAAATATATGTCATGCTTTTCTTAGACTTTTGTAATAACCGATTTACTTGGTAGCCCTGGGGATTCTTCTTTTAAATAAAAATTAGGTATTGTGTTCATCAACATATCATGGATTTTAGGGTACAAGTTTCTGGTAATTAATTATTGTTCAAATAAAGTATAAAATGTTGATTTTACTGGTCTGTGTTGCCAAATCTTTTAATTGTAAAACCTATTTGAACTCAGAAAGTTTGCTAAACCAAGCCTCATGCATATGGATTTAGTTTCTCCAACTAGGCATGGGGATTAACTTTTTATGTAACATTTGAGTTGTGGAATTACTCATGGTTTCAGTAATAGTGGGTTTCGGTTGTCGAAATTTTTAGAGAAACTTATGGTTTTCATCAAACTCTAGCCATTGATCTTCTCTCATCACATATCTTTAGTGAATGAAGAACATTTCCATAGCCCTCTCTAGAGATATGATAGCACATGCAATCCTTTACATATTTGTTTGGTATTATTATATACTCACCCATTTGTGAATCTTAATGTTACAGAGTCTTGGTTCAAGGTGGATGAGAAGGAACTTATCGCTTATGCAAAAGTAGAAGTTATTGAAGCATCTGCATGAAACTTTCTGATCTAAATGGTTATCCCTTACCTGTGATTCTTATGATCTTCTTCTCTTAGAATTTTTATTTGTGCATAACAAATTATAGTATGTTTCAGGATTAGCGGATCCTTATGTGAAAGGTCAAATGAGTGTATACAGATTCAGGACAAAAATACAAAGGAAAACACTTACTCCAAAATGGCATGAGGAATTTAAAATTCCCATCATAACATGGGAGTCTGACAATGTGCTGGTTATTGCAGTTCGTGACAAGGACCATATCTATGATGATATCCTTGGGTTTGTTCCATTTTATAAACTTTTGTATTTTGTAAAATATGTATGTGTGCGCGTGCACAGTTAATTGTACCAATTGCCTTTAAGATACCGCTAAGAAAACAAAACGAGCACATATTTTTTTATTTTAATATTTTTTACCTGAGAATCAACTTCATCTTGACTTGTTCTTTGCACAATATTATTAATGATATGATATCATTCTTGTTATCATGGAGTACATGCTTGTAACAATTATGTATATCTGATTATCACACTGAGTGTGTGCTTGTAACAAGTATGTGTGGTTACATTCTGGGATACGGACTTTATTTATTATTTGTGGTTGATAACAATGATTCTTGCATGTGCCACATTTGATGAAATCCTTGCAACCATGAGACAGTTAAAGAAGCATTTGTCTCATTCCCATATTCCCAATATCTTGGCTTCTGTTTCCTGACTATAATCCACTCACAGAATTTCAGAATCTGTTTCCCTGACTATATTTTTTCATTCTTTTATTGATTGATTTACTGACAATTCTGAATGTTGAGTGTTTCAATTTCCCATGAGTCTGATAATATTTCTCTAAATATGTTGTTTGATCTCTTTTCTACCACTTTGTATTGTCTTGCTATCCTTTATTCATTGTATATGTTTCCCATGATTTCCTGCCACTTATTCTGTCACTGGTGTATTTATCGGAATAATTGAATGTTGCACTGTTTTCAGGGACTGTTTTGTGAACATCAATGAATTTAGGGATGGGCAAAGACATGATATATGGCTGTCACTTAAGAACATAAAAATGGGGAGGTTGCATTTGGCAATAACTATTCTTGAAGATAATGGAAAGGTAATTTCCGCCTCTCAAATATATTGGTACTTATTAATATTTAATAAAGCAAAGCATTCTGATAAGAACAGAGTTCAAAAGAAAATGCAAAATAGCATATGGGGCAATAAGTTGCTTTAATGTTTTTTTGACATGTGGTTGGTGTTTGTCTCTTTTATTTCAATTTTGAATGTTATCTGTACAGGGAGTTGATACTACATGTGAGCAGGAACCAATGGACTTTGAAGAACGAAAAAGCTCCTTTGAAGCAAATGAGACTACTGATAATAGTTCCTTCTCACCTGTTCCACCTGAAAAGTCTGAGATGTTGGCAGATAACTATGAGCCTATAGATATCAAAGGGCAACAGGAGACAGGAGATTGAGTTCATCACCCAGGAAGTGAAGTTTCCCAAAGGTGGGAGCCTAGGAAAGGGAAGAGTCGGCGCCTTGATACAGAAATTCATGAGGAGCCTAATGATTCAGTTGGCAATGGTAATTCAACTGTATCAGGATCCTTGAACAATGACAGCAGCAGTCCTGATTATAATGATGAAGAAAAGCATCGAATGAGATCGGTTAGGAAGGGCCTGCACAAGATTGGGTCAGTATTCCACCGGAGTCCTGTTGGTGAGGAGTTTCTGTCTCCACATGATAACATTAGGTCAGAGAATGCTAAGGGGATGATCGGTGTGAAGTTTGTCATGGAAGAGAACATTTCTGGCTTTCAAACTGGTAAGGTTCAGGCAGAAGGGGGATCAACAGAAGGGAGTGGTCCTGAGAGCCCTGCCAGTGCCAAGGGAAATGTCAAGGATATGGCAAAGAATATTTTGAAACATGCAGAAAAATTGGCTCGTGGCTTGAGGCACATTCTTTCTTGTAAATCAAGGAAATTTAAAGGCGAGCCTCCAACAGTTCCAGAAAGAGAACACAAATATGACTCTTCTGATGAGGAATCTGTTGCAGCTCAGTCTCCCATAGATGTAATAAGAACTCCAGTTGGTTCTCCTGCTGTGGTCTCCGGCAGCAATGGTTCCCCCAATTCTGGAGTAAATGTGGTTCAAATACTTCCATCAAACACTAATGTGGGCAATGAAGCCACAGCGGGAATCGCGAATGAAAAAGATGAACCTGAAAATGCATACTCCCCTGACAGGTCTAGGGAAGAATTTGTTAAATCTGCTGAACTGGTGCATGATAAAGAGGAAATGGGGGCAGATAAAAAAGATTTATCAGTTTGTCTTATGTAGCATAGCATATTTTCTCCAGCATTTCATACCCATGTTCTACAGTCTAGGCAGATTTTGATTGCTGTAATAGTCCTGTGATCGTCATACACCGTTTTTACGTAAACATGTTCGGGTTTCAGATGGTGCTGTAGTTTGTAAGCATGTAAATAACTTTATACAAGGAATAAAAGAATAAAAGATTTATAATGTAATTTTGTTCTATGCTGTCTGTGTTTTATTAACAATTTGTGTCTGTTTGTAAGATAAGGTAAACACACAAGTCAACATTCAAGGTCATTTTCTATATCCTTGAATAAGAGTTACCATCGAGGCTAGTGATACTTTTCTGAGCACGCGATTAAACCGTTTCTTACTGAAACTTCCTTCTAAAATACAAAAGAACAAATTGGACTAAATTTTGTTAGATTCCAATACTTTCATGAACTTTCAGTCAAATGCAGTCCTCAGCACAGGCACCCAAGTTCTCCGACTCACGAACTGAGCCAGGGCAGAATCATAGTACAAGTGATGTGGCTAGTTCAACTCTTTCTCTGGACTCCAAAAACCGCACACCACGAGCATTCACTAATGATGAGTAAAACAAGCAGACTAATCCTTTAAAGACATATCCAATCTTAACAGTTCTCGAAACATAATCATATTGGTCCTGATTCTCCTGAAACATGCACCCCGTCAATCAAACTAATCCCGAAATACAAAGTGACTGCAAAAATCTTGATATTTTGGTCAAAATGGTGAGTGGCTGATGCAGTCACAATTGCATACACCCCAACTCCAAAAATGTTGACGTTGTGGTCAAAATAACAGGCTGTTAATGCAGTCAAAATTACATGCACATTGAATAAAAAACCTAGAGTTATGGATTCAAATCCGGGAACAATCTCTTTTTATATGCAAGGGTAAAGTTACGTAGAATATCTCTCCCTTTACCTTTGCTTGGACAATGACATACGTAGTTTAATTTTTTTTTTTTTTTAATGTGATCAAAATTGCAGACAGCTGATATAGTCACATTTGCATGCACATTCACTCCAAAAACCTTGACATTGAAGTGAAAACAGTGGGCAGACTGATGCAGTCACAATTGCATCCACAGTGAATCCAAAAACCTTCACATTGCGGTCAGAATAGCCGGAGTCTGATGCAGTTACAATTGCATAATGCATGTACACACTGAGTCCATAAACCTTCAAAATAGCAGGTGGCTGATGCAGTCACAGTTTCATCCACAATGACTCCAAATTTTTTGACATTGCGGTCAAAATACCAGGCAGCGAATGCACTCACAATTGCATGCACACCGACTCCAAAAATCTTGACATTGCAGTCGAAATATCTCTCGCAGACCGATTTTTAAAACCTTTAATTGTTAATCCTCCAAAACACCATCAATGGCACCAACCACCCACCCATCACTCCTTTCCCTATCAACAACACATTTCACAATCCTCCTCCACATCCCCATCTTGGGCACAAAACCCTTCCACACCATATCCCAAAGAACCCACTCAACCTCCCCAACCAACCCCTTCTCACAAAACCCTTTAACCA
>PYAF01002171.1:1955146-1972156 GCA_007407185.1 Glycine tomentella | reverse complement strand
CCTAAACAAAATGGCCCTCTCTATCACAGGCATTTACCAATCCTCTATGATACATTCACCATATTCAACTCAAGCGGTCTCAAAGCTTCTTGAACTATTTCCTGAACTGCCCGGTTACGTCGGCAAACATCAGACAGCTCTTCAACAGGAACAGTAAGTCCATTAGTATCCCCTCCGGATGATGCATCAGAAAGAGCTTTTAAGAATCTTAATCGCTCTACATCTGTAACAGCTGTCGATGGAATTAACAAAACACTCTTTTTTGCCCATTCCAGTGCTTGCTTCCCATATGATCTATTTAATGCCAAGAGTGTATAAGATACCTGCGGGAGGTGCAGATGCACACAAATTAAGGATATAGTTGGACTTCATCCTGTCATAAATGTGAATGAAAGACAATCAACGTTGACTTGAGAAATTACCACGTCCACTCGAGATTTAGGAAGTGCTCCCGTTAATGAAGCAACCAAAATTCTGGTGATGGTGGCACCTAGAGGAATAATTACACTATCTCTTATTGGTATAAATTGCTCCCCCACAGAGGAATTCGCAAGATCAAAAATGTCAGCCAAGAAATGCAATATGGAATTGGAAGCCTCCCTGCAGAGGACGAAAATAGCAAAGGGTAAACAGCCACACTACATAGAGGAATTAAGCCATGGAGCAGCATGAAAATTTGTTACTACAAGATTTTTTGCCTCTCTACAATAAATAGTAAACAAAAGGATCAAGAATGCACTAACACCCCGTCAAAAGAATGGATGATGCTTTAAAGGTATTTCTTTTTGTTGTGTGAGAGAGAGATAGACAGAGATTGTACCTATGCTGTACCGTGATCCCAATAATGGAGCATTCAACTAATGAAGGAAAAACAGACGAGGGAATAAACAGTTGAGGACAGTAGCGAATACACCTTGAGGCCAACAAAAAACAATCATCTGCTATATCAGGCCGGGCTGTGAATTCCTGCAGCAAGAAATAAAATCAAACATCCAAACACAATCATTAAATCTGAAAGGAAGGGCTACAGCAAAGTCACTTAAATCACACCTGAATATTTGTGAGAAGGCGTGTTGTGTGCTGGAAAAGCGCCTCAATCAAATTTTTCAGGTAGTCAGCACAAGATGGATCAGAACCAAATATCTGAAATGCAAGACACCAACCGTCAAAGTAATGGCAAACTAGTTCCTTGATCACACCACAAAAGGGAAGGGGAAGGAATTTGTAGAACCTATAGCTGATGATAATTTTTTATACAGCAAGAAATTTTATTAGGAAAAAATTAGGGGAGTAAATTAGTTGAGAAAACGAAGTCCACAAAGAAGCAAGAATATACAAGTGGAAAGATGGAAATAGGTAAAGCTCGTTTTTATTGATATCTCAATCATAGAGAAAAAGCATACAAGTAGAATAAGAAATTTTATTAGGTTAAGAAACTGCAGGAGTAAATTAGTCAAGAATATGAAATCTTAAAAGAAGGAAGAACATACACGTAATAAAGAAAGGGAGAGACAGATAAAATAAGTAAAGCTCATTTCTCCTGATATCTATCTATCAAAGGGCTCTTCTCACTTTACTGCTTGTGAAAAATATAAAATAGAACTATAAAAGAAGTTCAAAGATTGCTGCACAAATCTTCAATTCTCTGGATACTAACTAATAGAGTTTGGGAAACTCTGATTACTCATTGATCAGAAAATGAAAAAGCTAGTTACAAAGAATATAGTCATCTCTATCTATATAGAGAGAGAGACTTGAAGTCTAACCGTAAACTAGCCCTATTTGTTACAAACTAACTCTGGTTAGAGCTATAACAAACTATGAGTTAACTGACAGCTCACAGATAATAGAAAACAAAATGCACAAAGTAAAAACACCTGACGGAATAAGTATACTCTAATACTCCCCCGCAAGCTCATGGTGGGTGATTCTGAGCAGAAGCAGAAGAATCATACACTGTGAGCTTGGTTCTGTACAAATCTAAGTGGTGAGTAGGAGACAGAGCCTAGGTGAGAATATCAGCATATTGATCAAGGGCGGGAACATAGACCACTTTCAGCAACTTACTAAGGACCTTTTCTCTGACAAAAAACAGATCAAGTTCCATGTGTTTGGTTCTAGCATGCAGAACAGGGTTATGAGCAAGAGACACAGTGCTCATGTCGTCACAATGAATCACAGGAACAATATGTTTGACAGCAAGCTCAGAAAGAAGAGATTGGAGTCAGGAAACTACAGCAGTGACCAAAGCAAGACTTCTATATTCAACTTCAGTACTTGAGCGCACAACCACAGAATGCTTCTTAGACCACCAAGAGATGAGATTTGGGCCAAAGAAGACACCAAGCACAGAGGTGGACCATCTGTCATCTGGGTCAGAGGCCCAGTCAGCATCACAGAAGGCCATGATAGAAAAGGTGCAGAAGCAGGCTTTTAGTCAGGCATCTGAAGGTTCAGAATGAAGTGATGAAGCAGTGTCCACGAATCACAGGCTCAACCTGTGATTTTCATAAGAGAGAATTGACAGAGTCGAGCTTTTCTGTTATGGAATTATTGAAGTTCGTGTGCACCGAACTCTGATAAGGCGGCACCAGAACTCCGTTTGGCGGAGGATCGCCACCTCCATTATCGGTGGAAGCAGATGTAGCCATTACTACGTAGATCGGCGAAAAACCCCAAAGATCGGGGGAAGCTGGTGGTGGAGGGAAACAGCGATCTAGGACTGAAGCAAAGAAGAAGAAATCGATCAAAGATCAAGAAAAAACGAAAAAATCCATGGCACAGATCGCAACCTAGCACTCTGTGATACCATAATAGAGTTTGGGAAACTCTGGTTTCTCATTGATCAGAAAATGAAAAGGCTAGTTACAAAGAATATAGTCATCTCTCTCTCTCTCTCTCTATATATATATATAGAGACAGAGAGAGAGATTTGAAGTCTAACCGTAAACTAGCCCTATCTGTTACAAACTAACTCTGGTTAGAGCTATAACAAACTAGGAGTTAACTGACAGATCACAGATAACAAAACAAAATACACAAAGTAAAAACACTTGACAGAGTAAGTATACTCTAATAATAACTAACCCATATTAAAATTTAAAATACATAAGAGGCATGTGTATGGATATGTGGCTACTAACATAAAATAGAGTCTATGAATCACAACAACTCATTTTTGTATTTAACCCATGTACAGCACACAAAAGAATATTACCACCTTTGGGGTTGGCAAAAAGTTATATGTCCCTTTTGGGGAATAGGGTGAGTAGAAGTATTTAAGTGAAAATACCCAAGAAAAATCTTAAGTTCAGATCCCCACATCTGCAGAAGTTGGGCTGGTTATAGGTTAGCAAGCAAGTAGCTTCAAAAAAATTTCATTTGAGTTGAAAAACGTGGAAGTTCCACAAGCCTATAGAATCCTGCATATCCGCAGGCTCTCCTTCAATCATAATGGAAAATGTTGATCAAATAAGCAACAATCTATCCATCTTAGTGAAGCCAAAATCTTTCCTCTCCATAACTTCATCTAGAAAGCTTGAATGCACATGACCAAAGGCCTTCTTAAAATCTAACTCAGAATGTCTTTTTCCTCTTCTAAATACCACCTACCACTTAATTAGCACTGACAATAAGGGCCAAATCCAAAGTCTTCCCTGGAACAAAGTTCTGTGTGCTTCAGAAACAAATTTCCTACACATCTCGCTCAAACATGTGGGCAAGATTTCATTCACAAACTTGTAAACACTAGAAATAAAAGCTGGTGGTCATTACCTCAGTCCTTAACCAAGATAGACTGAAACTAGCAATGGAAGTGATAAAGGAATCCCGTCCTTACCACTATAGTAAAACTCCTTAAACATTTTTGAAAAATTATTACAAAACTATGCTTGTAAATGTACGTGTATCAAATCATACACATCTTCAGTCCTTTTTTTTCTATTTTTCAAACTAGAATTTTGTATGGGATAAGAGATTAAGTTAAAGAGAAATGTGTAAATACAAAAAAGAGACAACAGGTAGCTCATAAGTTCAATAACCGTATAACTCTCCAATTCTTTAGTGTATATAGCATGAACACAGATCCAACCACTTACCATGTGGTAGCACACTATACTTGAGAGCACAATCACTGACCAAATCAAACAAGGCATAGAATTTCCTTCCTTACCCATAAACTAAACAACATGATAAGTGCACGCTCAAGCATAGTTACCCTGTTGCTTTATTTGTTACTAAACCTGTTTTATAGATATTCTCAGTTTTTTCCCCCATTTTACATCAGAAATGCATAGGGTTTCAGATTTAAGACAACAATTAAAATCTTCCCCTTCTTGAGACAAAAAAGCACAAGGCACTTGTGTTTTTTTCTCTAGCCAACTAGCAGATCTCCAGAGTCATTTTTTACCAACCCAGAAGATCTCCAGCACTGTTTCTGACCACCCCTTTGTTCATGCATCATAGCACAGCTGTTTGGACTTTGTTCCGTTCTTGTACAGTTGTCTGTTTTCATTGTGTTGTTATGCTCTTTCTGCACACTTCAGACATATTTCCTTCATTGGTCTGCATTTTTTCCCAACTCCTGTGGTCTTTGTTTACACATGTGATTGTGTGTATTTTTTCTTACATAATTCCATCTTTCTTTAACTTCATTCCTGCATTTTCATTTTTTCTTGACAGCCATGGCATCATCCACTCAACTGAAACCACATTGCTTTTGTTGTAACCTTAGATTAGGGATGATTGAGTGAATGTTTGCTTAGAATTAAATTATGACTTTGGATTATTAATTATTAATGTCGTTAATTTTTAGTTTTATTTTTTAGCATTAACGAACTCTGGCACAGCGGTAAAGTTGTGTCTTGGTGACTTGTTGGTCATGAGTTCGAATCCGGAAACAGCTTCTTTGCATATGCAAGGGTAAGGGTGCGTACAATATCTCTCCCCCTTACTTGCGCATAGCTTGGAGCCTCCAGGCATTAGGGTACGTAATTTTTTTTTTTTTTTTTTAATGTGCATACATACCACCATTTGCTATCCTGCTATGGTATTTTTGGGCTTGGCCATGCCATGCCACGGTCAGGGATTAATAACCATGAACTCATATTCACCTAGGGTAAAAAAGATCTTCATTTAAAGTTGAAAGGTAGTTCTCAGACCACCTTTACATCCAGACTCATTCATATAATAAAAGATATTTACTAACATGCACAATAAATTGAGCTAAAACCATATATAACTTTGGCAACAATTGGTCATTAGGAATGGCCAGTGGCGTAGCAAGATATTAATACCTTTATAACTTCACTGGAGAGATAAAGAAAGCATGGTTGGTGGTGCTGCCTATAAAGACTCTGAATCTCTTCCAGCATGGCACCAATTGTGAGCCCCATGAACCTTCCAGAAGTTCTCACCTAGAAACATGTGATAGAATATTGCCACATAGCATTCAATAATACAAACTAATCTTTTGAACGTTGATAATGCATAGAACCAGAGTTGTGCTTGTACAGACTCTTTAGGAGGATGAAACCACCAGGGAACTGACATTAAATTTTAAATTTGTATCACAGACATGGCTGACAAACAGCCAACTGAAAAAAGGCTTATATATGCTGGGAAAAAAAATATCATAAACATAGTGTTACAACCTCATGAAAATTATGCATAGCTATATGATAGGTTGAGACATAAATAATAAGCCTGGGTTGAAAGTTGAAACCACAAACACGACTGTTTGTCAGCCATGTCTGTGATACAAATGGAGCAGAGTTAATGGTTTAGCTTACTGCATATTTACATGCTCGGCAGAGAGATTCCATTGTTCTCATGTCCCAAGCACGACTGGCATCAATATCATCATAAACATGTCTTAGACAAGCAAGCTTAAAAAAATATAAGAAAACAAAAGAAGAAATGATAGACATCACATAAGCAATTAGAGACCACTTACATATCAAAAATAGCCTTAAAAATTGGCCATAGCCGTTGAATAGCATCTGCCACAACTTGAGGATGATTTACAAATCTAGAAGAAGATTCAGTCATGTGCTCAGGATTGTAACAAAATTTATTTAAAAGGAAAAAAAGGTAGTAGGGTGCATAGACATGACAACATTAATTATGGAACACACCTAAAGATGTAGGCAAATCGATCAATATGAACTGTTAACTGACGAGAAGGTCTTTTACTCAAGCTTTCTGGACCTTGATGGATAGCTTCCTGATGGAGCAAAATATAGAAAGCAAAAACATCAAAAGAAAATTTATAACTAAAAATATCGCTGCAGATTGGACATTAACCTGTAGAGGAGTTATGACTGGTATGCATAATGCCTCAAGAGCTCTCTTAGCATCATCTGGAGGAAGTTCAGCAACAACCATACTGCACAGAAATTAAAGATGTTTAAATCAATATCTACAATTCACGGTATAAACAATAGCAAACAATCCTAGATGCAAATATTTAAAGGAACCAAACTACCTCAAAGCTTCAACCAGATGCAAAGAGTCTTCAGCAGGAACTTTGAAACTATCTTCTCCATTAACTGTCTTGTTGTAGATGTGGAATAGACCTTCTAAGCATCCACAAAGCTTTTTCCGGCAATCTGAAATCAGAACAAAATCATAGAGTAATGATTCACGTATCAAAATACTAAAAACTGCCAATCTTCAACTTGCCTACACAGGCAAGAGCCCTTTGGGGTGGAGGCACTTCTATTTAAAAGAACATATTCTGTCTGAGTTAACAGGCCATAGCAAAAATAATGGAAATAAATTAAAACAACATATTCTCTGTTCTCCCCATGCAACATTCTCTTTTTTATTCATCTTCTGAAAAATTCTAAGAATCATTAGAGATTTTATTTGGTAAAAGCAGACATAAAAGTAAAATGAGAATGCTAGCAACACTCTCTATCGCACTCTTTTAAACACACCCTCTACCATTGCCAGAAATATATTTGGTAAAAGCACATATAAAAGTAAAATGAGATTTCTTCACCTTTTTGTTGGATAATTAGATTTCTGCAATACTTTCTTGAAATCAATAAAAGCTTACTTAAAGAAGTTCATCTCATAAAAGCACAAGTGTTTTTATCACTGTATGAAAATGACAAAAACAAATACTCCATGTAACACTTCATGATCAAAACCACAATTTTCAGAAATCAGAAGTTTATTTGTTATCATTTAAACAAGAATCACTCATCTTTGCCATGTTTGCACTGAATACTGTTGTAACTCACCAAGCTTATTCCTCAACATTCCAAGGGATAAAAAAGAAAGTGCAAGAATGTACTCAAAGAGAAGTTGACTATACCATCACAGATGTGTCTAAATGCCAAAGCAGCAGCAGCTGCACATTCTTCAGATGTACCCATGCCATTCATTAGGATATCTAAAACTGATGGCAGTACAGACAGTCCACAAGATGCAGAATCAAGCCATTTTGAATAAGCTCCAATAGTTAAACACACTGAAAATACAGCAACAAGACATAAAAAGCATTTTTTTAGTCAGGTACCATGCAAATTGAACTAGAAAATCTACAATTTGAGTTAGATATAAAATTACAAGATGGCAAGCGGGAACTAAAAAGTTGATTGCGAAGAGAATAACATAATTTATTTTTTAAAAAAGGAAGTATGAACATTACCTGTTTGAAGTAATTGGGGTTGATGAGGAAGTTTCGGAAGCAAAGCCATGATCTGTATGAAGCCAAAAAAATGCAAATATAAAACAACTTATGAGCCACTGAAACAAGGCATACTTAATTATGCCATTTCAGATTGTACTAGACCATGAACTAGGGGGCACTAAATTATGCAAAACAAACAACTGTATTGGTGGTAGCCACTAAAATAGAGTACCAAGCATATTGACATATTGAAGAGGTAAAACAATTAGTACGACTTTGAAAGCCACCTTCATAGTTATTTTCAAACAAACCTCCAATCCATCAATGGATTCTTCCTAACCCATCAATGGATAAGTCATTTCAATCCATCAATGCATCCTTCCTAACCCACAAAGAATTCTCTACCTCTCATCAGTAGCTCCTGCTGAAAAATCAGCCTCGTCCCCAAGGCTGAAAGTGGGAAGAAGCTTCTTCCTTATTCTCTTCATCCATTCCCATAGCAATTACCTCTCCTTCATTTAGAGCTTCAATATCTCCCAAAAGGCCAATATCACCAAACTTAACTATTTTTCCTTGCATTGAAGTAAAGGATGGAATTTCTCAACACACAAAAACATAACCCTTTAGTTTTTGCCTCCATAAATTCTTGATAAGTTAAATGTCACAGCCTTACCTTTTCTCAACAGAATTCCATTGATACCCTTCATTCTTCCTCCTTGTTGACGTTGAAAAGGAAAGAAGGTCTTTGTTTTAAGAAGAAAAAAAACTCCAAGACACTAAACCAGAATTCATGTCATTTCTCATTCTAACTGCAACTTTGATGGAGATCAAGGAAAGCTTTTGGGAAAAACAAAGAGCTTGGGAGAGGAAGAATCTAATTGGGCTAGGAGGCCCAACAATAAGGGAAAGAACTAAGAAAGAAAAGCAGATGTTGCTTGAAAAGGAGATCAACGCCTACAAGCTCAAGCCTAAAGTGAGAAAGAAATGCCCAAGATGCATTTGATCAAAGTGGAATAACAATATGCCAACTATGTGCTTGCAATCTGATTTATTTTTAGATTTTATTTTAAGTATTTTGAATTGTTCTAATTGTAATAAATGGGTTGTTCTGATACTTTAAAAAAAAAAAAAAAACAATTTCCAACATTAAAATTAGGTTTAGCCATCAGCCTCATTAGGAGGGAGGGACTAAGTGTTTTCTATAAATAGCCTTGTACTCTCTTGCTTTTGGGGCAGAATTGAATAAGATCAGAATTTCACTCCTGTTGTGAGTTTAAGAGTTGTGCCTCTTGTTGGTTCTTAGATTGAACCTTTCTTGGTTCTTATCAAAGGTTTTCATACCTTTGTGACAAATCTTTGCTGGACTTATCACTCTCTATAGAGTGTGGCGTCTTCCCCTACACTTATGTTATTTTTCATCTTTTCATTTTCGTTTTTAATTGTTTATTTTTAGTTTGATGTGCTTAATATTTTACAGTTTTCATTCTTACACAACTTTCCTCTATTCCTTTGTTTATATGTGCGTCATTCCAATAAAGCTTCAAGCTTTCTTTGATTGAATGTATCATTGTTATAAGGATTAAGGAAGGTGTCTAACAAATTCTTATCTTTCTCTCCTCTTTAATTCCATTAAACACAAATCCACTCAAGGACTATCCGTAAAAACATTATCACTCCTATCGAGGATCATATCAAACTTGGTTGGGTTGCAGCAGTTTAGAAATTTGCTCACAATTTTACATCCCTGCTCCAAACAGCGTAACCAATTGCACTGCTTGAAGGTGGGAGTTGCAGATGGTTGAAATTGTGTTTGATACGCCCGTTAAACCTAAAGCACTAACTCTTATTTATGCTAATCATAATCCTAACTAATTACCTATTCTAACATTCTATAAGGGCCACTCTCAACTGACTAGGCCTAACCAACAAATCCCATCCTAACGCACATATACTCGTAATATTATTTGCCTCCAATCCATCAATGATTCCTTCCTAACCCACTTGGATCTTGGTTCTCATCAGATCTTAAAAAGAATCTTTGTTGCTAGAGTATTATTTTCCTGTAAAACAATACTTTGTCACTTCTACAATCTCCTTCAAGGTGAGGTTGAAATGACGAATGTTTTCTCATATTTTTTGTTTAATATTTTGATATAGATAAAATTTAATAAGAGAAAATAAATAATCAAAAAAAAACCTTTTTCTATAAAAAAATTCATTTACTTTTGGAGTTTCTTTAATATAAATAAATCACAAGATAGAAAAGGGCTTAAATACAGATAGAAATCATCTGTGTAGACAAAAATGTATAAAACCAAGGATGGATTTTATAATGTCGTATTAAAAGCAAAAAATAAATTGTAATATTTCAAAGTCAGCAGGAGATTCTACTCATTTGGCTACACTGTATAGAAGAACTATTATTCTTACAAATTTAAAGGTGTAACCATACCTGAGGCATTACTTCTGCTTCAACAACTGACACATAATTTGATATAGCCCGAATACAAAATAAAGCAGCCTCCGCTGTACACCATTCCTTGCGTTCATTATAGCCATGGCCAGATACAGCCTACACAGGGGGACAAGGAAGTTCAGAAACAGTGAGAGGTTTAGGAAATAGCATTCACATTATTTAAGCAAAAGCACATATAGGCAGAAAAAACATAGCCAACATCCACAATCTACTTACTAATATAACGGTTAATGCAGAAGAATAAACTCTAGAGACCCACAAGTTCAGAATGAAACTTATGCACTAAAATTTGATTAAACAGATAAGCAATATCCCACCATTAAAATAACCTTATATTAATAATAGGCGAAGTATATTTAATTTAAATCACTTCAAGATGTAATCCGCACCTCAAGCAGTTTCATGTATAGAATTTTAAGTGTGGCATCACCACCAAGTACTGATGATGCATCTGTTAATACATCCGCAACAGCTGAAACAACAATTTGCAGTTAGCCTATTAGAAATATCATCTAATTCTGGTTGAAATAAAAACAGTCCATATATGGTTTGAGTAGTATTATATTAAGTTTTGTTGATAAGTAAAAACAATCCTTATATGGATTGGATATCCATCCACACAAAAAAAAAAAAAAAATGGATGAGCTGAGTTGTTTTTTTCTAAAATGAATCATAATGCACTAATGCCTATGACGTATCCATTTCAATACTAATCAAAATGTATCCAAACTATCTATTTTACACCCATGTATAACATTGAAGGATCAAATTGAAATCCATTTTACTATTTGTTTATATTGCATAAATTTTTTATCAACATCAACAACACCTTTAACCCAAGTTAATTGAGATCGGTGGTAGATGAACCCAATGATAAATCGGAAATAAGACTAAGAAAAAGAAAGGGAGATGGGAAGAAAAAAGGAAAATAAGAAAAAGAAAGAAAAAATAAGCTAAAATAAAAGAAGGGTGAAAGGAGGAGGGGAAAAATGAAGAGGAAAAAAACTAAAAATAAAAAAGGGAACGACTGGATATAGACATACTAATGGGTTTAACCCTCCACCAAGCTTATAACTTTTTTCCACTCCGTCTTAAGACACACCGTCCGCCAATCTATATCCCACTCTATTAGGTCTTGTTTAACTACCTTTCTCCAGGTGAGTTTCGATCAACCTCTATCTCTCTTTGTGTTGAGCTCTTGGTAACAAACTTTTGTTCTAACAGGAGCATCCAGTGGTCGTCTCATGACGTGTCCAAACCACCTCAATCTATGCCCCTTCATCTTTTCACACACCAGAACTACTGTTACCTTTCGTCGAATATCCTCATTTCTTATCTTAACCATCTTCGTATAACCACACATCCACCTTAGCATTCTCATTTCTGCTACCCCTATTTTGTGTTCATTTTGCATATGTGCTGGCCAGCATTCCGCTCAATATAACATTGTCAATCTTACAACTGTTCTATTGAATTTTCCATTTAGCTTAAGGGGAATTTTGCGGTCACACAAAAACTCAGATGCACTCCGTTATTTCATCCACCCTACTCTGATTATATGATTTACATCCTTATCAATCTCACCACCTTTTTTCAAAATTGATCCCAAGTATCTAAAAACATCTTTCTTGGATACCTCTTGACCAAGTAGATGCACTAAACACACACTTCATATAATTCATCTTGCTCTTACTTATCGTGAATCCTTTAGACTCCAAAGTGTTTCTCCACAATTCCAATTTTCTATTAACATCATCTTTGGTCTCATTAATAAGCATAATATCATCTGCAAAAAGCATACACCACAACACTTCCTATTGAATATATTTCGTTAGTTCATCCATCACTAAGGCAAAGAGATAAGGACTAAGAACTGAACCTTGGTAAACACCTACCATGATAGGGAAATACATTGGTGTTCCATTACAAACTTTCACACCTGTAGTAGCCCCATCATAGATATCCTTGATTGCATTAACATACTTTAATGCTCCCTTTTTTCTTCTCAAGAGTCCACCATAAGACTTTTCTTGGGACTCTATCGTATGCTTTCTCAAGATCTATGAACACCATATGTAAGTCTTCTTTTCTCGATACCTTTCTATTAATTGTCACATCAAGAAAATAACTTCCATGGTACACCTTCCTAACATAAATCCAAATTGATTTACGGAAACTTTAGTCTCCTTCCTTAGGTGATGTTCAATAACTCTCTCCAACAACTTCATAGTATGACTCATGAGCTTGATGCCTCTATAGTTAAACAATTTTGGATATCTCCCTTATTTTTGTAAATAGGCACAAGCATACTTTTCCTCCAAACATCAGGCATCTTATTCGTTATATTAATCATAGTAATGATTTTTAACATTTAAGCCTTTTTGAAATATAGTTTAGGGTTAATGGTTTATGCAGAAGAATATGCAAGGGAGAAATGAAAGAATGCAGAAAAGTAGGAGAGAAGAGATTTTGGGATCAGCATATGAGAAGTGAGTTCACAGGTAAAAAAGATAACTGAGGTTGCTGCTTTGCAATAAATGCAACGGTCATGGTAAATGAGTGAAAATGGAAATTTGATATTTGAGAGAGAATATAATATAAAAAATTGAATCAAATGATCAAGCTGAGAGATGGAGACCCAACAGCATTTTTAACCATGAACCGCTTTTTTGAGTTTTTATCTCAATTGCCAAACATACTAGCTTCTCTCCAAAACAGATCAAATGTGAAATCAATTATCAATCTAATGTACCCCTGAATAGAATCAATCTAATGCACAATAATATATGGAAAACAAGGAAATGAATCACCACACCACTAACCCATTACCATATTTAGTCTGCTTAAATTCCTTAAGATCCTCATATGAGAGGTCTTGATAATCTTCAGGATATTGAACCCGAAAGATAACCTACAAAACATCCATGAAAAAAATAGCATAAAAATAATGACAGGTACAGAATCCAGTCATGACTAAAAATAAGAAGTCTTATGAATGAGTAACACAGGCTAATCATATTTCATAATGCAACAAGAATGTTGAGAATAATAGTGTAAATAAGTAGAAAGCCATGCACATTTTTATGGGACAGAGATAATTACAAAACTGATTTTAAGGTAGCACACATGAGAGCTGGAAACCATGCACTGAAAGGGTGTTTGGCAGTTTCAGAGGAAAACTTTAGTTCCAACTTCAAGTTTCCAACCAGGAAGACTCACCAGCGATACAAGTGACTCATATGCAGGTCGAAAAACCTGCAGCCTTCTATTTCTCTCAGCTTCAATGCATGCTTCATTGCCATATGAAATATAGGACTCCCTGTCAGATTATGTAATAATCATATTTCTGGTTAAAGCAATGCTAAGTAAAAACAGTACTTTCTAGAGTGAAGAAAAATCACCTTTTAGTCAAGTTTAACTGGAGACTATGCCAAAAGTTAAAAGTCATAGAAGCAATATCATATTCGGGATGTGAAGCAACTTCCAACAATGCATGCACTATTAACATCGATTCATCTGAACCTGGAAAATTCAGTCATCAAGCAGACCCAATAAGTTCAACACAACCAAGAACCATGAACAATAGCCATGGCAACAAAGTTATTCACACAGCATTAGAAAGCATCAACTCTTCTCAAATAGAAACCAACAAAGTGTATATCTAAGTACAAGTACCAGTTGCAATCAGTTCCACATATGAATCACCCATGTCTGCAAATAACCTAGCAATCGCCTTCACATCTTCCTCATCCTAAAGGCAGATAAGAGGATCGTGAAAAGAAGACTTATAAGTATAGCAGGCAACTGTCTGTAAACTAAGAATGCCAATATCATATTATAATGAACAAAGCATTGCTATGATTGGAAGATAAACTGATCGTTTTCTATATCCATGGTCGTTCACATAGTCATACAGTTTACAAACTGAGATCCATAAAAAGAATTTTTAATTAAAAATCATTAACTTAATACAGATATGATATATTTTTTTCAGAAAATCTCGCAGATTATTCAATTTCTTGGTGACTGAAACACCTCAACAAATTATATAGACCAAGTGTCGCACACAACAGCAGTAACAGATATACATGCAAAGAAATAAACAATAATTTAGCAAAGTAATTTATATAACTATTTATCCATTAGCCAGGAAAACAGAGAAAAAAATGCATGTAAAAAAACAAGAAAAAAAAAAAACTCGATCACTGATTTTGAAACCCTTACAGCCTAAATTAAAAAAAAAAAAGAATTTTAGGGTAAACTTCCAAAATATTACAACTGGAACTTGTGAACTTTAGTAACATCAGAATGTGAGTTTGCTTTGTAATATCATCATACATAATAAAAATTATACAGTTTATGGTAGTTGTCCTTGCTCTTGTATCAGTTCGCCTCACCTCTCACAGCCTGGCTGCAATGGTATGTTCACCAAGTCATGCTTTTGGGAAGCAGATATAACAGCTGTATTTACAGTCAAATCAAAGCCGTCAAGATATTATGATTGATGGGACAAAAATTCCTGTTTTTCCCTGCTTATGTTTGACTACCACACTGGTCTTAGAAAGGCAATTTTAGAAATTCCATCCCTTTTCTCCTATGAGATATGAAAGTAGGATTGAAAATCCCTTATGTTTCAAAGAACAATGCCCTAGATTGTTTGGCTACTGCTCCATTCCTTCAAACATCAGCATGACACCAACAGACATACACACTTTTATCATACTCACAAGCCTGTCCTCATTAACTTTATTTTACTGTGAACACAACATCTGGCAAACAAGGGTGCTGGGACAAAGAATCACTCGGTTACTGGAAAAACAAATGGCCTAGGCTGCTGGAAGAATGAAGGTGTTAGGCCCCCAGTTAACAGGATCTATAGAAGGAATAAGAGGTCCATATTAGAAGAGCCCGTCCTGTTAATGATAGGATTGTTAGTTATGATAATGAGATGAACATAAAGTTAGTTATGATAGTAAGAGGGAAGTAAATAGCAATGGGGAGGAGGGCGGAGGAGTTTTGGGGAGTAGTTCAGATGTCTCTCGAATTCCCTGATTGTATCATACATTCTTTCCCATCTTATGAATGAAGCTTCATCCTAAGAGATTGGGTATCCAAATAGAAGTCTCTTTCTCTGTGTTCTCTTTTCAGTTTTCTTTCTTTCTTAAACCAGTATCTTACAAAAGGGTCTGCAAGTGCAACCCAGTTGTTTTCACACCAAGTAATTCTGTTTTGATTTTCGAATGTCCCACCTGTTGGAAGACTTCTCACATGATGCATTTCCCAGTAGAATCCCAGTAGGCAGCAGCCAACCAATTTTCCAGCAAAGCCCACCTAGGTTTCAGCATGAAGTAATATTTGCATTCCCCCTACCGGCCTCACCCACCACTGTACTTCTTATTTTTCCATGCTTCTTGTAACTAATTTATTAGTTAGATTAATTATCATCAGATTTTTATATGATTTATGATTATTAATGCTGTTGTATTTTATATTTTTGAGCATTTATACATGTGTAGTATAAATTATTTGCATTCTATGTACTTTCTTTAGTATTGTGGCTGCTATACGTTTCTTAGGGTCAGCTGCTCAGCAGTGGTTTCAAGATTGAGTGCTATGATATAGAGTGAACACATTATATTCCTATCTTAAATTCTGAGTGAAATTGTCAACCAGAAGAGAACATAACATTTAAGTAGCTAGCTGTTAGCTGCCCACTATATACAATAGAGAAATGATCAAAGGCTGGATGATTCACTAAATATTTGATATTCACAGCATGCCCCAAAAACCATAGGTGCTACTCCCAATCAACCATTTGATACATCGCAAACAAAAAAATTAGCAGACTAAATTTTACATTAATGTAGACTATAACCATCAAGTAAATGCCAGCAGAGAGAACATAATCAGCAATATCAAAAACAAAAATTGTCAGATGCTTTGGAATAATCAACTAGGCAATCTCTCATGCCCCAGAGGATGCAGAGTGAGTACTAAAAAGTGTTTACCTTTGTAGAATCACTAAGCTGGGCTTTAAGATTCATAACTTGAGGTACAATGACTTGAATTAAGGGCATATTTGCAGAAACACCATCAATGTTTCCTGCTGTTGTGTAGTGTATTAACTCAGAAATCACTGCAAAGAGAGCACACACATACACACAAAAAAAGAAAAAGAAGATTATGTTGCCAACAGGAACACCAACAGCAATAATCAAATGGTGGTAATAATAACAGATGCTGAAAGTGAAAGCAACATCAATCACTAAAAATATCCAATTTCTAAGCAATCAAGCAAAGACAGCAAGCACAACAGCAAAGACACATGGAACTTTATTTGGATGTCATGCCAACACAAAATTTTATCATACAAACAAGTTTACAATACACATTGTACAGATTCATTTTGTACACAAGCAGTTATTTTCCTTCTCTAATAATATTCCAATTTCCAAGGGGTAACAACATCATATTTTTTATTTATTCAACATTTTTTAGAAGCATATCTCATTACAGCAAGACTGCAACAATAAGCAGGTCAACGGTAACAGCTCCTGGTTAAAATTGTAAGACTGTAGAGTGTAGGATATGAAGTGTTTAATTAACCTAAATCTTGTATAATTTCTAGATCAAATCATGGTGGGAACCCAATCCAACATCTAAAACTAATGGGTTTTTAAGATTTAAGGCTCCAATCTATTAGAGCATGTATTTTAGTATTAAGCTGTATTTAATGTACAGCTGTCAGTTATCCCTTCTATTTGTATCAAGAGGCTATAAATATCTTAAGCCAGCCTTTGTAACAGGGTAGTAGTTCATTTTACAGAAATAAAACAAATCAGTTACTGTTCATTCCTCTCTCTTTCTCTCTCGTTTTCTCTCTCTTTCATGTTTG
>PYAF01002171.1:1935379-1949652 GCA_007407185.1 Glycine tomentella | reverse complement strand
TTACTAACATACAATGATTTACTTTATGAATGTTTGTTTTTATAATGTACTAGTGTTAAAAACTTCACATCATCATCAGTCAATCATAATTAATGTTAAATATGATTTTTAAGGTTGTTATATGGTAAGATTTACAAATTTATTAGACATGATAATTAATATATTTTTTACATGGACAATTAAAGTTATTGATGTTATTTAGTTGATATAAACTTTAATATTCTGTATTGTCAATTCATTTTTTAATTACTCTTTTAGATTAATAACTTGATTTTTATTTATTTTAATTTCTATCTATAATTATTAACTAAAATAAAATATTGTGAAACATTTTATATGAAACTAATTTTTTTATAAAATTATTATTGTTCATAAAATATATTTCAAAGTAACCAATTTAATGAGTAAAAAAATTTAAATATAATTATCAATATATATATATATATATATATACACACACACTAGAGTACCCCTCAAATATATACCACCAAATCGGAAGTGTAGAGAGATGGGAAAAATAGGTAAATGTTGAATGTATCTCCAAGTCTATAGTTACCTATCTTGCAAACTTTCACCTCAACTGCTAGCGACATTAGCTAGCTACTTTGTACCAATTGAAAATGATTTCTACCATTTTGTAAGTGTCAGATAGCCGAACCCAAACCTAGTCGCAGTCAAATGCGGTTCATAGACGAAGAGAGATCTTAAAATAGTAACTGGGTTCCACAAATTAAACGGGTATTTTTTATACGAAGGTAATGCTAATGCATGATTAAATGGCAGCATATGTGCATTAGAAGGGCTATCACCAGCAACATAACAGATCAACCCATTACAGGAACCAATAATGTGATGCTCCTTGGATGGCTGAACAATGGTACCGGTGGATCTTAAATAGGGTGCTCGCATTTTTCTGTTACCTCTGAAGATGCAATTTCACGAACCTTGGATGGGAGGTCAAGGATTTTAAGGACTTGGACACGCACCTGAATCGAACTAGAGATTCACAGGAAGCCATGTCAGGATTTCAACAATGAGGTCCATACAAAGGATTGGCGGTGGCAATGGCGGCTGCTGCATCATATTGTGACAATTCTGGTTTTTGGTTATATTTGCCATGCAATTTGAACTGCTTGTTCCTTTGGGGCGGGCATGTTCTTATATTAATGAGCATTAGATTCTCGCTTTCATCTCTCTGTCAGTTATTGAATATTGATTGTGGGAACCATGTATGCAATTTCGTGGCAAAAAGATTGGATTGGTGCGAAGGAGGGAATTATACAATTGAGTAAATTTTCAATTGGTTTTAGTAAAAATTTCAAAATGATAGGTTTTTATATTCATTTTTTATTATTCAGAAAAGATAGGTTATTAAAATAGATATAGATAATTCATCCTCAAAAGTAGATATAGATAATTATCAAACATTTGAAATTAACATATTACTTATTTTGTCGTAATCAAATTCAAACATTTGAACTTCAGACAAGGACTCAATGACGACCTTGGGGTAATTTTCATACTGTCCCTAACGCGAATAATATCTTGCTAATCATATATGAATTGTGATAGAACAAATCACAAGAGAAGAATCCTACCACACCAGAGTTTTGAAACGAAAACTAAACCACAATAAGATTATTTCAATTGCTAACATAGTGAAACACTACATTCCCAGTCAGATGATGCGCAAGGAAATTAGATGCATTTCTTACTATTGATATCATACTATGACAAAGAACATACAGACCTTACAACATTTTGCATCAATTGACTAGGTTGTTAATAGAGCAGAGCATGCCAACCAACCAGCCAAGTGACTTTTTCCTTTTCAATGGAAAACCAACCACACTGATTGGTCTGTCATTCCCAATGAACCTCCCTTAAATTATGTTGCTTTCTCAAAACCACCAGCTACCTGCATATGCAGCCATCCCGGTTGTGATCCTTGAGCATATCCCCTGGCCGGTTGTGATCCAAATATTATTCCGGCAAGGTCAAATGGCTGAGTGCCAACCTGAACCAACAAAAAACAGCTGATCAAAATCACAGTATTATAAAAATAAACAGTCCCAAAAAACAATGATGTGTTAAAGATATGTTCTAGGTCTAGCTAACAATACTTAGACGAACATATTACCCCAAGAACATCACATTCTATGGTTCAATGAAATCCATGTGGGTCTTAGCCCGACTTAGTTCATCCTACATTACATAGTTTGACTCAATCATAAAGAATGTGTTGAGAAGAGTGAGTCAAAAGAGTGTATAACTAGCTCTCTTCTTGTCCCAATTGAGATTACTTTCAATGAATAAAAAAAGCCATGTTGCATTTGCACATAGAGGTATATTTGTACAAGTATAAAGGAAAAAGTGTAAGTAAAAAAAAAAAAAAAAAAAATCGATCGTAGAATAAATTTGAAGCCAAAAGTAGAGAATTCATTATTGGCTCACATTACTTGCATAGAAAAGTTAATTTTGCTGTCACTTGGAAAAGCTCATTAGGCATCTTCACTAATTGACTTTTTTTTGGCATAATTCATTTAGTTAATTCATTAGAAAAAACTAATTTTATTTTTCTCTTAATCTTGCAAATAACACATGCCAAAAGACCATAGATAAGTTACCTGTGTGCAAGAATCTCTAAATTCTTTGGGAGAGAAAATCAATATTAATAACAAGAATAGAAAATTTCATGAATGATGCAGAAAATTGTGCAGAAATTATACAGAAAACATGGACAGTAAAAGCCAAAGATATAATTCATGAGCAGCAACACAAGATAAACATGAATCCCAAAGAAGTTAGCAATTAGTAGACCAAGATGCAGATCTGCTGTGCAGGATAGTGAGAGCTTGCAGAACATTTTCTAGAATCAGGTTAATATACTTAGATACTTAACAACAGGATTCACTTGAGCTCAGGATTCATGCATCTCTGTACAATGATACATGTAGATCACTGTATGGTGCTAGTGATAATTTACATTTACATGAAACCAATCTGGATGACAATCAACAAGGTCAAGGGACTATGGGTTCACAGAATTCACAAAAAGATTCAACTCATTTTCGTAAGTCTCTTACTACTCAGGAGGCTTTTAGGCACCCAAAAAAGTTTGCAATGTTTCGAAAACTTACAATAACTGCCACCCCTGCTGGAATCAGACATTCAAAATCACAATTTCAAATTGATCCGGTGCTGTTGCATAATTATATTCTTTTGGTTGGAAAATGAATTTTACCATATCATTACAATTTCTATTAATCTTAGTAATTTATTTTTTATTATTTTTTGTTTTCCCACTACCATTCTTCTATCCTTATCCATGTACGATACACATCCTAGCTTGCATCGATGTACACTAAACCAGCACTGGGCATTTCCTGGGTGTTCTAAAACGCCAATAATACCCCACCATGTAACATTTTGCTAAGATTTCCTAAAAGGAATGAATTATGAATGGCTTTGGCGTTAGATTAGCATACTTATGTCAATGCACTTACTTCTTTTGAAGGAAAACATTCAATAGTAGGGCTCATGCTCAATCTCGAATTAACTGCCTCAAGCTTCATTGAAAGGAACTGCAAAAACAAAATTAAAAAAATCAAGTTATTTTGCACAGAATTAGTGCATCAGATCATTCAAAATCATGTTAAAATATTTAGATAGATGTTCACACGTTTGGTCTCATATTTAGAAATTAATTTTGAGTCGAAAATCGATTTTGAATTAAAGCAATTTAATGTATTTTTTGTGTTGGATTAAAAGTTTTATATCGATTTTTATTTCTAATTTTTGAAATAAAAGCATATAAACATAAATCATTTCACTTTAAAATTTATTTTAATCAAAATCAATTTTGTAAAATCAATTTCATTAAGAAAAATCAGTTAATTTTGTAAAAGATGTTCAGTTAAGCACACAATTAGATTCATTTCAGTGGCGGGAGATAAAAGCAGGAAAGATCATTGAGAGACAGAACAGAAGGATGGATGAAGAAGATACCCACCTCAACCTGATGCTGCAGTGACTGGATATAATTAATTATCTCATCCAGCACAAGTGCTTTACCAATTACCTAAACGGAAAAAATTATACAATAACACGAAACGAAACAAATAATTAAATAAAAATGGAATAATAATTTAGCACTGAAGCAACTGAAAATATCATGTTTAGTTGTACCTTGCTGCAGCCGGGGACTATATCTTGAAGAATTTTCATCCTCTCGCTGATCTTTTCTCTCCTAGCCTGCGAAAACAAGTGTTGTGAAGTGTAAACAACACTCTTTCAAAGGTCATTGAAGATATGAAGAGAGTGAGAGAGAGAGAGAGATGAATCGTGAATTACTCTCTCAGCGAGACTGTGGCTATCGGTGGCTTGGCCTCTTCTGGCTCGCACGTGTATATAGTCTTGCTTAGGTGGCTGCTCGGAAGAACTAGGTTTCGCCGTTTGTTCAGGTAACTTGTTACCGGCTACTGAAATCGCGTCCACTACACCCGCCTTGAACGCAGCGTTTTGATCCTGGGATCCTGGTCCTGATAATTTGATATGTTTATTGCTGCCACAATGACTCTGTTGGAATCCGAAAGAGAAGAGGGTGTGAGAAATGGATTAGAAAAAATTGAAATGGTGGAAAAGAAGAGAAAAAGGAACGAACCGAGGGGGAGAGGTGTCTCTTGTTCCTGGGAGTGTGGTCTGTGGGGAAATGAGAGGGCCAAATCTCGGACAAGGAAGGGTTAGCGGAAGAGAATGTCGAGTCGTTGATGAGAGGAGGTTCCATTGAGATTCATTCAATTAGGCAATTAGCTAAGCTACTACCATTGTTTTGTTGGGTTTCTTCGTTTTCGTAATTGATTTAATAATGAGTTGCCAATTCAGATATGGCGATGGATGAGAGAGACAGACGGTGTCTGTGTGTGTGAGTGTGTGAGTGTGAAAGGTTAGTTTCTGATATTTTCTGCCTCGGCCTGGACTGGGAGCACTGAACAGCAAAGGCAAAGGGGGTGTGTGACTGTGGCGTACTGCGCCTACCGTGCTACTTATCTATTTCTTCCCACTTTTATCTCATCCCATCCTACCTTTTTTAAAAGAAATATTTTACGTGTCATATTCTACCCCTTTCCTTTCATGCACAAACTAATTTAATTAAAATTAAATAACTCTTTTTTATTTAATTTTATGAAAAATATTATATGATTTAATTTGTTAGCTCTCTTCCTTGAATTCCTAATTATTAAGATTTTATATATATATGATGGGTTAGAATATGATCAATGTTTCTTATAAGATTTAAATTAATTTGTTTGAGTAGGCTAGATTTAGTGTATATTTGATTTGCATTTGAAATTATTGTAACACATGTTTTAATATAAATTTAACAGCTAAAATAATTAATACAAAAATAGAGATTATAATCCGTCTAACAAAATCAATTTTGCTTAAAACATAATCTTATAACCGTATATTAAACATGCTTTTAGTTTATGCCTAACTAACACATTATTAAATAATATATTATTGGAACAGTCTCTTAAATTATGGTCACTCTAAATAAAGCGGGTGTGTTTAAAGACTCACATGGTAGGTAGTTGTGGACAAAAAGGGACATGTTGAAATTCCACATCAACTAAAGATATTATCGAGATAAACTATATAAGTGAAGAACAATCTTCACCTCATAAGTCACATTTGTATGGTTGAGTTAGGTTTATAATCCACTTTTAGATTTCAACAAATATACCTAGGTACCACGAGAGAAATCATTAATGAATGTAATAAAATATTTAAAATCATCAAAGAATTTAATGGTAGATCCCCAAATATCAAAGTGTATAAGCTCAAACATTTTACTACACTTAGATAAGGATGAAATAAATGGTAATACTTTAAAAAATGGCAAGTATCACAAGAGATAGATTCATCCTTGAAATAAGGAAATAATGTTGTGAAAACATTTTTTATGGATGTGTTAGACGTTGATGCCAGAGAGTGTAGTTGTCAAGGAAGAAGAGAAGACAGAAGTTGTAGAACTCTTAGTGTTTAAAAAATTTCCCAATATGTAGTAAAGACCTTGTAAGAAGAATCATTCACCAATCGTCTTTTTGGTGACAAGGTCCTCAAAAAACACTGGAAGAAAAACAACATGACAATTAAGTGTTTGGATGAGTTTTTGAACCGAGAGTAATTGAATAGGAAAATAAGGAACATACAAGGCCACATCCTTAGGGAATAACTTAAGTTTTCCTTTCCCAATAACAAGAACACCATAACCATTAGCAACACACACATGAGATGGAGTATAATTTTTTAAAAAAAATCTAAAAGATTGGTTAATTTGTTCGTCATGTGAAATCTTCTTCAACACATTTACGAAGTATACCAGCATCAATAGTGTATGGATGGTACACCTGAAGTTCATTCCACACTCTTTTTAGACTGCCAAGTAATTGAACAAAGGGTATACCTGATTGTTGTAAGTTGACAATGTCTCATAGGAGTTCAAGTATGCGAGCTGAGTTATTTTGTTGACCATAAATATCACTGTGGTCCATAGTTGCATAGCATCTTAGCATAAATACAATTTTTTATCATGGTTAATTCAGATTGATCACATTGTAACTAGAGTTAGCTTAGTTAGTTACAAGTTAGTTACTCTTGTAACCAACTATATAAACTATGATAACCAACTCTCTTGTAAGTTAATTCTCATTCTATGCTAATTCCAGTTTCCTCCATTTTCTTCCTTCTTTAGCTTCCTCTACAAGTTTTCTTTCATCCATTGCAAACATGGATTATGTTATAGTATCAGAAAACTTCTTTTGAAAAGCTCTGTTGCGCAACTCATCATCCTTGATCTTTTCCACCTTTGTTCGATTTCTTTCTCTCATTATCCTACATAATGAGTAGCGAACAAATACAACGAGGTCAATCGTTAGACACTCACACCCCCTATTATCTTCATCCACGAGAAAATCTTGCAATAGCACTGGTTTATCCAGTACTCGATTCATCGAATTATAATTCATGGAGTCGATCAATGCTAACTGAATTGAGTACAAAAAACAAAGTTGAATTTGTTGATGGTTCGATTCAATGATATACATCAAATCAGCCTCTCCACGCAGCTTGAAAAAAGTGTAATAATATGGTGGTTTCTTGGATCGTTCACTCAATATCACCTTTGATTAGACAAATCATTCTTTGGATGAATGATGCGCGAGATATATGGAAGGATCTAAAGTCGAGATATTCACAAGGTAATTTGTTAAGAATCTCATAATTGTAACATGACATGACATCTATCAGACAAGATGATAAAACGATAACTGATTATTTTACAAAATTGTATATTATTTGGGATGAATTATTGCCCTCACATGATCAGGTGAGTAAAAAAATATTGATTCAATTATTGATGAGATAAATTGCACTTAATCGAAAGTTTAGGACAACATACAATATATTATAATATATTATATGTTATGATTAGGCAATATTATTAAATGTTACGACGAATGTCTTGATTGTTAAGTTAGCTAAGATGTCTAGCTAGCCTTATGTAGTTATGTTATTATATATTTTTTTTTTAAGAAACTCGTGTATCTTATAACCTTGTAAATAAGCAAATTAAGAAAAAGAGACCGAAGCGTGTCAAGTAACTAGAGGGCAAGACACGAAAGGGGATAAAAACAGCCAAAGAATAAAATATAACCATTCTTTTTCTGGGTTGAGAAAATTTCTAACGCAAATGGAATGACCATGATATCTTCTTTTCCTTTTGGACTTGATTATCCTTCATTCAGTTCGAACCATACCAGTTGTCAAAGGACTCAAGGGCTAGTCCAAGGTTCCAAATTTTGTTTGGTCAGTTGGTAGCACAAGTTTTCAAAATATTAGTCGCGTACATTACATATCAATCAATTGAATAGAAATGAATAGACCCTTGACTTGATTCTTCTTGTTATATTCATATTCCTACTTTGTATGGTTAGCACTTAGCAGAGTGATATCTTTGATGGGGTATGACAAAGATTAGCATGCAATAAGCTACTTGTAAATATGCAGTTTCATATACATAATGAAATGAAGAGAAAAGAAATGAGTAAATTAAAAAAGTAATATTTTCCTTACAACACTGTATGATATTCTTAAAAATGGAATAACTTCTATGTAATTTTTTTTCTTCAAATAGACAAGTGTTTTTTTTTTTTATCATTTTATGATATATTCTAGCCAAAACAATACTGAATTTTCATATTTACAAAGATTATGACATAAAAACTTACATTTATTATCGTGAAGTTCTTAAAAGATAGTACATTTTATATAATGATTTTTCCCCACTGAAAAAATATATATAAAACCAATTAAATACGTTATTAGTCATTGTTATCCTAATTGCAATGATGTTGGGTCCTTTCCTTCATTGCAATTTGAAAGAACCATAATATCCTGCTTCTAACTTTTACCTAACATTGCTTAATTGAGGTCTTATGTTGAATATGATTCCAAAATTCGGACCCTATAAAAAATTCTCCTCTGTACCAACATTTATGAGAACCGCAACAAAATGAGGACCCCTTTTAGTTTGCAAAAAGCTCTAAATGAATCATTAACAAAAGTTAAAAATAAGACAAATTAACAAGAAAATATAGGATTTGCATCCTCTTACAATTAATTAATTGTACTGCATAAAAAGGTACGTAGCTGTGGAAAGCAAAAATTAATTTAATGGTTGAGGGACTTTTACAATATAAAAACGATGGGGTAAAATCTAATTAATTATTGAAAAGAAATTCAAAACACCAGAATGATGTGTACCCCCTTTATGCTGCACAAATCATCAGCCACCAGAGGATTAGATTAGATTCTACCACAATTTTTCTTTGTCGTTTATCTTAGATCTCATTCTTTGTATTTTGTTTTGCACATAATTTGAAACAAAGCTAATCGAAACCCAACATTAGATTGGCTCTGCTTTAACCATCAATTTCATCTTTGCCGGTGTTTGAAATCCCATTTCATATTACCTGGTAAATACTTAAATATCATAGTTTAATTTGTTATATATACTTTACCGTGCACTACTTCAGGGAAATCTAATTTCATTTTGTTGTTAGACTAATTTATTATTTATGTACTCTAATTTAGATTTTTAGTTAGAAAAATAAAAGAGCAGATAAGTTATTTCTACTATCTTGATTAAAATCAATAATTAAAAACCTGACCCATAAAAATGATGATATTTAAAAGTCATTATAAACATTAATTAAGTTCAGTTGATAATGCCTAAAAAAAGAAGTTCAGTTGATAAGGAGAATTGATTTAAGGAAGAAAAAAACTCTCATAATATCTACAATTTATAATTATTAACAAAAATTGATCCTATTGTCTTGCTTAAAGAATATTAAATTCATTAATTACAATTGAGACTAATAGACATTAATTGATTACATCCCTACTGCAATAATATTAACAATAATTGATCATACAGTGAGTGTTATTTTTTGCAATGTATTTTTAGAATCTTTTTTTTAGAGAATATTTTAGTATCTTAAAATATGCCAAATTTTATTTTAGTTTCTTTAAGAAATTAATATGATTTTAGTTTATATATTTTAACAGAAATATATGTTTCTTGTCTCTAATAAAGTAATAATTAACTAAAACTACATCACTTTTAACAAATAAAAAAAATCAAATACCAATTAAATTTTTATATAAACTAAAACCGAATTTTGAAATAAATAACAACAAAATATATTTTATCCGTTCTTTTTCTTATTTACTTTGGAAAAAGACCTATCATTTTGTGTGACGCGGAAGGTGTTCAGTGTAAGGAAAGATTTGATCCTAAATTTGAACCTAAAACAAAATGCCGAAGTGTCTCTGCCAGTTTGGTTGATTCGATGTTAAACGACAATAGTTGACCATAACAAAATGTTATGCGTCGATGCACTTTACGCAACCACTTAATTAAAATTATTGTCCATTGAGTACTCCATCTTAAAGATCTAAAGTTGAAATTCTATTGGGACCAACTCCGACTCAGATAGAACTTGATAGAAGAGAATATTATCTCGATATGCAATTTTCAACCCCAAGTTATTAAGATGTAACTAAAATACTCTTTTCAAAATGTGAGTATAAACTAGTAAATTATTGTGAGTTTACTACCATAATGTCCACACATCTACGTATTTTTTAAAAGGAGTATTTTAGTGATATAACTATGATTTTCTTAAAATATAATTTATTGAAATGCTTATACACACACATTAATAATATGAAATTGGAGTTATTTTTTGAAAGGAAAACAATATTCCCGTTAATAATTACTAAAATTTAATTTAATAAATAAATACCCTTTTAAAATAAACTGGTTACTTATTCATGTTTTGTATAAATTCACAATATATTTATTTAAATTTAATTAGAGTGTACTGATAATTTATGAATAAAAAATAATATACTAATAATTTATATAATGTTTACTTTGTTAATTAATCATAAATTATTATGTTGATAAAAATAATTACTTCAAAAGTCATTTTTAGGATAATTTCTAATTGGTGGACAGTTTGGAATTTTTTATATTGACAGAATAAAAAAGCTTAAACTATTTATTTTAGTAACATTCATAAAAATAGTTTATTCAATTTTTAATGATACTTAGTCATTATAAAATATATAGTTACTCAAAGCCAAGTTATCAGGGTTCAAAATTATCTCTATTTGTTTTCTTTCTATTTCTTTTATTACTAAGACTTTGATAAAATAAATAAAACGGAAAGATATATTCAAATGGAGAGTAACAACTATTTTTTTTCAAAGCTTAATAACGAAAGAAAGGAAGTAAAAAAGAAATACAAATAATATTTTCTCAATCATCAGTTTCAAATATTTGTTCCTAGGATTGTTATCCGTGGTAATTATTGTTCTATATTTGTATTGGTTGAGTGTGAACATCCTTATTCTTGAGTTGATGTGTCGATGAAATTGATAATTTTTTTTCCATTATTGACAAATATTTAATATTAGTTTATTAAAAAATTTAATGAAAAAAGTTTGAATCCATAATTTTTTAAAAATTTTTAAAATTTCTATTTTATTCTTCATGTAGTTATTAAGCAAATTTTATATATTTTTCCCTCTAGTGATTAAATCAATTTTATAACTTGACGAAGACAATTCCATCGTATGGACACCGAGTTGGTGACAATGATAAATGCTACCCC
The DNA here is from genome assembly GCA_007407185.1 of Glycine tomentella. Classification (NCBI taxonomy): domain Eukaryota; kingdom Viridiplantae; phylum Streptophyta; class Magnoliopsida; order Fabales; family Fabaceae; genus Glycine; species Glycine tomentella. Next base: position 1,938,409 of record PYAF01002171.1, on the reverse strand, counting down.
ACGTTGTCAAATGTCGAGCACTTCACACAGGTTGAACAATGAACAGAAGTTTCCAGCCTCAGTATAGCATTATTGCCTATCTAGTCAATTATGAAATCTTTAACCTACATAACCATCACTCGCCATTCCCTAACTTACTTAGCCCAAAAGTGATAATTAGCCAAGCAAAATTAAATAAACCCGTGAAAGACTCTGTTTGCCATGCCCAAATAAAGTTTTCCAATTTCAATATTTCATTTGCCCCCCAAGTTTTGTCCTCCGGAATACCGGAATAATTAAACTCCCTAGCTAGTGGTTTTTCCGTGTTCATTGAGTTTTTGGTTATATTTAGTAAAATTAGTTTATTAAATTAGCAGTATTTGATAAAATTAACTATTGAAATAGTTAAAAAATATAAAATGATAAAAAATTAATGATTATTTTAAAAAATAATAAAAAATGAATAAATATATCGAGAATAAAAGTGAAAAAAAATATAAAAATTAAAAATTTGTATTTTAAAAAATTGTTACTTTAAGAAGCTATTAAAAAATGTTAGAAATTATTGAGAAGTTATTAAAAAAATTAATTATCCAACAATCAAGACTATATTCGATAAGACATTTTAATTAGCTAAAAAATTTATTTGATTATTTAGTAAATAAGTTTTTTTTAGTAATTTTTCATTATCATCCAGTGTTATTTGAAATATTACTTGTAATAATGTTTTCTAAAATATTAGGATGTAGCTTCTAAATATTTTTTCCAATTTTATTCTCAATATATTTATTTATTTTCTTGTTATCTTTTCTAAATAAATCATGATTTTATTATTTTTGTCATTTTATAATTTTTAATTATTTCAATAGCTAATTTTATCCAATACTTATATTTTAATAAGCTAGTTTTTCAATTTTCAGCTACCAACTCCTAACTATCAATTAATTTTTCAATTTCTAATTAATTGTTCAATTTCAAACTATATTTTTATCATACATAACTCAAATAAATTTTTTCACTAATAAAAAAATAATTAAAATATCTTATTAAATATAACCTTAATTTTACACACTTTGATTGAATTTGAAATAAGCTGTTTAGATTCGATCAAGCTTCCTAAGTCACAAGTCAATACTTTTCCAGCACATGCCTTAACACCAAAAGTGATGTACTACTACTACCCATGCTTAATGGCATTTTCCACGGTTTCATCAAATGATAGGACGTTAGAGTATATTGGGTAATATTTAAAAAAATATTTATAGGAGAACTAGAAATAACAAGAAGATTTTTTTTTATATAAATTTAAATTAACTCTCATTTAGTTAAGTATTAACTAATTTATAGACGTATTTTCATTTTCTAAAAAAGACATGTGAATTTTTTTTTACAAATTAACTAATCAAAAATTAATTTTAATTCATAGAAAAGTTAATTTAATTTTTTATTCTATGTTTTTATAAAAAGACTTCTAAAAATACTCACCAAGCAGGACTTTAGTGATTTTGAATTATTTAAAAATATAGATAAGACACAAACTTTCGGTCATTAGTCTTATATTTTACTTGTTATCATTAGAGTGTTTAATCATATTTTGATATTGAGTTAAATAATTAAAGAATTTTTTATAAGATGCAAAAAATAAGAAGAATTGAGTTTGAGAGAAAAAATATAGGAGGTACGGGTGTAGTTTATTCTAATGAGTAAATTTGTCCGTTGAGATATTTCAATTAACAGTTAATAACGTGAAACAAAAGTAATATATAAAAAAAGTTTATATCAAATGTAATTTGAAAAAAAAAAAAGAATGCAAATATAATTTATTCTAAAAACAAATTTTTTACACCACCAATTTTTATTTGAAAATTTAGTCCAAGTTAAAATTCACCCCTGCGTTGTATCTTAGCATTAATGTGGCTTTTAAAATTATATGAACGAGTTATGCAGCGATGTGAGTTAATTCATACGAATTGGTTTAATCAACAGAGAATCAATATCATTCAATAATGTTCTACAAATGTTTTAGATCCATTCTCTCTATTTTTAAGGGAAGGCCTACTTCTATCTTGCTTTGGCTTTTGGCACGTACTTCCCCTCAAAGTTTTTTTTTTTGTAAGAAAAAAAAAGTAACTTGGGTGGAAGAACCATAACCTCATGCTTAATCAATTTTTATTATATCAGTTGAATGTCCTTATCACTATAACCGACCCAGAAAAGAGGATTTGATGAATTTGATTGTGACGATACTCAATCAATGGAGGAGACAGCGAAATTGTAAGAAGAAAATCAGTTGTCCCTGATACGTGGCAATTAACATGGAATGATGCTTGCAAAATGTTAAGTTGATATCAATTTCTAGACTATATTATAAACTATAAAGTATATGTGAATGTCCCAGACCACGATGAGGAATATGACTCTGTGAGTAACCTGAGTCCAAGTTTGTGGCCCTAAATTCTATAGTGTGTTTCTAAAGAAGGAAAAGTTCTTTAAAGATAAGATTGCCAAATATGGATAGAGATTTAATTCTATCATGCCAAATGCCAAGTATGGTTTCGAGCAAACGAGAAAGTTCAAAAGAAGTAGCTCACTAATAAATTTAGAGAGTATTTTCAGGACAATAATTAAAATAAAATTATTTATTAATTTCTTAACGATATACTCCAAGAATTCTTTTAATCTTATTATCTGCATGAAAAGTTTCGATGCGTTTTAAAAAATGTCCTAGTTAACTGTCTGATGATTGTGTCTGCCTCTTAGTCTTAGGTACACTTGAAGTGGTGGGCAGCGCCGCATGAACTAAATATTCATTCATTATTCAATGGCAGCAGCATCCACAAAATCTGGCAAAAAAATTTAAATATTGTAGTTTTAAAAAAAAATTACAAAAATATGGCAATTTTGAAACAATTTACACATCTATGGCAATCAGTGGCGCCTGAGCTGGACGTGACCGGTGACGCCCCAGGAAGGCGCTACAGGAGCTTAGTGGCGCCCCAGGGAGGCGCGACTCTGGAGATGCTGACACGTGTCATTTTGGGACACGTGTCA
>PYAF01002171.1:1872992-1926954 GCA_007407185.1 Glycine tomentella | reverse complement strand
AAATATTAAATAAATCCATATCAATAATATATATAAAATATTAAATAAAACTAAAAATGTAAAATATATATTAATTTATTAAATAATTAAAATAAAATTTTATTTACAATTTTTTAAAAAATACCCAAAAAATATATTTATTCTTTATAACTTTAAAGTTGTAAAAAAAATTATAAATTTAAAATTATAAATTTAAAAAATAATTGAAGTCATAAAATATTTTACGACTTTAATTAAAAAAATTAGATATTAATTTAAAATTTATCCTTAAATGATAAATTAAAAAAATCACTTCATATGATATTTTGACCAAATATTTTGGATGAAAAATATAATTAGGAGAAAAAAATTACTAAAAATAATCGATTATATTTTTTAAAATGTTTTGTTGTAAAGAAAAACTATTTGACAAATTTAATAAATACTCTATATCATGTGATTAAAAAAATGATGTTTAATTCCCTCACGCACCATGGGGACTGTGGGACCGGGGATGGGGAATTGTTGACCGTTGACTGGATACTCTTACGTTACGTATGAGAATGGGTATTGGGCACAGGTTTGTAATAGTAGGGTATGGTAGGTCAGGGCCATGGGTACAGAATAGATTATTACTGATTGATATTTTGAACTTTTTCAATTTAAGAAAATGGTTTTATTGCTGTTGTTGCATTGTTAACGTTATGAATTATGATGTTTAAAATTTTGTAGGGTTGTGTAAGGTCAGCATAAGGCTTGTGTATTTTATGGAAAATAATAATTAATACAATATTCAAATGTTTCATTGTAATCGTGTTTCTAGATTCGTAGTCATATCATAGCACACATGTGGGCGATGATGGAGTCGTAATTGTTGTTCGGTCTTTGTTAGTTAAAGGCTAATGGGGAAGGAAAATGCTGCATGATGGACGCTTTACATGTCATTAATTGGAAGGAAAATTTGCTTTCCCCCTTTTAATCTAACAAAGTTAATGTACACATTTATTAGTAAAATTTATTATTCTATGAACATTTATATCATTGGCTCCTCTAAAATTTTAAAGCAAAGAGTTATTTAAAATGCTATCTAAGCTTAAAGTACTTTCCTTTCAAAAAAAAAAAAAGAAGAAGAAGAAGAAGCTTAAAGTACTTTCCAAACTTAATTTATTTTAAATTAAAAATAAATAAATTGATAATTTTTTATTTTACAAGAGTTGAATTTTATTAGAAGTATTTTAATTGAAAGATGAAAAAGTTAACTTACTGAGTTATACTGTTCAGTAATGTGGAATGCTATAAGAATATGGGCATGTTTGGGTAAGTTTATCTAGAAGCACTTCTAAAAGAAGAAAATAAGAGCAAAAAGATGAAATGAGCTTCTCCATAAATAAAAATAAGCTCTCCATTAGCTAATTTGTAGAAATTCACCAATATAACTTCTCTAAAAGATGAGATGACATCTACAAATTAGCTAATGGAATACTTATTTTAGATTATAGAAAAACTCATTTCATTTTTTTCTTCTTACTTTTCTCTTCTAGAAGTCCTTCTAGAGAAGCTAACATCCAAACAGGCCCTATATATTTATATGATTCTTTATACATTTTTTTTGTGAACAAAACATCTTTATTCAAAATTAAAACAAATATTATAAATATTGTAATATTAAATAAAAATAATAGTATAATGTTAATTGGGGAAATATATGAAATTTTAATAATAATAATAATAATAAGCTATTAGTAACAAGTTCAAATGTAATTTTAAATATAACAAAAACAAAAATCTTATCTCTTTTTTGTTAAAGAAAAGAACAAAAGTCTTATGGACTTATGGTATTAGGTGACGTTAATAACTATATAAATCATACAATATTACTACACTCAGTTAAAGATTAAAATTTTAAAGATATTATTTATCATAAAAATTATTTCTTTCAAATAGTAATTTTAAATTTTTTAAAATGTATTAAAGTAAATTTTATTCTTTATTTTTTATATCAATAATTTTTTATATAAATAAGTTAGTCAAACATACTATCAATCACGATGACATTAATATTTTTTTGTCTAATTTTGGTTGACAGGCTAAACATAGATTAAAATTGCTTAATTTTTAAAATGTTGTAAACAAAAAGGTTTAATTCACATTGATGTGATGAAATAACGTTTACTGTTTAGTATAATGTGGACAAATAGAGCAGAACCTTTTATACTATTTCAATGAATTATCAAACAATTCGGTCGACACCATTCCCCATCCCATTTCTCCTTTTCAAATTTCTCAAACTACATCTATGAATGTTCTGACAATGGAAGAACGGAAATGCATAATAACTTATTCTTTAAGTTGAAATTTTAGTTAAATATCAAATACAAAGAGAGAAGCATCATGGAAGATCTTTATGATTGTATCCTTGACATTAGCAAAGGACTTGTTTCTTTAAGTTAAAATTCTTAATAAATGCATAACGTACATCCATCGTATTTCGCGTCTTAAATTAATTGCTTTAAATTTTGAATTATTAATAACATGCTAGTAGTATACTCATAAAGGATCAGAATTCGTTCAAAAATAGATGTAATATTTTCGAAAATACACTAGCCCGTGATCATATAAAGTAATAAACCTGAATCAGTAACATTTGGTAAGAAACTCAAAAAGAAGACAAACCATATTTGACTTGTCCTTCGCTTGATCTTGATGATAGAAGATTTCAGCACTCATATAATATCAAACATTGTATTGCACGTTGATGGATACTTTAGTATAAGTCAATATGTTATTATTAAGTGATTCTTATGGATTTGTCAAAGTGGATTGTGGATAACCAAAGTTACGCTAAAATTTATTACAGTCCCACTAATGTTTCCTGTTGTTACGTCCCATTACATATTGGAAATTCAATACCCTAGGTTAAGATGAACTAAAGCCCAACTTTGAACGACGTGTTTAGATAATTTTTGGTCCAATGTCATTTCTTCTGTAAAATAAGGGAATTGCTATTCTTACTCATGAATTTGCTATTCACACTTCTCACGTGGCTTTAGATTTTGTTTTGAGAATATACTATTTTCACTTAAATAAAATTCCAGTGAGAAATAAAAAAAATGTTTTCGTTGGGTAAGAAACAATAAAAGATCGTTTCCAGTAGATAAAATATGCATTTTATCAAAAAGGTCTAACTGAATTGGTTGAATAAAATGTAAATAATATAATTTTTTTAGTATCATGTTTAATTCCTACAAATAAAAAAATATTTAATATATTATTTGTATAAATTTAGCGTCTCAAATTAAAAAGACGTGTTCAAATTTGTATCCCAGGACAGAATAGGAATTAATCAAACTTCTTAAAACCAAATTAAATAGTAATATAATTTAAGACAGAAGATTAAAAAGTGCATTATAGCCTATTTTTATAAAATTCATGTAAAGTAAGAAAATAACATGGTATAATGGTATCGCAATTTTATGTTTTTGAATCCCACGGTTTCAAGCTGGATGGAATTGGAAAGTGGAAAGTTATGTACCGAAAAAAAGATGAATGGAAAGTGACCTGAAAATGTTGCAGGAAAATAGTGCATTTCAGATTCATCAACATCGAGATACGAGCTCAATTGCGTGTTTTGGTCTGTCTGTGATCATGCATCACCACGCCAACGACCCCTTCCTGGTTAGCTAATCCATCAACGACCACGCCACGTTTAATGCTCCCATCAATTTCAAATTTTCAAATCCATTGCAACAAAATGCCAACAACAACAACAACAAAAACGACGTCGTCACGGTCACCACCGCCAACCTGAAATCAATTTCTGAAGCCAAAACCAGAGATAAAAAGAGGGAACAATTTGGTCGCATTGGGCAGACATCGATCCATTCAGATTCTCATCGCCATTGCGCTCTTGTACGTCCTCTTCTTCACCCTCGAAATCCCCCTCGTCTTCAGAATCGCCCAACAACAACCACCCACTCACACCCGCCGTCAACTCGTTCGCCGCCAAAACGGCGTCGTCTCTGCCTTGATCCTAAACGACGCCGCATTCGATTCGGAGCTCTACCAATCCGCCTGCCGCGCGGGAAAAGCCGTCTGGGAAGAAATAAAACTTAAATCACGGAGCACGCGGGGCCTCATTTCAAAGCCCGAGAACCGATCCGGGCCGTGCCCGGGCTCCGTCTCCGTGTCCGGGCCCGAGTTTCTGGGCCACGGGAGCGTGATGGTGATTCCGTGTGGGCTCACGTTGGGGTCCCACGTAACGGTGGTTGGGAAGCCGTCAAGGGTGCAACGGAAGACGTGTCAGTTCGTGATGGAGTTGCAGGGGCTGAAGACGGTGGAGGGTGAGGAACCGCCCAGGGTGCTGCATTTCAACCCTAGGTTGAAAGGGGATTGGAGTTGGAAGCCCGTGATTGAACTCAACACGTGTTACCGCATGCATTGGGGTACTGCCTTGCGATGTGATGGTTGGAAATCCAGAGCTGGTGAAGATACTGGTAAGAAAAAGTATGTTTTTATTCACTATGGTTGTGATGTATGAAGCAAATTCGATGCCGATACCTTTTGGATACTTCAGCTATTTGTGAAGTATCCAAGCTTAAATAAAAAAAGTTATGGAAATCCAATACGCATATAATGTAGAAACATAGAAGCACTAAAGATGGAAATTGTCCTCTTTATGAATGATTACAAGAAAGTTGTGAGATTGATACTACTCTACTTATAGACAATAGGAACTAATTTATAATCACAATAATCGGAGATATAAGATGAGTTAGATGGTTAAGGGAGAAGAGGAGAGGAAAAGTCACAAATTCAATCTTCTCTACTAACATACTGACATTTACCAATAAAAAAAATCAGAATGGTTTTTATAATTTTTATTTGTTTTTCGCAATGTCCAAGAAGTATGTTCTTAATTTGAATTTTCAAAATTGCAATTATATATACTTTTATTGCATTTTATAAATTTTTTTTATACATACAGATATATCTTGCATGTGTCTTGTGCTATATGTTTTTTGAGAATAATTGTATCGTTGTATTGTATCTGATACACTTATAGTATCCATGCACCATAAGTTATGATCGGGATGAATTAAGTTGTTGCATGTGTTTGATACAGTTGATGGGTTGTTGAAGTGTGAGAAGTGGATTAGGGGTGATGATGATGATAGGGATGCAGTGGAGACCAAGGCAGCGTGGTGGTTGAAGAGATTGATAGGGCGGACAAAACGAGTAACAGTTGACTGGCCATTTCCATTTTCTGAGAACAAGCTATTTATTCTTACTCTTAGTGCTGGATTGGAGGGTTTCCATATTAATGTTGATGGGAGGCATGTGACCTCTTTTCCTTATCGCACTGTGGGTAATCAATGTTCTTCAGCTTATCAGCCTGAAGAGGGTTCGGCTATATAATAATGTTAATGTTTTAATTTGAACAGGGATTTACTCTTGAGGATGCCACTGGTCTTACTTTGAGTGGGGACATTGATGTCCATTCTGTATTTGCTGTCTCTTTGCCTTCGGTGCATCCTAATGTTTCTTCGCAGCAGCATCTTGAATTTTCAACCAGATGGCGTGCGCCGAATCTTCCTCTCTATGGTGTGGAATTGTTTGTAGGGATCCTTTCGGCTGGAAACCATTTTGCTGAGCGGATGGCTGTGAGGAAGTCATGGATGCAGCATAGCTTTATCAAATCTTCCAAAGTGGTCGCTCGTTTCTTTGTAGCACTGGTAATGCGAAGAAGTTTCTCAATTTTATTGTTACTTTGTTTGTTTTGTAGGTTTCTTAATAGTTGAATGGATTTAACAGCACCCGAGGAAAGAAATTAATGTGGAGTTAAAGAAGGAAGCAGAATATTTTGGTGATATTGTTATAGTTCTTTACATTGATAACTATGAGCTTGTTGTGTTGAAAACAGTGGCCTTATGTGAATATGGGGTAAGTTGTTGATTGTTCAAAGTTCTTTCAGTTTGATAAAGGAAATAGTTTTTAAGTTAATATATGAGATGTGTTGTGCTGTTCACAGGTTCGGACAGTTTCTGCGGAGTATATCATGAAAGGTGATGATGACACTTTTGTAAAAATTGATGCTGTTATGAATCAAGCAAGGAATGTTCCACGTTCCATGAGCTTTTATATCGGGAACATTAATTACCGCCACAAACCCTTGCGCCGTGGTAAATGGGCTGTGACATATAAGGTAATCAGAACCTATTGGCTGCTGCAATGCTTTTATCATAGTTAATTAAGCAAGTAAGCATTGTCTTGGAAAAATATTTGTTTGTTATAATGTTACTAACAAAGTGTCTATATTTGATCCAAAGAATGTATGATCTGTGCATGAGCAGAGTTTCTTTAGGCACAACTAAGCAAAAGCTCAATACAATATTATGATATTAAAATAACTTCAGTACCGACTTGACTTCAACATATACTTAATTGTTATTTTAATACTTTGCTAGCTTTTGATTGGTTGTGGTTATACGCATTGTGCATATACCATAATTACTCTGCAAGAATTGCTATTAACTAAGCAAAAGCTCAATACAATATTATGATATTAAAATAACTTCAGTACCGACTTGACTTCAACATATACTTAATTGTTATTTTAATACTTTGCTAGCTTTTGATTGGTTGTGGTTATACGCATTGTGCATATACCATAATTACTCTGCAAGAATTGCTATTCTTCCCTGTCTGCAACCAGCCATCAGGTCCCCATTATTTATGGTTAGCACCTAGTTGCAGGCTTGCAGCAGCATAGGTAGTTGTCCGAATTTTATGGGCTGGAGACCACGAACCCTAACTGAATTTAACATTCAGGGAAAAGCTTTATTAAGTATTCAGAGAACTTACTTTCATAGAATGGGCCGTGATTGATTTAACAAAGGCTCTTGCTTCCTTAATGTTGTCACATCTAAATTCTTGCTGGTGATAATTTATTGTTGTCTTCTGCTTTCAGGAGTGGCCAGAAGAGGAATACCCACCCTATGCAAATGGACCGGGTTATATTTTGTCTTCTGATATTGCACACTACATTGTATCAGAATTTGAGATGCATAAATTAAGGGTTAGTGTACTACTATTTCATTGCACATTCTCTCTGTTGTCCTGTAATGTCTCAAGTATCTTGATGCTGGTGCATCTGGTGTCCATAGTGGTTGAAGATGTCGGTGTTTTCTTCTTTATGCAGTTGTTTAAGATGGAAGATGTGAGTATGGGAATGTGGGTAGAGCAATTTAACAGAACGAAACCGGTAAACTATTTGCATAGCTTCAAGTTCTGCCAATATGGTTGTGTAAAAGGCTTTTACACAGCCCATTACCAATCGCCTAGGCAGATGATGTGCCTGTGGGATAAATTGCAGATGCAGACAACGCCTGAGTGCTGCAACATGAGATAACATTGAGGTATAGGTTGCCATTGAAGTAAACAAGTTTTGCAGTCATAGCTTAGCTTCAACGTTATATATATAGTGGAGCTTGGATAGTTAAATGTAGCCCTGTATAAATGTGGCCTTTTAAATTTCATTGTTTATTTATTTATTCATTTGGAAAGACAATTCCATTATTTAGGTTACTCGATTTTGTTTCGGCATGGGAGTGGGATTGGAAGATCAACGTGAGGGTGGGCGGGAACTATGGGTAGGCGTAGGACCATAGGTGGCGGGAACATTTTCTTTTTTTGAGGTAGAGCAGGAACATGTTAAATATACAAGTTCTGTATTTTTTTATATTTTATACCTTTTTTTGAAATTTTATACTTTATCTCATTTTCTAAAAGATGAGTTTAGTTTAATCTGCAGTAAAAATAAAAATATTACTTTAATCCTTATTATATCTATAAAACTGGGTTTTACTAGTTGAGTTTAGTGTTACTCACAATACAGAGTCCTGCCCCTCAGTGATATTTATGTAAAACAATGAAGTCTTGTTATCTTCATTATTTTTAAAAATAAGCTGTGAAATAAAATTAGCAACTATATATTATTACACATTAAAAAAAAATTAGGGACCAATTATGCATGAAATGATACAAGTTAAATGTTTTTTTTTTACAGAAACAGAATTAAGACATTTCATTCAAGATAATTTAGTAAATACAATAAGGGATATAATGGAAAACTTTGAGTGTAGCTTGGTCTGTTGCCGTCCTTGCAAGCAAGTGTGCAACAAAATTAACTTGCCTTTCTATAAAGTTCAGTCTATAGTATAAGTGAGGATTCTGCCCAAGAATTTCTTTACGCTCAGAAACAATGTCTCTTATCTTTGTAACATCTTTAGCAAAACGGTTGATTTTATTGATTTTATATAACAATAGAAAGATTTCGATGAAAAACTATTAAAATAATCTTACCATTTTTTTAATAAAAAAGTGATATTTGATATCCATAATTTATTGACACCCCATAATTTGGATATCCATATTTAGAAAACAAAAATAAATAAATAAATAAAGTATCTAATTTGTTTGACGAATGGTTAGGAAGGTTTCAACAATGGAAAAACATAAACAAACACCCAAATAATACAATACCTCCTTTAGACACCAGCTTAGTCGGCTTTAAATTTATTATTTTATTATTTCAACTATTAATAAAAAAGAAGAAGAAAAAATTGAAATTAAAAAGGAAATGAAAAGAGGGAGAGGGCTTTAAGCTTGAATGCAGAAATTGAAGAAGACGAAAAAGAGAGAGAGGGCTTTACACTTGAACGCAGTTATTGAAGAAGAGGGAGTATGTGTAGCTCTGATTCTTCTACGTACTGACACGGTTTAGCGGTCGCCACCGGAGGTGTCTCTGCCACTTCATTTGTCAAACACAAAACTTGCTGGAGGTGCTTTTGATGTGTGCTCTTATCTTTTTATGGACCGACTGAGTGACCGTTACTCAAGGTAAAAATTACAAATGATTTTATTGCAACTTTTGCAAGAAAGATACTTGCTTTCTCCTTTTTTATATTTAATTGTTTCTCAGTACCCTTTTCCCTTTTTCCCCTTAAAGCAAATCATTTTTTGGTTCCATAAGCTAAGATACAATTTGGGTTTTGTTTTGTTTTGCTTTAGTTTTCTTGCTTTTGTGATCCATTCCTTTCTTTTCTTGGTCTTTCTTTTCACGACTACAGGCAGTTAATCTCCTTCGTCTTTTTGTAACAGGGATCAGATCATTTTTGTTGTCAGACACCATTCTCTGGAGTGATGGGCACTTCATACCATCTCTTTTAGTGTGTTACTAAAGAGGTCAGAAGCAACTTTACACAGGACATCACTAACAGAATCAAAATAGTGATTCCCCTTCACTAGTTTCCTCGAAAAGTAGTTATTTCTGAAGGTGTAACATTGAACATGCTTTGCCAACTGGTATTTCTTGGCGAGCAGGAAGTGCTCGAGTGGATTTCATTGAATCCATAGCGAGTCCTGTAAGATCTTCTTTCCCCTTACCTACTCCTACTCCCTCGACAAGAGCTTTGAGCCTGACTGGGGCCTTTAAAGTTAAAACATAATCTTCTAGAAGCATTTTCCCCTCCACAAATGTCTTGGACACCTACCAAGTAATTGAATTTAATATAGTCATAACACATAAAAAAATTAATTAACAGGCAGCAGACCTGCCAAGACAACAGTTTGGTTCTGCATAACTAACGAGGTCCATGATGCAAAAGACTTTTCAAGCTACGATAAAAATGTGATGCATTCAGATGTTTAAATTAGAATAAAAAATGGTAAACCAAAACAAAAAAAATCATGTCCCCAATTATGGCGAGTACTACTTGCTGTGCTCTCTGCCTCATGGGGATTCCTTAGAAGAAAGTAATAGTCAGATTTTGAAATTAAGGATGGAATTTCAACCTGGTACTGGTCACCCACCCAAAGAATTATGTCTGGTTAACCAAAAACATCATAAACACCAGAATATTCTGGAGAAAGAGATTGCTCGTCAATACAATTCAGGTCATTAACTTGTACTGAATCATCCACCTGTCCAAAATTTGAACACAAAAAAATATTAAAAAAATGAATAAGGACACAATAGGAAGTGTATCAGGTGACTGAAACTAATTTTAAGCATTCCATCTGACATAGATGGTCAAAATTAGTTTCATTTAAAGCTTATATGTTTCTTGTTGCTAGGGAGGTGGACAGTAGAGCAATAGTTGAATCTAAGGTTAATTGAATTGAGCCTTCTAAAATTTGATAAATCAATTTACTATTGTCAACCTGAAGATGCTTTTTTTGTAGTGAATGGACAACACAAACAAAGTAGCAAGAATAGACACAGCCTGTATCCTTTATTTCTTCCAACTGTGAGTAAAATTGATAGTTTGTTTAATACTTTCCCGGTAAAATGCTAGTGAATTAACCAAAATTGCCGAGAGATTCAATGGTAATGATAATTTTTCTCTTAACCTTCACCTAGCAGTCAAACTAGCGAACCATTTCACTAGTCAACCTAAATTATACTCCAAGCCATCCCAAATTAAACAGCAACATCTAGAGAATAAACCAACGAAGTTGAAGAAGATTCCATATTTCAACCAAATAAACTCACGAGAGGAACAAGTTGCTATAAATATTTTATATGAAGAAGTAGGTAACAAAAACGCGAGAGGAACAAATCAACAAAGCATCCATTGGCTGAAGTAATATATATATATATATATATATATATATATATATATATATATATATATATATATATATATATGAAAGGAGAACGAAGTCTCAGATAATATAACATAGAAGATAATGTAATTTGATAAGATGGATCAAAACCAATTACAAGACTAGGAAAATGCATCAAAGCTCATCCTCCATCCTCAAGTACTCTCCCACATCGGCCTGGTGCAGAACAACAATCCCGTTGGGATCCAGCTTCCTACAATCCAGCGTGGACTTGGCGGCGACACCGAAACCCAACGGCACGTCGGCCATGGAGAAGACGACAACCCCGTCACCGGCAGCGATGTTTTCGGAGAGTTTCCCGAGCGCGCCCTTCAAGACATGGTTGCCGTACAAGAAGGACATCTCGGACTGGGGCTTGAGCCAGACCTTGTGCTTGGCGTTGGCGGCGAGCAAGTTGAGGGCCTGGACGGTGAGGTGGAAGCTGCCGCCGTGGGTGTATTTCCCGATGCAGGTGCCGAGGGAGACCAGGTTGGGGCGGGCGACGTTGGTGGCGCGCTTCACGAGGGACTCACTGGCGTAGAAGATCTTGTTCTTGTGGAGCCGGAAGCAGTAGCGCCCAGGGTTCGAATCGGGACCTTCGTGCGAGGGGTTCTCCACGATGTTCTTCAGGTTGTTTCCGACGAACTTGAACAGCTTCTCGAACACTGCGCTCGTCTCCTTCTCGTCCAAAGGTCTCATCCTTCCTCTTCTTCTTCCTCTTCCTTCTAGGGTTTTACACCGCAATTAGGGTTTAGCAACAGAAAAGGAAGAGTTGAAAACTTTAGATGAATAAAGAGTCGAAAAAATAGTACTAAGGCTCAAGTCTATGAACTACGGGCCTCATGAACATAAGCCGACTACAAAACAATTCAGCTGGAGCTGGGCAATTTCTATTTACATCTTTCCGTAATTCTAAGTACACCCCCATGCCCCCTTTCTACCTCTTAAATACCCATTATACCCTTTTTCTTATTAAGTACACCCCCTTGAACCCCTTTTTCTCTTCTTCCAGTCTCATCTAGGGTCATCCTAACCTCAATTGTTTCACACATATTCTCTTTGGAAACGTTGTCCCATAGTTCCATTGACGACGTTCCTTGGTTCTTCTCACTCGCAGGGACATGTATGTGAGCAAAAATATAATTTTCCACATGCTAGAAACTTGAAACAGGATTCTGAATTGAATTGGAAATAAAACGTCTCTTTTCTGTTAATAAATGGTTTATCCATTATCAATTCATTAGCTAAATAAAACCAAAGGGTGTCAAGTCAAGTGTCAACCCAGCTTGTTCAAACTTCAAAGTGTGGCGGCAGGTATGAGGCATCACATGGGCATTCTGTGGAGTGTGAAGAGATTATGCTGAACTGTAAAATTGACATTGTTAGGGACATACACACATAGAACAACAATTAATGTTCACTTTGATTTTTTTCTTTCCGCCAAATAAATATTCTCTTCAGTCTTTTTTCATTTAATTTAAAATATTTTTTTCTACACAGTTAATGAAAGCAGCAGATTTCTTCACCCTCAAGAAAATTACAGTTACTGAGTTACATTATCTAATTTTCTTTCTTAAATTACAAGTTAAGGCTTATATTAGATTCACTATTAGATGTCCTGGAATGTTGTCGATAGTATTCAACAGAATCCTACTCTCTTTAAACAATCCAACTTTAATATTTGTGTTTTCTCTGGGCTAATTAATTACCAACCTGTTTTGTTTTGTTTTGTTTTGTATTTTTTTTTACAATATGCTGCTAAATCTAAAATGTAAGGCATGTTTGTATTGCTGTTGGAATTGCGCCTCTGTGAATTCCAATGCTTCTTCACTGCAAAAGTAATAAAGAGAATGCTTTTAGAGGGTTAATTACGGAAATAGGTGTTTTTTTATAGTAAAAAACTCATAATGGATAGTCTTTTTAAAAAATTTATTAAAATGATTTTTTTTTATGAAATTAGAAAAATAAGTAAATCTGATATGATTTCATAACCAAAAAATCGTATATCAAATTATGATTTCACTTTTCAATTGTTTAAAATATTTTTTTCTTTAAGAATTAGAATCGTATGTTAAATAAGATTTCAATTTTTTATTTTTGTTTTTTGTTTTTTACTGGGATAGTATGTTGAAAGATGATTTTAGCTCTTTTTTTTTTTCTAAAAAATTCAAAAAAGATTTCAGCTTTTTTTCTATTGAAATTATATGTTGAAATATGATTTCAATTTTTTCTCTAAAATAATTAAAGAAAACAAAAACATGTTGAAATCATATGTTAATATAAGGTTTCAACTTTTAATAATAAATAAAATTGAAAAATTGAAATCGTATGAAAATATATGATTTTAATATAAATGTTTTATGTAAAGCAAAATCATGCTTTGAAACACTATCTTTTCAAGGCACAATTTACTTATTTTGGTATTTTTTTTAAAAAATTATTCATTTTGATAATTTATTTTTAAAAATTACGCCATAATGGTGCTAGAGTTGCTTAATTAACTATTCAAACATGTGCTGCTGTGCATAATAGAAGCTATTTAAGTTAAACCCTCCACTATTACGCGCATATTTGAATAATTATTTAAGAAGTACATTTACGTGTTATTTTTTGAGGAAAGATACTCTATATTTTTGTTCTGAAAATATTTTTAAACGGGGCAGAAATCCATACTATACTTGAGTGGATTAACTCCTTTTGTTTTTTAAGTGAAAACTTATTTGACCAGGAAAATAGAATACCATTGTGACTTGTGAATTCTTTTTCTTTTTTTTTATTATTAGTAGAAATTAAAGAGACTATCAATTTATAATACTCACACACTATACTAAATTAAGTAAACTAAATTTTCTTAATAAATTATTTTCTTTTTAGAAACGAGTGTTTCTGATTCTTTATTTAAAACTATTAATGAGTTTGGATTTCTCCATAACTCAATTATATTACGATTTGAGTTTTAAAAATGTTTGAGATAGATCTAACTTGATTTAATATAAACCTTATTATATTTGGATTGAACAATGGATTGTAAATTGTCAACTTGTGATCCAATCCGATCCAATTATATAATAATAATTTTTTTTATAAATATAAATGTTATTAATAAGAATATAATAAAATACAAAAGTAATCAAATTTGAAATTTTTTTATGCATCAAATTTATGTATTCTATGTAATTATATTGTATAATTTAAAGAAAATTATTTTAATTTTTTTAATGAAATTTTTAATTTTAAAATTTTATGATCCAATTGACTCAACTCGATCATGATCGGGTTGAATTAGATTGAATTAGACAATAAACTATTAAAATCTGATTCAATCTATCCAACTTAATTTTTTTAATTAGATTGAAGGATGAATTTTCTAAATTCGACTCAATTCAATTTGTTTAGACTCTTATCTCTCTCAGATATCCAATTTACGTATGAGAATTTGACCCACCTAACTTATCGGACCGGATGTGGCGAAAGGGAGGAAACGTAAGTACGAAAAGAATTACTCCAGAGTCACTAATTTGATGGCCTCAAGGTTCTTTGCATCATTATAATAATAAGTGAATACTCCGTCACACATTTTAGACCCAGGTTAAAAAATGAATGTAATTTTATGATAGTAGTAGTGGAAAATTGTAAAACTGGATAAGAAACAAACATCTAACATGGATTTAATTTGGAAAAACATTAGTGGGGTAACTTTATTAACTTGAAATATGCTTGTAATTGTGTTATGTTTCAACAACTTGAGGAAAATGACAAGAAACTGCATCAAACAATGAGAAAGAGACACAACACACAAGTACTTGGAAATTTTAAGTATAGTGAGCATGAGAAGGACCCCATTATGTGGTATGTTGAGAAGCCCGTCATCTCCATTGACAGGCAAGTAGCAACTTCAATAGAGGGTTTAATTTTCACTAGTCATGCGCCAAAAAACCCTTTCATAGATAGGCGGCCACATTTTTTTTTTTTTTATGGTATTTGCTTAGTGAGTTATGATATACAAAAACGATGTTTTATTTTTTTTTTCCACATGAAATATATTTTTTATTGGACACAATCTTGTTTAACTAAATAGGATTATTATTGACGACAAAACTTTTTTCTTCAAATGATCACCTTTTATTTTAAATATCTTATTAACATGTTTAATGTCTTTATAAGGTAAATAGTTATTTTCATTCTTGAATGTTTTATCTTCGAAAGATGAAAATTTAAATTCGTCCCTAAAAGTGAAAAAAGTGTGACAAATCTATTTCTCTTTTAACTTCCGTCCGTTACCGTTAATATTTAGGAACAAATTTGTAAGCGCTCTACATATTCAAGGACGAATTTATCAGCTCCCTATCCAACATATAATTTAATCTTCATATTTTTTCTTTTTTAATCATCACAAGCATAACATTACAATAAACACTTAAAAATTAGGAAAGCAAACATAAGTTAAAACAAACATAATAATAAGCATAATATTGATTAATAAGCATAATTTATTTGTTGATCTGAAATTTTTATTATAACAACATTAGAAAATAACAAAATCAAGTTAAATCTCATATTTTTGGAAGAATTAACTTAATGACTGTGCATTTTTGTTTGGGTGTCATATTTTGGATAAGTTATTATCACATTAAAAATTTTAAAGCAAAAATATGAGATAACACTTTACCCAAAATATGAGGCTCAAACAAATTAACATGCACAATCATTAAATTAATCCTTACAAAAAATGAGGTCCAATTTGATTTTCTCATTATCTAATGTTGTTACAATAAAAACTTTAGAGCAACATACAAATTATGCTTATTAATCAATATTATACTTATTATTATGTCTGTTTTAACTTATGCATATTTTTCTAATTTTTAAGTGTTTATTGTAATGTTATACTTGCAATAATTAGAAAAAGGAAAATATGAAAATTAAATTATATTTTGGATAGAGAGTTTATAAATTCGTCTTTGAATATATAAAGTGCTAACAAATTCGTCCTTGAAGATGAAGATTTGTCACACTTTTTTCACTTCCTGGAACAACAATTTGAATTTCCATTTTTTAGAATATATTTGTCAATCTTCTACACATTTAAGACGAAAATAACTATTTAATCTTTTATATCTTTATCTTTCTATCACATCTAAACCATATCATACCTGTCATGTTTTCTGTTTCTTTATTTTCTATTTTTAAGTGTTAGATAACACATTGAATTGAATTTGGTGTGTATCAAACGTTTTTCTTTTGCTCAGTTTCAGTCTTTCGGAGCCTTTTCTTTCCCTTGCAGGAGACACAGCATACCGTGAATCAGCTAATAATTTTTAGGCTCTTGGACCACCTTCCACATAGTCCCACCAAATCAAAAAACACTTAGTGGAACCAAATATTCTATCTCACTTGTCCTTTTCCCATTTTAATAATACTCCACACCGCCTTCGGTAGTGTCATTTGACTCATTTTGGTTATAAACACTGTCCATTCTCCTCTTTCTCAATTCTCATCCCTACCCACTCACTCTCTCACACTGTTTTTTAGTGTTTTTTTTTTTTCTCTTTCTTTTCCCTTGGTTTTTGATAACACCAATTTAACACAATCACCCCCACAAAAGAGTTGATCAAAATCCAACACCACCATGAAGATGAGTGAGATGTGGGCAACAATGGGGTCAACCTTAGCCAGCTTCATGTTCTTGTGGACGATCATGAGGCAGTACTGTCCCTACGGAGTTCAACGTTTCTTCGAGAAGTACACACACAGGATCATGAGTTACTTCTACCCTTACATTAGAATCTCCTTCCATGAGTACATGGGAGACAGGTTGAAGCGAAGTGAGGCCTATGCAGCTGTGGAGGCATACCTCAGTGCCAACACATCAAAGAGTGCCAAAAGGCTCAAAGCTGAAATGGGAAAAGATAGCAGCAACTTGGTTTTAACCATGGATGAATACGAAAGAGTAACAGATGATTATGAAGGTGTGAAAGTTTGGTGGGTCTCTAACAAAGTTATGTCACCAACAAGGTCCCCAATGTCTTATTATCCAGAACAGGAGAAAAGGTTCTACAAGCTCACTTTTCACTGCAAGAATAGGGACACAATAACTGAGTCCTATTTGGAGCATGTGATGAGGGAAGGGAAGGAGATTCGTTTGAGAAACAGGCAGAGGAAGTTGTATACTAATAGTCCCGGCTACAAGTGGCCAAGTTACAAGCAAACGATGTGGAGCCACATTGTGTTTGAGCACCCTGCAACTTTCGACACAATGGCCATGGAGCCTGAGAAGAAAAAAGAGATCATTGAGGATTTGGTCACTTTCAGCAGGAGCAAGGATTTCTATGCAAGAATTGGTAAGGCTTGGAAGAGGGGTTACCTTCTCTACGGCCCTCCAGGGACCGGAAAGTCCACGATGATCGCAGCTATGGCGAATTTGTTGGCCTATGATGTCTATGACTTGGAGCTGACAGCAGTGAAGGACAACACCGAGCTGAGGAAGCTTCTGATTGAGACAACAAGTAAGTCCATAATTGTAATTGAGGACATTGATTGCTCTCTTGATCTTACAGGGCAGAGGAAGAAGAAGGGCGATAAGTCCTCGTCGGATGAGGACGAGGCCGAGAAGGATGTTATTGGAAGGAAGGAGGCCAAGGAGGAAGGAGGGAGTAGTGGCTGCAGCAAAGTCACACTCTCAGGGCTTTTGAATTTCATTGATGGGATTTGGTCTGCTTGTGGAGGGGAGAGGTTGATTGTGTTCACAACCAATTATGTGGAGAAGCTTGATCCTGCTCTCATTAGAAGGGGGAGAATGGACAAGCATATTCAGCTCTCTTATTGCACCTTTGATGGCTTTAAAGTTCTCGCGAATAACTACTTGAAGCTTGAGACTCATCCATTGTTTGACACCATTGAGAGCCTTATTGGGGATGTTAAGATCACCCCAGCTGATGTTGCTGAAAGCCTTATGCCCAAGTCTCCACTGGATGATCCTCACAAGTGTCTCTCAAACTTGATTGAAGCACTTGAGGAAGCTACAAAAGCAGAGGAGATGAAGCAGAGTAGTAGTCACATTAAGGAGGAACTTCTTCAACAAAATTGGCCCATTAAGGAAAATGGTGAGCTTCATGGTGACAAAGCAATGAATCAGAGCCAGATATGGCTCGTTAATGATACATAATGTTTGTGTACAAGAAATTCTGGCATGAGGGCAGGCACATTTTCTCATTATACTATTACGAATCAATGTTAGTCAACTCCATGAGATGATTAAAAAAGGGAGGGGTTATCTACTTCAAAACGCTCTCTGGTTTTGGTTCATATTGTAATTTAGCGTCTGAAATCTTTGGTACCCAACTAAATCCTCCTACTTTTGGAATTAATTTTGAACTTGTATTAGAGAGTTGATGAAATTTATTGTTATTGGGATAGGTCCCTCCCTAATTATTCTTTTTTCACTTGAAACAATTTGCTGTTGTGGCTCCAAAATTGCGACATAAATATAATATTAATGTTGCTGTTGCACGCCGTATAAACAAAACTTAGTTTCATCATGTTTTGTATGAACATAACGGAACCTTATGTTATGTGGGTTATTGCTGAATATTGTTTCTATTATGCTCGGATGTAAACCTTAGGAACCACGATTGAGGGAAAAACAGAGAGAAGAGAGCTCAAGTTAACGTGGAAGAGGGAATATTAGTGTCTTTGGTTGCATGTAAACGGAAAAAGCACCTTTTTTTCTTCTTCTTCTATGCTTAAAGTGAAAAATAAGGAAAATGTAATTTATAAAAATTAAAGTTTAATGTAAAAATTAAAATAAATAATAATTCAATTTTTTAAAGTAACTTATACCAAACAAGGTGAAGCAAAAATAAAGAGTACAATATAAAAATATTCCTACTCTTAAAAATAAAGATCTAGGAATATGTTCAAAAGACAAGTATAAGAATCCTAAAAATAACTTGTATGGTCATTTCACAGTTCACATTTCCATTTTGTTTTTATCTAGTATTAGATTCCCTCGTGAATTGAAGTGTGTAAAGCGATTGTTAACCAACAAATTTCTAATACATATAATATTTATATAACCATTCCAACAGTGTCCTAGAAAAATAATATCTTAGATACAACACACGCATTGCCATTTAAAAGAAATAATTTATATTAGACTTGGGTACTTGACAATAATCTGTTAAGAAAATATAGCATCACGTTGTTGTTGATTGTTTATTAAAATTGAAAGCGACCTACAAGAAAATTTGAATCTAATAAAAATTTATCATTAGAATAATCAATTTAAAATATTGAGTTTAATTTTGATATATCGTTGCTGTGATGTTTTTTATATTTTTAATAAATTAGAAATTATTTTAAATATAACTTTTTAAATAATTAGTATAAAAGTTAATAATATTACCACTATGGTAATTTATGATTTGATGATGTTATGTTTGATGTATAATTAACTTTGACTGAACTCTATAATTATAGGTACGGCAATGGGATCCGAACCCGTGGGTACCCGTCCGAATCCGCCCTGATTTTAATGGGGAAAAATTGAATTTTTCGGATTCGGGTTCGGGTTCGGGTTTTCCCCGCTAGCCAAAAGCGGGGGCGGGGTGGGTATGGGGTTACAGATACCCGCCCTCGCCCCCGTCCCCGCTCCCTGCCCCGTAATAAATAATATTAAAAAAATATATTATTTTCTAATTTTTTAATTGAATTGATTGATTTTGTTTTGTAATTTTAAAATTATAATCCCATATTTTAAATGTGAGTTTGTTATTATTATTTTTTGTTACATAATTAACTTTTTTATCCCATTTTTTAGTAAAAAATTATATTATTTTTTTATTTTTTAAATTTTAGTGAAATAGCGGGGGCGGGACAAGGCGGGAAAAACCCGACCCCAGCGGAGATGGGAATGGGGATGAGTTTTAAAACCCGACGGGGAATGGGGGCGGGGGCGGGGACGGGGACGGGGACGGGGAATGTAATACCTGCCCCCGCCCCGCCCCGTTGCCATGCCTATATAATTATTTTGTTGATCGAGATTTAAAATACATCGATGGTGACACTTCACTTTGATGTGATTGAGATGTCGTGAATACGATAAATCCCTGCAGGAGACTCTCGAGTACCAGAGTAATAATATGGAGTAATTGTTAATCATACTATTGACATTATCTCTATTTATAGGAGTATCAAATGGATTAGATTCCTGACATGAGGCACAGGGCCTCTAAATGAGTTATTCTATCTAGCTGTAGCAACATGCTAACTTTAAGACAAGGTGTGCATAGATGTATTCCTTCCTTTGAATAAACTGATTTCTTTCTTTTTCTTCATTTCTGCAATCTTCGCGGTAGCTTCCAAGTTTCTTGACACCCTCAACATTTTCTTTACATTTTTTAGTAACAAGTATCCTCCACTTTTTCTCTCTCTTTATTTTCTCACTATGATTAACCTATTATTATTATATTCTTTATGAAATTGACCAGAATTTGAAAAAAATAATCTAAATCTTGTATTGTAATGCTAATCAGTAATCCGTATCAAATTCAAGAAGAAGAAAAAACAGAGAAACGGGAGCATGATAGTCTGAAAGCCACATTCATCTTTTTTTTTTTTTTGAAAATATGTAAATATATAAATTCCAAATATACTTACAAGATACTCAGAGCTTTCCCTAGATATACAAAAAATATGAGTTCTGTTACATTTGCCAAAAGAAGCAAATAAGCAATAACTAGAGCTCACCATCTAACTTCTATACAAACACAAATTTGCTAATACAAGTGTAACAAATGAGCCATCCTAAGCACACAAAATTTAATTTTCTCAATAACATCAACAATATTCAAAGTTTGCCCATCAAAAAGAATACAGTTTTTTATCATCCAAATACAATAAACTGTGGATGCCAGAGCCAAGCACCTCATCTGCCCAACATGACCGAAAGTAGCATGTTGATGGATTAAGCTATTCAAAATGCCCTGCAATGAAATATTTCTTCTAGGAAATCTGATCCAATCCCGAACTGCTGACCAAATGCACAAAGAAAATCTGCATTGAAAAAATAAATGATCATACGTTTCCACATCAGAATTACAAAATGAACATACGTTTCCTTTTTCAAGGAACGGTGCCTTGTCCAAAGTAAGGCATTTACAGCTTGCAGCCAGCCATAAGATGAACGCTTCCTTGGGAGGAACTCTCGGGTTCCAAATTGCCTTAAACCAGAAAATATTGTGCCTAGGCAACCGAAAAAAATTATAAGCTTTTGCCACATCAAATCTGCCAGCCATACTCCAAGAGTCCAGCAACAATTTGGCTTGATGGCTGCCACCCTCTTTAGCTATCAAAATGTCCCTAATGGAAAACAGCCTCTTAACAAGAGCCGAATCAGAGTTGGAGCTGGCATACAGCCACGCCGAGGTGCCCTTCAAGTAAAAATGGTGAACCCATTTGACCCAGAGGAACTCCTTGTGGCTGGAAATGTCCCACAAAGATCTGGACAGCAGGGCTTGGTTCCAATTACTAAGACATTGCAAACCGAGCCCACCCTCCTTTTTCGGGGAACAAACAGTGCGCCACGCAACCAGCGGCTTCTTTTGACCAAACTCAGACTTTCCCCACAAAAAATTTCTGCAAAAGGCATCAATACGATCGATGACAGAAATGGGCAGCGGAAACATTCCCATCCAGAAGTTCACAACACCATAAATCACTGAACGAATCAATTCGAGCCTCCCAGCATAAGATAAAGTCTTCCTCTGCCAACTCTGGATCATTCCCCCAATTCTGCTGAGCAGCGGGGAGTAGTGGCAAACATTCAATCTTGAGGACATGAGAGGAATGCCTAAGTAGCGCACCAGAAAACAACCCAAGCTGAACCGAGTGAGCACACGAACATCTAGCAAAGTTTGGTTATCCATACCGGCTAAAAAAAAAGCAGATTTTCCAGCACTAATAGCCAAGCCAGAGACGCTGCAAAAATTCTGTAACTTGCTGAAAATGGTAGTCACAGAAGGGAGATCATCTCTAGCAAATAACATAATTTCATCGGCAAAAACAAGATACATAATGTTATGGACTGAGCAAGCTGGGTGATAGTTGTACAACATATCCTCTCTCAGCCCCTTGAGGTCTCGAGACAAATACTCCATGCACAGAACAAATAAATAAGGCGAGAGAGGATCACCCTGTCTAAGACCCCTCTGACCCACATTCATCTTTTTTAAAGTTACAATTATTGTACACGGATCGGATGGGCTAAATAACGCCCAACAATTTTCTCATTTTTGGAGGACCCTTTGAATGTAAAAATGCTATAAAAAAAAAAAAAAAGGACTACCTAATCTACATAACTGAGTATCACGCTGCTTCTGGTTGCAAATCATGCACCAAGGGCTGCTTAGATTGTGCCATAGGAAGAGACCCGATCGTAACTTCCTCTGGGGGCTTATAACAAAATTTATAGTTCTATTATCATACATAACATTGGCTTCCCTGATAGGAAACTACAATCCCTGCTCTCAAGCATAATGAGAAGCTTCAGTAATTATTGTCTTCATCTTTAATTATTATGTTCGGACCATCATCGAAACCCGTGCTAGGGGCAAGCTCATTCAAATCAAGGAAGCGTCTCTTTCCTGTGCTGCTCTCAACTTCCTCCTGACCAGGACTGCTTAATTTTTCAGGAGGCTGGTTTTGTTCGTTCTCTTCTACTGCAGGATATGGAACAGGCTCATCTACTTTGATTTCTTGTTCTTCATTATCACTGCCATCTGAATCTTCACTTTCCATCATGTATTCACCATTCTCACTGGGATCTGAGTGATCAGCTGATGAATTAGACTTCTCAGATTTGATAAACTCTGTTTCTGATTCTGATGCTTCACATTGTCGGTAATTTATACGATTTTTAGTTGCCCTCTTACTGCGTCTTAGACCAGATTGTATCTCACCCACAGATCTGAGTTTGGTTTCTCTCCTTGTACGGCCACACAACTGTTTGACCTTACGGGGTTTGTCACTATCCTCACTTATGCTTAAGGAATCATCGTCATCGTCATCTTCTTCTTCATCATCTTCAACATTGTATTCATCCCATTGATACTCTTCATCTCCTTCGGAGCTACTAGAAGACATCCTTTTATGCTTGTGTTTCTTGAGATATTCTTCATCATATACAGCTTCTCCAACAATATCATCATCACTGTCGAAGTCAGCCTCAACAAACTCTCTTTCTGAATACCGTTTAGGTCTCCGTCTTTGACGATTGCTAATGTTAAAATGAAATAATTAGTGAAAATTTGGAAGAAAGCATCTTAACATAATTGAAAGAAACAAAAACTACACACCTTCGATCCAAGTTGTCAGTTTCATTATCTTCTTTGTCATCATCAGAATCAGATGATTCTGGAGATGATATACCAAAATTCCGATCTAGGGTAGCATATACAGGACCATATTTACCATTAGTCAAAGCTTCAGCTTTTGCTACTGATTCTCTCCTGGGCATACGTTCTGGAGATGGCTGTTTCTGCCTGAAAATGGAAGAAACAGATACATATGCCCTGAGTATACGGAACAAGTGAATGAATATGACCAACCCATCTCCCTCCCCACATAGCATAACACATATGCACGAGAGAAAGGATATAAGGGCATACTTGGTTACTTTAATTGCTTCCTTGATTGACTGATCATAATCATCTGCAATAACAGTAATTTCAAAAGTTAGGTTAGGGTAAAACAAGCAAATAGTGGTTTTCTGAGGGTGTAAGTTGATTGAGTCCAACATAAAAGAAAATCAGGAAGGTCAGGCATGACAATTTGAACAAAACCACTAGGAGTGGGTTAGATGTGAGTGTTTTGGATAATATGCAAATCATAGGTTCAGACCATCATGCTCAATGTAAAAAAAAAAAAAATGGACACAACTTTAGCTTTTACAGAATGCCAACGTATGAATTTGCATCTTGCATAAAAATGTGACAATGAAAAATCTACAAGGGAAGGCACATCCAAAACTACTTGTTTTTTGGATCTTGAACCACCATGGATTGAAAAAGAAAAATATACAACTGTTGCGATAATGGGAAAGGTTGCATACGCTTTTACCATTGGTGAAGGGAGTTGTTTCCATATGCCTAAAACCAAGGACCGCAAAACAACAAGGTCAAAATCTTACCATCCCAAAGGGCCTACCCTCTTAAGTTACCCAAGAACTGAATATGAAATAAAGAATCCAAGATTTTTATTTAAAAAAATTACCATGTTGAAACAAGCTGACTGGTAGAGATGAAAAATTCATTGTGACATTATTTATCAAATCGAGATAATACCAAGATAGAGTATATAAGTGGGGGGACAATGCTCACCTTACAAGTTAGTTTTGTAGGGTTGAGTTAGGTCCAAACCCAAATTGTAAGATGATAGCAAAGCCTATCCTAGATCCACTAACGAGCCACCGACCATATTATTCATGCACCAAGTCCAAAAGTGTTGAGCTTGTATTTGGAAAAAATCCAAGTCCTACATCAGTTAGAGTTAATGCCAAGATAGAGTATATAAGTGGGGGGGCAATGCTCACCTTACAAGTTAGTTTTGTAGGGTTGAGTTAGGTCAAAACCCAAATTGTAAGATGATAGCAAAGCCTATCCTAGATCCACTAACGAGCCACCGACCATATTATTAATGCACCAAGTCCAAAAGTGTTGAGCTTGTAATTGGAAAAAATCCAAGTCCCACATCAGTTAGAGTTAATGCCAAGATAGAGTATATAAGTGGGGGGCAACCCTCACCTTAAAAACTGATTTTGTAATGTTGAGTTAGGTCCAAAACCCAAATTTTAAGAGATTGGATGATCCAAAAACAGAGCTACAATCAGGTAGTTCCAGATCCAGTGCAGTATTGCTGTAGTAGTAGCCAGTGGCAGCAGCCCCGAGGCCTTTGGGTTACTACTAAAAGCAGACATTTCCCAAGAAACATAACAGAGATGATGGGTAAATGGATCCATCCTAAGTGCCTTAAACACTAGGAGGTGCCTGGGGCCCAAGCACAATCACAGAAATTCAATTTTTTTGTTGAAATTATAGTATTTAGGTAGGAAAAGGAGGAAATAATAATATTCAATTACATCAATATGTGTTGCAGTCGTGTAAGAAAATACTGAATCAAAGGTCCCGCTTATCCTAATAATTAGGTCAAGTACTAGTTTAGATTTTAGAATTTACTAGAACAAGCTCAAGCTCACTAATACAATAAAATTATTAAATAAGAAAACAAATCAGGAAATATTGGGAAACAACTCCCCATATTGCTTCCCCAATATATAGGATCATGTAAGATGCTCTAAAACATTCAACGATAGAATCAAGATATTCATGAGATGCTATTTTAGATGTTCTAACATTTATACAAAAGGAGTGTAGACTAATCAACCTGCAATGTAGGCATTAACTACCAATGCCATGAAAAATTGGCTCCAGTTATCATTAAACTTTCATGTTCTTACCAAAAGTGTAGGTAACAGGTTTCCTGTCACGAAGAGAACGCCCAGGACCAAGCCCGTCAACAACCAAGTAATTATCAAGCAGAAGAGCTTGTCTGTGTTGCTTTTTCAGCAACTTCTCCTTTTTCTGTGCCAAACAAATCAATTTGGTATCATTTCAAAATGCAATTAAGATGCTTCAAGGACCGCAAATCAAGATTTTAAAAAAATAGACAGAAAGTTGGGAATTTAGTTTTGCAAACACCAGTTCTTCTCAAATTTCTCAACCCTCGAGTACCTTGTGAACTTTCTCAATTTCGGGAAGCATGTCTATCTTCAGCTTTTTCCCCACAGAAGTCTCTGTTCTGTTTTTACTTGAGAAAAGCTTCTCCTGTGTGAGCAGATGAAAGAATTGATTAAATTCACATGTGACAGCTTAATGTAAAGAAAATAAGAGCAAGGGAAGGGGTACATGATTCTTTGTTTTTTGTTCTTACTGAAAATGAAAAAGAAAAATAAGGGTGAATCCAATCATCTGGATAAAGTTTTATCTGCTAAATAACATTGACCACAGTGAGTATAATTATAATTCAATAAAGGTTTAGCTAGAACCAAGTTATAATGCTTGCTTGTGAGATCAATAAAGGTTTAGCTACAAACATTTAGAATCAGGTATTATGAAACCTACATAACAAAACTACAAAGATGTCTTGGAATTTTTAGAACCACCCACAACATGATTGACGAAGATTTTGCCTGCCTTTGTGTAAGAACAGCTAAATCCAATAAGTACCAAGTAGAAAAGAAAAAAGAACAGCATTTGTTTAGCAATTTATTATATTAAAGAAAATCCTTGCAGAGTTTTCAGATATCTAACAGTATTTTTTTTTTTTTTGTTTTCATTTTCTTATTTATGCATGTGTTTCCTATAGTGGATTGTGATAAGCTACTAACAGTATAATGTTCTTTTTTATTTGTAAGATTAAATAATGAAATACACAAAATCAAGAAAATACGTAAGAAATAAGCAGCTTTGGTAATTTAGTTTTCATTTGAAATATAATTTGATTCTGATAAATAAGTTGTTAACCTAAGATGTTTGGAATTCAGGGATAAAACATAATTTGGATTTCCAACAAAAATAATGTTTTGTACCTTAACAAAGTTTGCTTAGAATATTGATTAGGCTTTCTAATCATAATTAAAGTAGAATTGTTTTGTGTTTTCCAACATAACAACACTATTATGTAATTTACTTTTAAATTTATTAAGTGGTTCATTATATAAATCACAAATCTATAACACCAATGTCCCATCTTCAATCAAGCCATCCATCCAACAGTTAAAACAAACATGTTAATTGCTCTGTGTTTAAGTGATAAGTAAGTCATTAAGATGAACGTAGATCAACCAGCTCTAGTAACTTACAGAAACATCTTCAAATTCATCAAAATTGGTAGCAACTGCTTCCCACTGGTATGATGTATTAGAAAGAACCTGGGAACCTCTTGGTTTCCCTTTCCTCATTTGTACCACTTCAGTTTTCCTTATTTCTCGATACATCCTATGACCAATAATGGGGTCATCTTCATACCTGCACTAGTCAAATTTCAAATGAATAAAACCAGTCCTAAATGTACGATAATTTGTAATATAACATCTCAAAATTTTACCATAACATCACAAAAACAAAAGTTTATTACCAATAAGAAATTCCATTTGAATCACCTCCAATACGCTCTTTACGGAATGTTGAAAGTTGAACACCGTGTTTCATTGAGTTCTCAATATAACTTCGGATATCTTCTTGCTGCAAAACATTACTTAAATTTGATCATTACATCACTCAGACAATACAAAAAGGGATAACAGAGTAAGAACATTTGGGGAATTGTGGGTGCAGTCAGTGGGTTTTGATCTTGGGGTCCTGGCTTCCCTGACCCTTAAAAACTTCAAAGGAGGCCTAATAAGAGACAAAATTCATTGGCCCTAGAAAAAAGAACATAGCCACACATATGTGTGGATTTTAATATGGAAATGCTGTTTGGTATGAACAATTTTTTGTAAAAACAGTACAATGAATATCATTGGTTGAGAGCATAAAATGAAGGATACAGAGTAATGGAAAATTAGCAATTTACAAGGACCCCCCAAGTATGGTCATTGGTCAGTTATTTTCCACTATTCGTGCTACCTTTCGTAACAATTGGTTTGTACTAAACAGCACTACTCTTGTAATACATGAGATGACAATATGTTGATGCTGACTATAACAACTTGTTAGATACGCAAGCATAACAGACTCGTTTATGTGAAAGATAGAAGGAGCATGGCAAAATAAGCAAAATAAAGAGAAAATGCCATGCATAAAACGTAAACAGCATCTAACTCAGTGCACAGCATGAATGGACTTTGTATATAATCATTCATTAAGATTCAAGCTAATATCATAGAGGGACCTCATCATACCATACCAAAGTTCACCCATTTAAGATGAAAAGATATAGATAGATGAATATTAAAAAAAATAACATACCTCAACACGAATATCACATAATACTTTTAAGATAACAACACGGACCCCTGGATCAAGTAATTTATATATTTCAATCTCCGCCCTGTCACATTAGCATAATCTGAGACTTGAGAAATACGAAGATTAAGATTCTAGGGTTACAAAAATTGCATGAACACTTACCCATGTGAAGCAACAATTGGAAGATCCCCATCGGCAACCTACATTTGAATTCCATCATCTTATTTGCTCTAGAAATTGTAAAATATACATTATTATAAAATATCAGCTTTCTGATTAAATTAATTCATTACCCAATGCCACCAATCTCTCAATTTCCTGCATAATACGGTTATCCAAGTATCGCGTGTGAGTGCCATTCGGGTAATAGGAGGGATTGCCTATGAAAATGTTTAATATATGTTATTATCAGACCAGTAGCAGCTCTGCAAACATGTGGAGAAGAAAGTACTGATTTTCTAAAGGAATAAACCTTGAGAAAGATCATTGCATAAGAATTACATCTAAATCCAAAACTTCAAAGTTCAAACACCTCTTATAAGATTTGAAACTGCACGATTACTTACAATTAACAGCCTTGACTTCCCCCCACTTGATTTAATAGAGACTAGTGCAAGGTTGATGTTTTTACAATACTCAAATCAAAATCATAATTCATATAGTTATAAACATAAGTTCAAGTACCACGACTGTTTTCATTCAGTCCATGACTCATTAGACCAGGGATTGGTTAAGTATCCTGTCTATAACATCATTTATAAGCACAGGAACATCACAATAAAATGTTAAATCATCAAACTTTTCAGAGTATACTATTCTCACAAGTCACAGTATTTGAATCTTGTAGAAAACTACAGTTCAAGTCAGAAAACTTTCAGTAGTAATTAGGTATGAAAAAGATTTTTGTACCCCTGAAGTTTAGAGAATTCTTCAGAGTTGGCCTTTCCTTTTGGTATCCAGGGTATATATAACCCCTTGCAAAAGCAACTTTTAGATTGATTTGCATTCAGAACATTAAGTGAGGGGCCAAATTCAACACATGGATATTAAAATTTATGCAGATTGTTTTGGAGCTTGTAACCATTTCATAAAGAAAGCAGTATCATTTTTGTTCTTAAAAGTGACAACTGCATGGAATAAACAAACGTCATGGTTGCATCCCATGCTTCAGCAGGGAAATGGGACTTTAGATCAGCTTATCACAACTCCCCAATTTAACACTCATGCATGGAGAAGAAAGAACAATGCAAATTCATATTTATCTTTTAGCTATTGAATAAAGGGCTTCTCATAATTGTAATAAAACCTCCCAATCAAGTGTCTGTCTAATCCGCTCTCTCTCTTCCAACCACATAGCTACATTTATGCTTCCATGCCATAATTACAAACACCCAACTTCATAACTCTAAAATTTCTTTACAGTTAAGCATCCAACTCAACCAGGTTACAAAACTAAATTCTGCAATCTAAGGTGCAAAGTTGGAGTATAAACATTCCAAATAAGTAATTTCAGCACAGAACAGAAAGAAACACAATCATAGAATACTAATTAAACATGTGCAGAGTAAACACCACACCACAACAACAAGCTATAGACAAACTCAATCCGCAAAAGATTAATACCTACATAACAGAAGAGTGATGAAATGCCATAAACATGAACAAAGCACCAATCCACAAGCTCAAAGGGGGAAAAAAAACTAACCTTCAGCAAAGGCATATGTATATGAAACAAAGTATCGTTGGGGACAAGAAGAGCTGTCTCGAACTCTTCTGCAGAGAATTCCAACGAGATATTCAAAAGAGGCCTAAACAGCTGCAAAAAGGCACAACATTTCAACTTACAGAAAACACAAAAAACGCAATCCAGAGGAAAAAAATTACACTTTGCAGCTCACGTGCAAGAAATTCAGCACTGAAGCGAACTCCCACATCGACCGCAGGTTCCACCGCGGCAACTGCGACGGCGACGGCGGCTCCACAAGCGGAGTCACGATCTTGCTGCATTGCGACGGTGGCGGCGGCGAATCCTCCTTCCTCGCACGTGCCACCTTCTTCGCAAGCGCCAGCGAGGAATGGAGGCGAGAGGCAGCGCGCATGGTGCACGCGCGGGAGGGGCGGGTGCTCCTGGTGGTGAGCGGAGGAGGAGCGGCGGATGTGGTTTCCTCCTTCAAATTGGAGACATGGTTCGGAGGATTGGGTTCCGGCGAGGATCGTTCACCGGGAACTGAAGGAGGGGATCCGTTGGACATGGCGACGGAGATGAAATTAGGGTTTAGGGAAGTTACTGTGAGATTACATGTAGAGCATCATGATTCATGGGTTACCATTAGATGGTAGAAAAAGAAAAAAAGAAGAGAGAAAAGAGAGAGGGAGATGGGAAGGACCAAAGGGTCCAATCCAAACCCTCAAATCCAAAGCTGAGTGTTACTATATGAGCTGCTCAGGTGAATCAACGTCAGTGCAAAATAGGAAAAACACTTTGAAGCAAAGTGATGAGAGAGAGACAGAGAGAGAGAGAGGCAGAAGTAGTGGTCACTCACAGGTAGTGATAGAGAGAGGTACAACAACCTGGAATTTGGTTTGAGGTTAGATTTGCTTTCACCTTGGGTCAATTGGTAAAAGTAAAATAAAATCTACTTTTTTGTTCTCTCATGGGTTGGACTGTTGACTAGGTTTACTTTGGATTTTCTTGACTACACAATTCTTCAGTTCTTCTGTTTTTATAGTTAGACTAAGTATGTTTGAATTAGCTTTATAAGACATATTGACACACTAGTTAGATTAAGTGCGTATTTGCATCAACGTTACATGACAGATTGACATATATTAATTTGAAGTAAATTTTTTTAATCTATTTTGCATTATTTAAGAGATTTTGAACATGATTATAGACGTGTTGTGCTATGCATGTTACATACCGAGCCTTCTGATGAGCTTGATAGATGATGGGTCGTGTATTTTCTTTGCCAATGGAGGTACAATGTTATATTTTACTGGCTAGCTAACATGGGTGTGATAGCATATTAGCAAATAATATGCACTAAGCCCAAGCTATATATTAAGAAAAAAATTAAATGTATATAAATTAAACGATGAAAACATGAAATGTATATAAATTAAAAGATGAAAACATGAATTTTAATTCTTAGCCACCTTTTGGTTAATAATCTCATATTAGCTACCTACACTGGTAACTAGAAGGCATATGTTCTTTCTTTTGAATATTTTGAAAGGTGTGGGAGATGTTACAAGAATATATAAAAGGAGAAATTACTATAATAAAAAACAGGAAAAGAAATACTCATTAAAGCTATTGCCAAATTAAGGTACTAGCCTACTCAATGAGTTGGGTCAAGTCAATTATTTCTACTGTCGATATGTAATGGAACTTGACTGAACTTGACAAGATTCTAGTAGGGTCACAATACAAATTAAGTTCAAAAGTGTTAGCTGGCATAAATCAAGAAATTCTCATTCTTATGTACTTTTGTAATAATAAGTTATTAAAAACTGCTAATTAAATGCATTTTAAGTGTAGTATTTTATATATTTTTAATATTGTTTTTAATTAAAATTTTATCTCAATAAAATGTTTGTCACATATAATAAATCATTGATGTTATATATTCATTCATATATAATTCTTATCACATTATTACATAAAATTATATAAATATAATTCTTTCTAAAACAAACATCAAACATGACTATAAACAAGTAGCGTTCATGGTTTTTCCCATTCACAATCGTAAAACTTAAATATATAGTGGAAAAAACATATGGTGAAACACCGTAATTTTCTTAGATCACCGCTAAATTAACTAAACGCATTATAAAATGTGGTGCAATAATCAAAATTTGGCAACATATATTCATGATTCCCCACCACGCACGTGAAACTTCAGCCCACCATCTCCTTCTGTGTTCAGGTGCAACCTCAAATATGTCATTTCGTGAAGACAATTATAAATATTAAATAGCATGCAATCAAAACCAAATAATATTGACGGTTGTATTTTTTTTACCAGTACAAATCAAAAGATAAATATTAAAAAATTTATAATAATTCATGTGTATCGTTAAATCAATCGAGTTAGATCCTAAGATTATATGGATGACGATGTCAGTTTTGTGTCGAACTAGGGACTTTGATGGTGAGATGATCTGCGTATTATCTTGAAAGGGAGTTTCAGCTTTGCGTGCATGCGATGATATCATATCACGTAGCGTACGTTGATATTGTTAAAGAGGGGGCAAATGAGTGTATACGACCAAAACTGCCTATAGAATATCCCATCATAAACAATCATTTTCACCCTTGTAATAATATTTAATAATTAAATTTAGTTAATTAGAATATATTAATTAAGAGTGCAAAGATGTTTTAATACTTTAAAATTCATTTGATGATAAATTTTAATAGTTATACATTGTTAATGGAAAAGATTTTACATTATTAACTAAACTTATTATATATTAATTAATTTATTATTTATGATTTATAATAATGTAAAATAAGTTTATATCCTCTATGTATATAGTTTTTTCTCTTTAATTAATTAATAGTATAAAAATATATATTAATCATGCATGTAAATTAAAGTTTTAAAATAAACATAAGAGGACAAGGCTAATCCATTATTTTTGGACGGTTTTAACTTTTAATAATCGGACATTTTGGACTAGGTTAACCCATTCGGCCTTACTTCTATAGACGCAGGTACAGGTCTGGTAACATGTCAGCACTAGTCCGGGACAAAAACTAGTTTTGGTTTTGGCTTAAACTCTTGTAACAATAATGATGTAATAATTCTTTACAGTACATTTGATGTCTAATTCTCTGAAGGAATTCGACACAAACATGAGGATCTTTTGTTCTGCATAATATCCATCTTTCTGTTACATTTTTATATTTTACTTTGATTCAAATTTTTTATTTGAATTTACTTCTTCTTTATTTACAATACAAACGGATCCTAAGAGCATCTGTAATGATAAATTTCAAATAGAGATCTTAGATCACTTTTTAGTGGACCCTATAATATCACATAGGATTAAAGATCTTTCAAGATTTAAGATCTTTCTAATATTTTTTTTAATGGTAGATCTTATTTTGAGATCTTAGGAAGAGAAAAATAGGGAAAAAAATTTTCTTTTTAGAACAATACGTAGATCTTGATGGATTTTTTACAAGAACTTATTCTTCATATTAGAGATCTCTTCAACTTCTTTATTGAGAGATTTAGTGAAAATTAGATCTTAAATTCAAAATTTTTACTTAAGATCTTACACTAAAAATGTTATAGGAGATACAATTAACAATAGTAGCTAATTAGATTGTTATTATATATATGTTGTTTAAATGGCCTTTCTCTTTTTTGATATAGCATATTGATTAATTGATCGCTTTTCATTGGTATGTGGATGCATTGAAATTGAAGTCTTGCTAGTGATTCTCATGTGATCAAAGGAATTCAGTGTCAGTTTGACCAGTGTTCTTCTGCAGTGGGTTGTCAATTATTGAGGCTCAGCTGATTTTATCTCTATAATTGCTAATACAGCTTGTACCAAACCGTCCCAAAACTATAATGCCACGCAAACTGACACTTGTATGGATGAGATCGTCAACACAGATTATTTGCACACACCAACTGGCAAATAATGTACCTTACTCTTCCTTGGTGATGCAAACAGTAATTAATTTCTCAGTTTCATGAGTTCAATGATATCTTTTCAACAATAATAATAATAAGTTGGACTTATAGCGAATACTGCCAAGACATGCATAAAAAAAAAACTTAAGGCTGGTAATACAGCTCATATGATTTTTTATATAAATTTATCTAAAAATATTTATAAAAGATGAAAATAAAAATAAAAAAATAAAATAAAATTTTATAAATTTTTCATTAATTTATTTATAGATATTATCTCATCTTTTAAAAAAATTATATTTATGAATTTCTAAAAATTAATTAATGAAAAATTTATTTTTATTTATAAAAAAATTTATCTTTTCTCTTTCTATTTTCTTCTTTTAAAAAAAGAAAATTACACAAACATACTCATAATTATTGAATATTGATGACGGTATAGCTGTAAGGAAATGGCCAAACCTGTAGGCTGCAGCTGTAGTAGCAAATTGTGTGCCGCATTTAACCAACTACTCGTACTAACATAATTATATCCGACATGTTTAGATTATAGTATTTTACGGATGACTCTAGTTGGTTTAATTGATTGAATAACATGTTAACTTTTGGTATATATTTTTAATTTTTATGGATAAAAAAAATTATAGTATTTTGCATATTTCAAATCTTAATTTAGATAGTACAATCGGAATTTCATCCACAAATAATATATTTGACAAAATTATGATTTTTTTTCAACATGTTTTTGAGTTTCAAATCCTAGTAAGATTTTAAATTGTGGACAGAATCACCTAATGTAGTCAAAATATTATGATTACAGCAGCATCTGTAACGGCATGACAATATCACGTCGCAATTGTGGAATCAATTCACATGTAGGTCACAACTGATCAAGTGTTACGAGCGCATGGAAATACTATTTCTCCTTGTGCCCTTCAATCTTAATTTCTCTCAAAATACAAAACTTTTGAGACCCTGTGAATCCTAAACTTCAAAATTTTTTGGTGTAAAGATAAATAAAATTATTTCACCCATAGTAATCCAAAAGCTGCAATCACAACAACTGCTATTTGAAACCGCGAATCATAGTTTTAAGTAGCTAGGAAAATAACGGGTAGACACTCGATCGGTCTATTTGACACTAGAGAGTAATATCCATTTTCTTATAATTCTTTTATTACCTTTTATGGTAAGTATTTATTTTTTAAGACATTAAATGCGTGTACTATCCAATACTTATCATAAATGTAGTAGCAAGATTTGTACGAAGATTTAAAATTATTCATACCGTAAGTGATATGCTGATACTATGTGGGAATAAAAGAGAGAGAAAAAAAATGATGAGAATTAATAAAATATTTGAAAGCTGCTTTTTTGGCCGACCTAACTATTTGCAAATTATGATTCAATCATGCCAAATCCTTTACTATACCTTTGATATATAGTCCAAATCATTAAATGGAGAAGAGTAGACAGCAGAATGAGAATCTTAATACACTTATCTTTCATTAATTAATCCTACGAAAGATTAATAAGAAAATGTTTGATTAACACCCAATATATTATCTAACACTTAAAGAGAGAGAGAAATATAAATAAATTTATGATGTGATAAGAAGAAAGAGATATAGAGAAATGAGAAATATCAGTGGAATGTTTAAAATGAAGAAAGAATTGTGTATCATTACTCTCCCAAGGTAAAAAAGACAGGAGAACATGTGAGTTCTCTTATCTGCACGTAAAATGCAAAGATTAGTATAATATTATTAGCAAACACTACATAAAACCTATGAAAAGCAACAAAAGGGAAGAAATATGCAGAAACAGATATCCAGAGAAGTTACTCCAACAACAACTTGCATGAGATGGAGGAGGAGAAGTGGTTGTTGTTGTTGCCTTTTCCTTTTCCAGTGAGCAAGTGTAACTGCAGCGACTAGGGCGAGCAACTCGGTAAACACCAGTGCTTGCAAGAATGTAAACATCTTTGTTGTTGTCTTCGCCGAATGAATAGATGTAGCCCAGAGCTGGAAGGGAGCTTTCAGGTACAGAGTCACATTGGATGGGAGAATCATGTGCACAACTGAAATGTATTTTGCCAGTGGTGAAATTTCCACTATTCTCTGGCTCTTCAATCCCTGCCCATATTTCACCTGCATAAAGATCAGTATACAAGTACCTGAAAAAGCAGTAATCGATTAGCAACAGCTGATAGCCTGATAATATTGCATGCATGGGTGTATTACTTACTTGTTCACATAATCACATTAGAGTTTATGTACCATAGGTCTTAGAATTTGGGGTTATGATCTAATTCAACTCTACAAATCTATCTTGTAAAGTAAGAACTATCCAAATCTTATAAGGACTTGTTGAATAGATATAAATTATATATAGGGATGCATAGTTGGAATGTTTAACGAACTAAAAATCTTGTTGAATAGATAAATTATAGATTTAATTTTTCATTTGATCCTTACACCTGCATAATTTTTACGTTTTAGTCCTTACACATAGAAATTATTTATTTTAGCCCGTCCATATACATATCCTTTTTAAATTGTTTATATCCCTACACACACACTTAATCGTTTTAATCTCTTTAATTTTGGACGACAGGAAATAAACGGGTTAATAAGTTTATCAGTGTATGTATAAAGACTAAAAAAACAAGTAGCTTTTAAGTGTATAAACTAAAACGTAAAGATTGTACATGTATAGGGATCAAACGAGTTATTCAACCTAAATTATAATTTGA
Organism: Glycine tomentella; assembly: GCA_007407185.1. Taxonomy (NCBI): domain Eukaryota; kingdom Viridiplantae; phylum Streptophyta; class Magnoliopsida; order Fabales; family Fabaceae; genus Glycine; species Glycine tomentella. Next base: position 1,890,874 of record PYAF01002171.1, on the reverse strand, counting down.
TATGTATTCCTCGACCAAAGAGTTTCTGTTTTTCATACAGACTCTTCAACTAAATATTTTAAATGAGTTGAAGGCCATGAAGGGAACCAAAAGCTTGTTTTACCTTCCATACATGCAAGGATCAGTCCTAGATCGATAGACATAACCACCAGTGATAGATGCGGATCCTTCATTTGTGTTTACTTCAGAATGGTTGTATCCAAATATTGGGGGAATTGGATTTATGGAATTAAGGGAGGTATTGCCACCGGGTGACCCAGTAGGAGTGAAAAGATATGGTCCCTCATATACACGCCAACCATAGTTTCCACCCTTTGTGATGAGATCCACCTCCTCATAAAGATCCTGCAAATGAATTATGTAATATATTTCACTTAAATTTTTTCTGTAGCTCTTGTCATGTCAGATTGTAGACTTATGATTTCTCAAATGCTCTTTCTATTGTGTCTTCAAGGTGCATCAACCCCTCCAATATATGCAGGGAAGTTAACAGTAATGTAGTCACAGGACAAACAGGCCTATTGATGACCTTGCTATGAAGAACTTAGCTTATTTTGGTATTTAAAGTAGTTTATGAATAAAAACCTACTGAAAGATTTTTGAAAAAAATAATATTGAAAATTAAGCACATTCAAACATGCACTAAATAATGGAAATATTTTATTAAATTATACCAAGAGTCCAAATTTTTTTATATAGACAACAAGTATCTTCACTTGAGACAATCATGTTTGAGTTGAATATGACAACTATGAGTGATAAAGCTCTCTCTCCTAATATTTAACTCAAGTACACAACTGCATACTTAGAACTCGAACTCAAGACCTCTGTTTAAACTAAAATAACCGCACTGTTAATCCACGTGCAGTGGTACCAGGCGTCCAGACTAGTGCCCATGACTTTTATTTGTACATGTTTCTCAAGAGGAACAAAGAATCAAATTTCAGATTTTCAGAAACTCTTAGAAAGTTTCTATATAGTGAAGAAATTGGCAACTTTTTGTCACAGACACTTTTTCCCTCTCTTGGCGAGTTAAATTGCAGATTGCATTACAGTGCTATATAAATTTAACTACCATAAGATTTAATTTTTGGATAAGCATTGACAAACCTGTCCAGCATCCGCACAAAAAAAGTAGTAAGGTCTTTCTGAATCAAAACTGCATCGCCAGGGATTTCTTAATCCCAAGGCCCATATTTCAGGCTGCAAACTTTTGTCTTCACTGAATGGATTATCCTTAGGAATGGAGTAGCTACCCCAAAGTCCAAGTTTGCTAATTTCTGATGCATCTGTAGATTTATGTTAAGTGTCATTCTCAAGAGTGAGAGGAAAAAATGATAATTAGTAATCACTACTCAATAACTTTACAATATTACTGTGCTATAAGATTCCCTTAGAATTCATTCTATTGAATGGCCAGTATATGATTAATTAATTAAATGGTAGAATATTTTAGAATTAGTTCTCCAGCTTCACAATATGATGCATAACTCACTTGGAATGTTGTTTATATCAAGCCTCATAATCTTTCCAAGCAATGATTTCTTGTTTTGAGCAAAATTGTATGGATCACCTGAACCTCCACCATCTCCCATCATGAAGTATAAATATCCATCATTAGGTCCAAAAAGTATCTGGCCTCCATGTTGACCCATAAAAGGGAGGCCCATGGTAAATATCCTTCTCACTTCTATTGGTTTAACAATTGTCTGAAAAATAAAGAATCATTTAGTCCAATACATTTAATTAAGCTCATCATAGAAACTGTTTTTTAGGTGTGTAGAGATGTGTACCGAGGATGGCTGAGATGCAGTACCATTGGCGCTATATTCTGCAATAACAGCTTGATATTGACATGGTTGAACACCATTATCATTTCCTAGCTTTGATGGATCACAATCAACATCTGAATTACAAGAACATACTCCATTACATCCGGACCACTTATCTTTATCGCAGTTAAACGAAGCAAAGAACCGACCATTGTTCGCAAAGTTTGGATGAAATGCCATGCCCATCATTCCAAGTTGAGTATCAAAATAAACTTGGTCAGTTAGATCAACAAAGGGACTTGATACATGAAGTTCCAATTGTCCTCCTGATCCCTCATCTGGAATAGTTGCCAACCAAACCTTACCAATTTGACTAGAGAAGAACGCGCGCTTAGAGCCATCAGGATGAGCAACCATATTGAGATAAGGTCCATTCCCAACTTTCTCAAGGCACAAACCATGAGGGGGTGTGAAAGAAGTGTGATTGTTATTTAGTGCAACAGGTTCACCCTCAAAGCACACTGATTCACTATTGGAGGCTCCACCAAATGCATTACAAAAATCTATTTTGGATTGCCATAATTCAGTTAGTTTGGTTGCATTGGCATTATTAACTGGTGTACATCCTGTTTGACCTTGTAATGAAGGGGAAAATGTGTTCCATACTTCAGAACAGAAGTCCTGCACTGCTGCCTTTGACTGAGAAGAATTAGCTGGAATGGCAGAATTGCAAAGCACGGGAACTGATCTGGGAGTGGATTGAACTGTGAATAGCTCCGCTGAAAAAGGGTCGCATTTCTATAAACAAAGAAAGTAAAATGAATTAAGTTTCTCTCATAGATTAAAATTAACCTGTACTTCCACTTTTAAATAAGTCCTCTCATTTAACTTCTCTAAAAACCAAGTCTAACTTGTATATAAACTAATTATAACTTATTGAAGAAGTTTCATTCATTTTTTCCTCTTATTTTCTTTTACTATAAATGTTTATCGAGATTTATCTAAAGTGTGATTACAAGTAGAGATGTCAGCATATCAAATGCTCACATGACAGCAACACGTTATAGTCACTCTAGATGACAAGGTAATTCCCCCTACCTTACTCAATGTACCACTATAGCTTAAGAAAGTTATAGCCATAAGTTTCCATTTTTCGCACCTGAAAAGTTTACTCCACCTGAAAATTATTAACATAAACCAATGCTTTATCTATCTACGTTGTGAAATGAAATTGAGCATGCTTTTGCCTCCAATGTGAACATGTTGTGACCCGATATCCATGACGTGAAGGACATTAATAGCAGTTAGTCAACCATGCAGACCTTGACATATGCTGTTGACGGTTGTTTCAACTTTCTCAGTCGGGTTATAATTGTTGTGTATGAAAAAAAAAATTAAAATAATTTCATTTTAACTTTTTAAGGTAACATTAATTATTTTTATACTTATATCTCTTATAATATTAATGGTGAACAATAAAATCTATAAATAAATTAATAATGATATAAAATTAATTTTATAAAATTATTATTCTTTTTCATCTATTTATTATTGTTTCTTAGTCTATAACTTAAGATGATATTTATTATGAAAGGAGGGAGTATCAATAACTACATGATGTCATATCAAAACTATGAATAACTCGCTAACCTGCCCCTACGGGAGGGAGACAGGAAAAAAAAAAAACGTTATTTCCTTTTTTTTTTTTTTTAGTCCTCTTCATACTACATGGTTTGGAAAAAACAGAACCTTACCCTACAAAGTATTGATTTCACAATCGAGGCACACCTACGATCAGATACATTCATCAGTTGGAATTGCTTCTGTATCCGTGCATCTTCTGTAGAATTGCAACACGTGCTTCCATTGTAAGGGCAAAATCCAAGTGTGGAATTGAGGTTAAATGGTCTCCCTACACCAAAAAGAAAAGGGACACACATATACATCTATAATGAAACTGAGAGTGCAAAACTCAAAAAGTAATGGCAAACGAAGAAAGTATACACAGACTTGAATCAAGGCATAGAGGAAGTGAAGTTGAAGAATCCAAAAGCAGCAGGAAGCAACAAAACAAGAAGGTGATGGAAAGAACAGCCTTCATGGCACCAAACCAGTTGTCTGTACTCCAGTTCTCATAAATAGTAACACCATCCTTATTTTAGAAGCATTAGTGGTTGGTAGGTTCAAAAGATGAACAAATAGAATAGTTTTTAGCTGAAAACATCTTCATGGAGTGTTCAACTTTCTTCCTCTCTCTTTCTCGTGCATATTCCATTTTTTCTAATGAATTCAGTCACTTTCAAATTTCAATCTGTCTCTTTCTTTTACTCAAATGTAAAGTCCAATTTAAATCAGCTCACGAAGTTTCATTTCATTCAACCCTTTTAATAATGTTAAAAATTTAATTAAATAATAATAATAATCGGAGTGTGAAAGTTGCTTTAACTTCCTGTGTGTAGGGATATGATTTGAGTATTTACATAATCATAACTAATAAATAACTAAATTATTAGTGAATAGTATAACTATAATCATAATTAGCTTTATATAATTAATTATAATCGGTTATTGTTTTTAAATTATGATATATAACCGGTTATAAATATAAATAAGTTATTTAAAATAATCATAAATATAAAATTTATTATAATTTTATAACTATTTTTATTAACTAATTATGATTATAGTTATTTTTCTAAAACTAAATTTTTTTAGTCGCCTACCTGTGTGTGCCTTCACCAGTTGAAGTGGGTGTGGTATCTGCGCTCCGCAGCAGTTGACTTTTTGTCCAATGACTACTTAAAATATGAGGGACGGCCAAGAGACACTCAGCATCTAGAAGATCAAGTGGTTCATGTTGGATTTTCCAAGTAAAGACAAGGTCACATTATAGTATCTTATTGTTGCACCATGGTTATTTAAATGTATAAAATGTATGTATTTATGCAGTACGGTGTCTGAGGCCAGTATAGATTGCACTGGTTTAGTAAGTTCTAAATTCTAACCCACCACCAGTTGAAGGTGAAAGGCATCTACACTTGTCACAAGAAATATAAGATGGATTAGATAATTAAAACAGAAAAACAAACCACACATTCAATCTCTCTTACCACAATTTCAATAGATTTTTTTTTTTATCGATAAATGTTAATTTTGTTAAAAAAAATTAAACTTATGATATTCTTTTTTTTCTTCTTAACCATCCAAGTGATCTTATTATCCTCCGACAGACTGTGAAACTATACTGCATTGTTTTCACGAAACAATAAAGGCCTGATAGGATACGGGCAGCAAACGGAGTTTGGTTGTCTATTCACACTTTCCCAGATAACTTTTCTTAAAAACAATTCTCTTGGAGGGAAAACAGGTTATACTTCGAGGATAGATTCTTATTAAAAATTGACTTTCTCAAATACAAATTTTAATATAACCCCCCACACTTGTATAAGTTTTCAGATGATAAATAGACACAATTTTCACATGTAAAAATTCAACATAAAAGAATCCATAACCATTATACCTGCAATCGATATATGCATTTAGTAAACAGTAGTCTTTGTATATAATAAATTTTATAAACCATAAAATTTTATTAATTTTATTTACCAAAATATTTTTATTTATTTAATCCACTCTTATAAAATAAATAGATATATTTTTTAAAAAAACACTTAAACTGGTTTACTTTTCTTTAAAAAGTGTTGCAATGTCAATCTACACTTCTTTTTTCTCAATTTTATTTTATTTTTTAAACGTAGGTATAGAATGTAACTTTTTTTAATTGAAGTATCAAGACACCATTGGTTAATAATGTATATTATTATTAACTAAAAGTTCACTAATTTAAACTAGAGTGATAAAGGAGATGAATGAGGAGTTACAAAAGAGAGTAGCCATGGTCTTGACTAGACTTGATCATCAAGAATAAAAAATTGAGTGAGGTCACAAGAGAGGATATTTGAACTAAGCAAATTTCATTGTGCACACCCTCACCAGTCACCATCATCCGGCATCCCCACTCACAGTGATCTCAACCATCAAGTGCACCAAGGGCTTTCATGTCTTCTAAGAAAGCCGTATATGAGTCATCAATGCTCTGTGCTTTTGGAGCTGATGACGAGCTCACCGACTCTGATTTTACAATAGTTGGTGCTGATGTACCAGAGATTGTCCTAGAGGTAGGTCCTGGCACTGCCGGTTTTAGCTTTGTTTTAGACACTATCGCTTCTCTTCTCACTCGCACAGATGCAGGAACCTAGTCAAAAACCAGATATAGACTCAATTAGAGAATATACACAAAGAGATTGAAATAATAACAAGTTTTGAGTTCTTAATCATAAACATCTCAGGATATATGTTAAATTAACTTATTTAACAGCTATCTTTCCTCATGATTCAAACTCAGAGATAGCACTTCTTCCGTTTAGAAAATTGTCCCTTACAAGTAAATGCACATAATAAATCATTTAGTTGTTATCTTTTTGGTTTATATAATCAAAAACATAAAGTAGCAACAAGCAATTCCCACCAGACTAAATTACAGTATGACAACATGAGCTTCTTTAGAGTTCAGGAAAGCTTACAATCAAAAACACTATTGAAAGAATTTTTTACTTGAAAAACTCTCTACTTATAAAATTAAGCTAAAAACAAACAAACAAATAATATAGATCACCTAAATAAAGAAAAAAAAAAACTCGGGAGAATATAAAAAAACACAAGAAAAATCCTCAACTTACCATAGCTGTGAGTTCTGGTGTGTGTTGAGCTAATGGCCTTTTAACAACAGTAGAAGCAGCAGATTTAACATATGATGGTTTCGGAGGAGGAGGAGGAGGTGGCCTAGTTGCCATATGATCCTCTTCCTGGAAGTTTGGAGGAGGACCAGGTGGAAGTGGGGGTCTCATCATTGGAGGAGGACCAGGTGGAGGACCATATGGTGGCCTTGGCATTAGGGGGACCATCATTCCAGGAGGTGGCGGTGCCTGAGCAGGTAGTCCTGCAATGGGCAAAGGAGGCCTCATATCAGGTGGTGGCGGGGGTGGAGGGAAACGAGATATTCCAGGGGGTAATACATCAGGCTGTAAACTTGGGATTAACATGGATCCTGGAACAGGTCTTGGAGGAGGATGCCCGGCAACCATTTTTGGGATCTCCTGGCTTGAAAGTGAATTCTTATTCTCAGTAGAAAGCACAGCACCATCAGACTGAGTGACACCAGCCATGGGTGGCATCTGACTATGTGGAGGAGGTGGAGGAAGCTGCACCTGCATTTTAGAAATTATGTTACTGTGTAAGAAGCTTTTGTTTAGGAGAATCATACCAAGTCCTGGGTTTTAAACTTATAATCAAATGTAATGCATTCCCATTTGGCAACCATGATAAATGTATACTACCTTCTTATCTATTAAGCATGAATATGCAAAAAGCTTCCCATCTACAAAGCACAAATAGACCAAAAAACCAAAGGTATACCTGAATCGAAGACCAAAACACATACAAGAAAAAACAACAAATTTCCTGCCCTCTTTCAACTTGAGTCTTGACCATTTCAAAATGTCTCTAATGTGTCCAAAATCCAAAAAATGCTTTGCAATGTTTCAAAACTCAAAATAGGTTCTGAAGAAAGTCAAAGCATGATGAAATAGATTAAAAGATTTACACAATCCTTTGAAACCTTTAACATCTCTGTCTTTGGTGCTTTTAAAATGAACATATATGTTATTTTTTTTGCAAACATACTTTTAGTATTTATTCAATCAATATTCCATGCCATATCCACATCCTAGATTTTGAAATACAGCTGTATCCAGGTACTAAATCATTTGAGCTATCTAAAACACCAATGAATGCTTTCAATATCATCACTAATTTCATGTCCTTTGATGCCTTTACCATCAGATCATGCCTTTAAAGAGAAAATATATGTCAATTAGTTAGACAAAAGCCTACCTGGCCAGGCTCCTTGGAAGGTGAATCATCTGTCAATGCAGACTGATTTCTCCCTTCACCTCCATTGGTACCAGGTGGAGGAGGTTGAGACTGTTGTAGGGGCGGAGGTGGAGGGGGAAGAGTACGATTTGCAACTTGTTCTTTATGTGGAGGACCAGGAGGTGGAGGAGGCAAAGGAGGTGGTGGTAATGATGTAGTCACAGTAGTAGCAGGCTTTGGAGGTATGGGAGGGGGAGGAGGCAATGGCAAAGATTCAGGTAAAACGGCACCATCTGCTGAACTTGCACTGCTACCATCAGGCAGTGGTGGCGGCGGGGGAGGTGGAGGTACAGTTAATACATCATCCTCCAACTCTGTTCCCGAGGATGATGCACCAGCACTTGATGAAGCACCAGACAAAGGAATTCTGGGTCCTGCATTCCAGCACAAAAGTTGACTAAATAAGGGAGATGTGAAACCAACATCGTTTATAGATTCATGATTTTACAACACAAAATATGAACAAGAAGCTCAGCATACCTATAGATGATTTAAACATAGGAGGTTTCCCTGGTGGTGGAGCCCCTGTAGGGTTTAATGTAGGATGGTAATAAACAGAGTCCTGTAGTAAAAATCAGTAACTCAACCATTATTGACAGCTACACCAGTTTAGTTTGGAAGAATAAAGAAAACATAAGCGCACGCGCACACACAAACAACCTAAAGCCTACCTCAGGCTTTGGGTGCTTAACCCTTTCTTCTTCTTCTGCAGTTGTTCTCCTTCGAGGAGGCCCCAAATGACTGCCAAAAAGACATCCTAGAATGTGTGAACTACACAAACACAAATTGGGAATAAATCCATATTTTTAAATGACATGATAATTCTTCACCTGAACATAACGGGGGTCTCACCCTTCTCCCGCATTTTGTCTTCATATTCCTATACAAGAGTGATTAGATCTAGATCATCGATAATTAACAATTGGCAGAAATCATTTAACTAAATAAAGCATATAATTGGATGTTGTGTTCAAATTCTGAACACTGAATTTTCAGTCCTCTACTAATTATATAGTATATACATATAACCAGACAGCTTCTGCTACTAATACAATATCAAACTCACTTCATGATTGTTCCATTTACATTAAGTTCTGTTTTAGCCTTGTTTGTACCACTCGAGAAATTGTAGTTTAAAAAAGCACACGTCTCAAAAGTCTAGTTTAACAATGACCCATTACAGATGTGTAAGCAGAACCGCACAACCTTTTATGTGGGTTTAAGAAAATATTGACTAGAACTACCACTTACAGAGTGTGATAAATCCAAGAGGGGGGCCTTCAGCTATTCTTAATGGGAAATGCCCATGATAAGAATGATACATCAACCAATGTGCTTGTTACAACTGGTTTTCAGAGGCACAAAATTAGCAATCACACTATTCATGATAATACATGGTTTTTAATCATGACAGAGAAAAAGAGACGAAAGACTATAAAGAACCAAGAGATATTTTGCATTATAACAGGCACATTGGTCAATGCTGATCTGGATTATGATGTAATGATTTACATTCATTGACAGTATACATTTCTATTATACTCCATAACGAACTACCACTCGCAGAATGTGATAAACCGAGGGGACCTTAAGGTACTTTAATGACACATGCCCGTGGACAAAAATGGTACATAACCAAGGTGTTTACCGTAAGCCTGGTCTTTAGTGGTCAGAAAACCGCAATTACCCTATGTTATAGCACAGTTTTGCATCATAACACATTTGTCAGTGCTCCTCTGGATTATGATGTAATGGACTAATGAGTATTTTTCATCCCTCAAAAGTATCCTGTTTCTACCATACACTGTAACATGAAAAATAACTATCTAAAATTCACCAAGTTTTCCTTTACTTCACGTATGAGAAAGAAGTTTGAAAGGAAAATTTCTCCAAAGTAGTCAGGGTATTATAATATGTCACATGATCATTAAGAGAAATAGCTTGCATATTGGCTTTAAAAATCCAGAGATCAGCCCTCACCATTTTATCTTCTTTATTTACATTCAAGATAGCACATAATTGTGCACAGCACACAAGTAAAGGACAATCTACAAAGCAATATCAAATAATAGAGAAAAGTGGTCCAACACAAAGAACACATAATATGTTCTTACCCTTCTCTTCTTTATGACAAGATTAAGTGTATCTTGTAGCTGTCTCTTCTTGTGCTTTCTTGCTTTATCCAAAGCACCATCAGCCTCTGCCACAACCAACAATGCACAGTGAATTTGAATAGGTAAAAGCATCCTAAAAAGACATCATACTTAATTTACAATTATAAAATTACATCTCAGAAAACAACTATAGTCAAGTAATAGATCAATATATCCAGCCAGACCAGTTTATAAACAAAATTGGAAATTAGAGAGTATGAACAAAAAATAAAAATAAAAATAAAGAATAAACAAGACAACCTAGAATATCCCCACCCCCCCCCCTCCCCCCAGGAAAAAAAAAAAGAAGCTATACTGCAGATAAAAACCCCATGTGTCCGGGCATAACACCAAAAAACCATACAAAGCAGTAAGTAGCCAACCACATGAGTCCATGTATATGTTGTAACATTATTTCCCATTGCAACTATTTGGTAGAAGCAAATATATAAATGTTTATATTTCATGCCACGGCATCTATATAAATAATTGCATATGACATAATTTCTTATTTATCCAATCCACATGGAGACATAGTCCTTTGTCCATGTTCCATGGAGACAAAAAGGTATCCTTCAAGGACAAAAATAAATGGACAGAATTCAAAGGGAACTTCCCTACACACTGTAATGCTATGTTTTGATTCTCCATGTTCATTTGAGAGTTCACCAACTTTAAATTGAATTTTTACTAGTATGCTGATGCAAAAATTTGTACAAATCAACTGGTTCTCTCTTTCATCATCACAATATATTTATGACTAACAAAAATTTCAAAATTTGATACTGCTCTCTGCAAATTGATTCTCACAATTACACAGAATAAGAGATTCATTCAAACCACAACAACTACCAGATGCTCGATCAAATAGTCTATAAACAGTTCAACACTCAATAAACATTTTTCCATAATAATAATGATAAGCGAAATAGATGATATCGGACTTCACTGCCTTCCAGTACAAAATAAAGCACGACTTACTCATCATTTCCAAGTTGTCAATCTGCTTCTTCAATTGATCAGGATCTTTCTTCAGAATCCCCACCTCCCTCACCTTCTTTCTTTCCTTCTTATTCTGTTCACCAAAACAAAACAAAAAATGGAAGTGTACAGAATCAGACCATGAGCTGAATTCTCCCAAAACACAAGCAATACACAACAACATATACTTTAAGGAAAACAGAAATCACTGCAAAAATAAAAAATAAAAAATAAAAATGTCCATTTCATTGAAACAGCTCCTTGAGTTAAAAACCCTATTAGCATCACTATTTCATTATTTAATTTAAATTTGTAGAATATCTACTTGCACTTTCAATCAATAGGCAATGAAACATGTTCAAGGGATATAGCAAAGCACGAATTAGGGCACGGATAAGAGAAAAAGTGAAACAAAATCAAATTAAAAGAGAAAGAGAAAATGGAGCGGCGTAGGTTAAGGAAGTGAAGAGTACCCTTTTCAATTCTTTCTTCCGAAGCTCCTTTCGGTAAGCATCGGTAGGGTTCATGACCTTGCCGCCCTTTGTCGTCTTCATTTTAGGAACACTGAGCCCTCTCTTTCAGAAGCTCTCCTTATTGTTCCTCTTCCGAAATCGAAACCCTTTCCCCTTTTCTTTTTGTTCTGTCACGATTTTCAAATTGGGAATATAAACAAACACGGGACAGAGTTACAGATGATAAAAGGTGTAATAAGAAATAGTACGATGATGCTTTTGTGTTCCGAAGGTAGAGAAACGAAATACCGGCCCAGTAACCTTTCCGCCTGTTGTTTGGGCCCAACTTTCGCCTTTCCCTATCTCAAGCAGAAATTCTCTTTCTGGGCTCCTAAAAAAACCATTTTTTGTAACATCGAGTGTGTTTTAAATAATCAAAATAAAATAATATATATATAAGGAAAAATATTTAATGCATTGAAAATACAAATGGTAATAAATATATTCTTCCCTAATAAACATTTTAAATGATAAGTCAACTTATTATTAAATGATAGCAATCAGTCAAGCCAAATGATCTTTTAGGTTTTTTTTTTCTGAATAAATGGTCTCTTAGGTAGCCGACTTTAAAAACTAAATCAACCAATAAAATAAAAAATTTCAAAGCTATAAATTTTTTCCATATTTAAAATTTGATTTTTGAATAATTTTTAGATAAAATATTATTATTTGTGTAGATTTTTATCCTTTATATTTTGTCTTTAGTTAACAAATGCAATCCCAGTAAATTTGATGATAATTTAAATTTTGTTAGGAATTTCAAATTGATTGTAAGTCTATATATAAACATTTTCTTTTTAAAACTTCAATGATAATTTTTCTTTAATTTTAATCTCTTAATTTCCAATGTTTTTTCCATAAAAAATAAAATAAAAAATCAATAGTGATATCAGAGTCTAAAGACCATGAGATAACTTTTTTTACTAAGCACTAAAAACAGTTAAGTTAAATGCAAAGACTAAAAACAGTGAAGTTGAGTGATTTATTTATTAAGCATTTGTGGTGCAAATGTATCTATTTCTAGCAATTTTTCATATGTGATTTCAATGTTTATTGACAAAAACTATCCCATTTAACTTGTCGAGTGAAAATCTTAAGATCTCAATTATTATGAAATGTTGTGTACTCCGAACCTAGTCCACCAAGAAAATCCTATTATTCCTCAAATTAAAGCTTTGATGAAGAAAAGTTGAAGAAAGACAAAGTGATCACTTGTTTGTATGCATTACTTGCATGTCACATTTTTTTTCCAAAAATATGGACTTGAAAACACCTAATCAGGTATGGAACAAGATCCAAGACAAATTAAATGGTAATAAGAATGTCAAACATGTAAAGCTCCTCGCATTGAAGAGAGAATTTGAGTTGATGAAGACGAAAGACAATGAATTTATCAAAAATTATTTTGACAAGAGTTAATAGTTGTTGCAAATCAAATGAAACTTCTTGGTGAGACATTTACATATAAAAAGATTGTAAAAAAATGATGGTTTTGAAAAGTTTGAAGCCAATATATTTCTAATTGAAGAGTCATGTGACTTGTAAAGTTTCACAAACACAAAGTTAACTAGCAAGCTTTATGTACAAGAGCAAAGGATTTCAACGATAAGTGACGAAGTTATTGAATGTCTTTCAAGCAAAATATATCAGTAAACATAATCATATTTTTCACTATATTTTTTTTTGCAATAGACTTGAGGAGGAAAAATATTTATTTGTATTCCTAAAATCAGATTTTCAAAGTTACCACCTGAGATCAAGATTTATACAAAAGATTTGAAAATTGATTGAGATTTTAAATATAGAAGTGGACTGTTTTTGTATTAGAAATTGTTTTAGGTTTTGACCACTTGAAATGGTCATCATGGTTTCTTGATTTCAAAGCCCCTCAAATGACATATCGCTTTGCTTTCAATAAAGATTTGTTGGAGTCCTTAACTTGTTGGTATTTTTAATTTTAGACCAAGGAGGTCATATTGTTATCTTATTTTTTTTACTTTCCTTTCCAATTTCTTCTAAAGTTTTAAATATGGTCATATTATGTTTTCTCTATATCTACTTTATCCTATATCAATTTAGTTGTAGTTGAGGGTAATTATGTAGTTGGATGAGTAATATGTATCCTCCTCCTTTTGTTGTATGTACTTATTGATGAATATCTTGGTGTTGTTACATTCGTATCCTTCTTCTTTTGAGATGCATTAGACCCTTTAGTATGTGGTTTGTATATCGCCCCAAGGCATCTTACTATGTTTCTAACATACCTTTTTATGCGACATGTATGGATGTTTCTTATAAAATTTTATGTATGTCCTTATCATTTCTAATCTATGCATGTTAGTTATGGCTCATGATGTCACGCGAAAAATTTACATACATTTTTGTATTATATTAAACGAAGTATTTTTTTCGTAATATAGTAGTTAAGTATTTTTTAGCGAAGCGGGTCATCACATCAGGTATACTAGAAAATTAGGAATATAGGTGAGCTTTAAGTTTCATGTGTAAATTATAAAATTTGACATTTTTTTTATTGGTGCTGCATGGCTTTTTTTCTCACATTCGTAGCATGCTTTATTAATATGCGGTTAGGAATATAGGTGAGCTTTAAGTTTCATGTGTAAATTATAAAAGTAGACATTTTTTTTTATTGATGCTGCATGGCTTTTTTTCTCACATTCGTAGCATGCTTTATTAATATGCGGTTTTGGTGGGTATGTAGTTGTGAAATTTGGTCTGATCATTGAGTCAGTTGAGATAGTGGATCAATGATCCAACTGGTGGATCCGTAATTGACTCGATTTGATCCGGTATATATTAAAAATCAAAATTATATACGTATCTATTATATATAAATATATAACTAACATTATTTAAGTAAGAAAAGTTCATTCATACTTCAAAATCTAAAATAACAATTGATAATCATCCAAAATTCAAAAAAAAAATTCAAAAAAAATTATAAAATCGATCGGGTTGGACTAGTCCAAACTCGGATTTAGTAACCTATCCAGTCAAATTTGACCGGATCATCTCAGGTCAATTACAAAACGGTTTAATAAAAGAATCGGTAACCAATCTGATTAGGTTACTGGATCTCGATTTGACCGATCAAGTTGGGCTGGATTTCAGAACATTGGATGGATATGCAAAGACTAGGCAGTAAAACAAGGGGGGCAAGTGTACGGACATGGTGCTTTCAAGAGTGATGCAGTTAGGGATAAGTGTGTGGAGAATGTGGGAAACTCCTAAGTTTTGGGGTTAAGTACCATGTGGTGGTCGTAGCAAGGTGTTTCTTTTTTTGTTGTTGTGCTACTAAGTAGTAGGTATTTCATATTTGGATGGTAGTTATGTCGTACTTTGGATGGGTCTGTGACTCAGCAACAAAAAAGGTACAAACTGCACAATATTGATGTTCATGTGATGACCAGTTAAGATATACAACAATCAATTTATAATTTATATATATAATAATTTGGCATTAGAATAATGTTATATGAATACACATAAAAGAATGTAGAGAAACACTTAATTCACGGAGTGCCTGGGAGGCATTGGAAAAATTATATATATTATTCATAAAAATATTTGAGCTGAAAATTGAAGGCTTAGTAGAAAATGTGAAAACAGAAACAGCTGTGACATAAGAAGAGTCACATAAATTATCACATGCAGCTAAGGGGTAACGATGTCTAAAGATAACTTCAGACCGAAAAATCTTACCGGCGTTACATATTGTTATTGAATAAGTTAAAACGATGTGCATAAGAAGATCATTACTGTCTGTAAAAAAAATCATAACTGATTTAATGAATTTAACCACGTGTTAGATTATTTATACATATACACATCTATATCTATAATAATTAGTTAATTACAATAATTCTTTTGGTCTCCATTTTTCTTTAGACTTCATCATTACTCATTAATTGATCTGACTCTGATGTCACAAACTGATTTTGTTTTCAATTTTCTAACCTTCTCTCTTTCTTTTCTTTTTTCTTTTTTCTTTTTTCTTTTTTCCTTTCCAGAAATATGTATATCTAAAGCGTGTATGGACAAACCCACTTGAATGTGTATTGCTAGTATCATGATATCATGGTACCTTCTAGATCTCCAGCGTTTACCATTGTTCTTCGCAGATCTGGTTTTAATGTTTGTACAAGTACAGTAGTCATGCGGATTAGA
The DNA here is from genome assembly GCA_007407185.1 of Glycine tomentella. Classification (NCBI taxonomy): domain Eukaryota; kingdom Viridiplantae; phylum Streptophyta; class Magnoliopsida; order Fabales; family Fabaceae; genus Glycine; species Glycine tomentella. The sequence continues at coordinate 1,875,277 of PYAF01002171.1, read as the reverse complement.
CGGGTAAACTGCAAACTTAAATATATAATATAATTATATATATTTTGTTAAAACTAGATAGAATTTAGTAAATAAAAACCAAAACTAATAAGGTTGAAATATGTAATATATTTTATAAATAAGTTTACAAAATCAAAACATAATCATTTTTTGAAAAAAATCACTAGAAAAAATTCTAAACAAAGTTGAGAGAGATTGATAAAGTATGATGTACTTTTGAGTATAAGTGGAAAGAAAATTAAATTAAAAGTAGTTTAAAAAATGTATATTTTCTATATAACATAAGTATCTTAACAATTTGAAAGACATCCATTATTCAATGATGAAACACATATTTTGCACATAAACAATTAAAAAAAATAATAAACAACATAAACATATGTGAATTTTCCTATAAATTAATAAATAATGAATTAAAAAATTATGTTCATAGACACATACTTCTTAGAAATTTCTGACTGCAACCTATTCAACAATCCTCCTATCCAAAAACCTCTTGATGGTCTTGTCCTGTTATTATTATTTTTTTTCACAAAGCGCAAATAATTAATTGAAATTCTTTGCACAAAAAAATTGAAGGTGGAAGAAAGTGAAATAAATAATAATAAAAAACTTGGGACAGCATTTGCTGTAGTTGGAGCATCGGGCCATGAAATGTCTGATGCTAGTGACCATAATTATACACATACAAACTAATAGCAAGTTTTTTTGCATCAGAGTTGAAGAAAAAAAAATGCAAACCATTAAAAAGTTCAGAACTCAAAAGAAAAAATAACTTAAAACACATAAAACAACTTCAGTTTTATTTCAAATATCAATCAGACTTAATACAACAAGACATACAAAGAATGTAGCATGTATAGGAAGTTCTCTGTGTAAGAAAGTTTGTTGGACGGAAGCATAGGCAGCCTTCCTGTCAATCTAAGATTAATCGCACCATAAATTGTTGTTATCTGTAGTCAAAGTAAAAAATGATGATGCAACAAAGCATTTGGACAACTTGCAAATAAGCATTGAATTGGTTGAATACTTAACGAAAATTCAGAAGATAACCAATAAGCACGTGAGAAGCATTTAAAATAATTGAATTACTTATTTCATATATCTGGGACAGATGCTTAAGAAGAACAAAGACAACTGAAAAAACAAACCTTTCAAATAAACTGTGTTATTTGCTCGTCTCTCACTTGCATTGAGTTGTAGATATGAAGACCCTGCATTAATATCGAAAGAACCAAACTATTATTTTACAATATATATTAATTAAATGTTATTATTTTGGTAAACATAAATTATTTAATATTAAAAATGTTAACTAAAAGTATTTTAATTTATGATACTATTAATAAATAATTTTAATTAATTAATTTTAGTTGTCCTATAACAAATAATCAAATTGTTATTTTATAATATGTATATTAACTAAATATTATTATTTTGACAAACATAAATTATTTAATATTAAAAATGTTAAAGAACAAAATAAAATATAGAATAGAAAAAATACAAAAAGGAATAATATAACATACATTATTATTAATACCATTTTTTGATGATGCATAGAGCTGAAGTCATATTCACAAAGAAGATATTTGAACATACATAACTCTTAAAAAGGTAGTTAAGACAACATATCATCTAGATTAGAAAGATATTTAAAAAAATGCAAGATCTAACATAGTTTATTAATGACAATTTGGATGTACAACAAATATTATCATAGAACAAAATAAAATATAGAATAGAAAAAATACAAAAAGAAATACTATAACATACATTATTATCAATACCATTTTTTGATGATACATAGAGCTCAAGCCATGTTCACAAGGAAGATATATATCCGTACAAACGTGATTCCATGTGTTTATTATCATAGAATACCCGTGATCCTACAGAGAATATCAATCATCCATATTGCAACTGCGATATCCTACGGTCCTGAATACTTTTACACGGTACATGCTAGAAGGCGCCTGATATCATTCTATTTTCAAGTTAGGAGGTTCTGGATAAAAAATTATATGTATTATGCAATCATCTTTTTACTGCAGTTTTTTTTATCTTTTTATAAAAATATTTTAATTTTTTTGTTAAAATACTAATAATATTAATTATTAAATTGTTAATTTTTTATTTATGAGAAAGATTCGAACTAGATATTTCTCTCGTCCTTCTTCCATTTTAACTTATTTAAATAATTTACATTACAGTTATTAATTAAATTAGGATGCATTTCAATAAATAGTTTAAGTACTGCATTCATAAAAAAGATAGTTTATGTA